>OX063268.1:2702500-3302500 GCA_944039245.1 Nebria salina
GGCGGAAAACCTTTCACATCTTGACAATATTCAACTCTACCCATACATACTTCTTTCACTTCATTCAAATTCTTGTATTCTGCTTGCTTTTTCCGCAATTCATTTTCAACTGTTGGAGAAAAATAATAACTCAATTATTTCTTTAAATACAATTTTTTAATTAGATACATTTTTATTAACAATTGCGGGAACTGAGTTCAACAAAATATGTTTATATTTATTTAGAATTAAGAAAATTCGAAGAAATAAAATTTTTTTTCTTGTAAAGATTCGTGACCTTAATTGTTATAAAATATATTTCCTCATATTATTGCACAAATAATTTTTCAATTCAATTTCACAGAAGTGCATTACAAGCAAATCAATGTATACAAAGATTATCTTATAAACAAAATATAAAAAGTGATATAAATACCGGTTTCTTAAAGTTTATTTTTGCCGATATAACGTTTTTATGGGGTTCACCACTTTTAATTATTCGGCGTTTTTTTAATATTAACAAAAAATATTATTTATTACAGGTGATAAATGCCGACTTAGCAATGAGATTCCCGGCACATGTACCTCAATATACAAATGCCCTACTGCTTTAAATTCATGGGATCAAGGTGCCTTACCAGAATTGTGCAAATTTAAAGGGAAAGAACCTATCGTTTGCTGTCCTAAATATGAAAAAACTGTCAAACTATCAAAAAGTGAACAAAGTAAGTAATAAGCCTAAACACATTTAAACTTATGTTTACAAAATTAATTTATCTTTACAAAAAAATTATAGTATAATTAACTTACAATCATATAAAAAAAAAAAGTTGTAATATTAATCTTATGTTAATCTTTGACTCATATTGTATATGTTTAATTTTCAGAATGTAAAGAATATGGTAATTCATTATCAAGATTTCGAAGACATAGAGCTGGGGGTTCACCAGCGTTGCCTCATGAATTTATACATATGGTAAGTACTACTACTGAAAAATATTTTAAAATATAGTATTAAACGATTTAATATTTTATTTTTATAAATCCCTATTTGTTCTTTCTCATTTTAGGCAGCTCTCGGTTATGAAGACGGAGATACCATTAAGTGGTATTGTGGCGGAACACTTATTAGTGATGAATATGTATTAACCGCAGCGCATTGTTTAACATCACGCGAATTGTAAGTATATTATTTTAATCTATTTCTCATTCTTTACATCACTAGTTCTCACTAATATATTACTTATTGCCGCTATTTGTAGAATAAAATGTCTTCTTACTACCATTCGAAAGGTGTATTTTTATACTTAAGTACAGGATTAAATCTAGTGGTAGATCTTAAGTTATACTTAAATACGGTTTGTTCCAACTATTTTAAAAATCGGTTTGAAACTGAATGACGCTTGCGCATTCGTTATTTTTTATAATGCGCATGCTTCGTACAGTTTCGAACCGATCTGAATCTGATTCATACATTAGTTGGAACAAACCTGTATATTCCATAAAAACTGTATCTTAATATAGGGCATTTCAGTAAAATTAAGCCACAATTATAAAATATGATTCCCTTATATCTCAACATTTAAATTACACTATAATATCAATAATTTATATGATTGCAGTGGTGACGTAAAATATATTCGGATTGGTGACGTGAATTTAGAGAACGACGATGACGACGTAGTACCACAAGATTTCACCATCGTTGCTGCAATACCGCATCCAAATTATAAAAAAAATCTAAGATACAATGACATCGCTCTGATAAAACTCAACAGAAAAGCGAATTTTAATGAGCATGTTCATCCAGCTTGCTTGTACACTGATTTTCAAGTGCGTCAAAAGAAATTAACGGCTATTGGCTGGGCTCTGAGTGAAGTACTTCGAAAAGTTGACATGGATTTGTATGAGGATATTACTTGTCGCAAATATTACAAATTCCTTAACGACAGAAAGTTAAGGCTGGGGATTTTATCCGAAAGTCAAATGTGCGCTGGAGGATTCGATGAAGTTCGAGATACTTGTCGAGTGAGTATTTTTTATAAATTTAAAATAAATATATATTATTATGACATTTTGTGTAATATACGATATTACTTTAGAAGGAATTTAATATATGGGTATAACATATCAAAGATTTTAATATTTTAATTTTGCAAATTAGTTAAATTCTTTTTAATCAAAATTTTTTTTTTTAAATTAATCACTGAAAAAATATCCGCAATGGCTTACACTGAACTTTCTTATACGTATTTAATTTAGATCATATCATATTTATATTATTTTACTATTTTATATTATTTTACTTATTTTTTAAATACTTTTTCACTAAACTTTTTTCGAAACACCGCTAAGAAAGACTAGAGTGTACTTCCGGTTTGAATATTGTTTTCAAAGAAAGAAGCTTTCTTGCCAGGCATATACAAAGCTTAATTTTAAAGTTTCATAATTTCACCTTTAATCGTTTAGGCTGTAGAGCGCATACAGACACACATACACACACACACACACACACACACACATAGAGAGAGAGATATATACATCTTATTAAAAATAGTCAAAATTTATTCAGGGAAGGTCTAAACGAATATTTCCGTTAAAATTTCAAGATCTATTTTTTCCATACTTATTACATCGTATAAGAAAATAAAAAACAAAAATATTCCACGGCCATTATATAATAATACACATAGAGAGAAAATGTCTACGAAAGTTTATAGTAGTAGATTGAGACGAGATTTAATAATCTCTTATGTTCGTCAAGGTCAAACACAGCTATTTTTAGTTAAATATTGTAAATTACTGCAAAATATAATAAAAATACGTGAAAAAAATCTATAAAATATACATGGGTTTGGATTGTGTGTGCTCTATTTGAACGATGCTTTAACATAAGTCAGACAAAACTTATATAATATACTCGAATTTGCTAAAATTGATTTCTTTTTATTCAAAAACTGTTTATTTTTGTCTACACAAAACACTCGTTAGCACATTGTATTTATGAATGCATGTAGGATGAATGAACTTACAATTCATAAATGTTATTTATTAGTTAATTGAACGAACGTATAATTACTTAGCGTGATTTGCATATTTTTAAAATGAATATTTCGTTTGTTTCAAGGGTGACTCAGGTGGACCATTATTACTACCGAATGAATATCATCCGAATCTGTTCTACGTGGTAGGGGTTACGTCGTTTGGGAGGCCCTGCGGTAATCCAAACTCACCTGGAGTATACACTCGAGTCTCACATTTTATACCATGGATCGAAGGAATAGTGTGGCCTTGATACAACATACATACATACACAAATGCCATCTAGTCATTGGACAATGTCCTACTAATGTATAAATTATCTATAATACTCATCTTAACATATTGTAGTAGACTGAATACTAATTTATATTAGGTTTACGATTTTATTTTGACTTTCAATTTTATATAAAGGAATTGTCACTTTTTATTAATTTATATATGCAATTTTAATACTTGTATAGATTCTAGTTTATTTAATAGTATTTATTTAATGTGATATATATACATGCCATAATTATTATAATTTAATAACGTATTCAAAAAAAATATGTTTCTAAGTACACTTAGCTCATACTATGTATATAAGGGCAATTAAAACAATATTAAGTATGAACACTTTTGTTATTAAAATCTTTAATCCAATTTCACGCAACTCGAACATTATTTAAAAGAACGTTTCACCGAGATTCACTTTAAGTGAAAAGAAATTTATAGAAATTCTAATTGTATTTTTATTTATGTGGTTTACTATCTCTAAGCCGTTCGAAAGATGCGGTTGTGTTACGAGTAAATGTGATAAATTTTTTTACGACCGCTCCACATGTAATTATGCAAATACAAGAATAGCATTGGATAGTAGAAATGTACTAGTCTGTATAATTACATTTTACACCCGATTAGCAAAGAAAACAGAAAATATTTTTGCATGGACGAACAAACAACGCTACGGGGAATAACCGATGACAAACTAACTGTTTTTTGTACTTTTAAAATTGTACTTCACGCAAAACCAGTATATTTAAAAATCAAGAAATATAGCAAGACGAAAAAATGATAATTACTGACCAACACAAGGTAATACACTGACCTGATGCATGGAATGTGGTATACTGTCAAATAAAAAACGAAATTTACACAAATCCCCCACTTGGGCCGCAGGTTATATATTCCCAAGTTATATAGTAACCTTCCGAACGCTCGCGAAACACATATTAACGTGCAGTATTTTCTAAACCGCGATACGAAAAATGTATTTTTGTGTTGGTGTTATTTTTTGCTTGGTTCTTCTATCGCATACTGTGGATTCCCAAGATTATGAAGGTAATTTTGTTCATTATATCGCATATCACCCACACTAATATAACGTAGCACGATTGCGCTAACAATTCTAAGGAGCTATAATTGATAGAGCAGCAGTGTTCGTTTACTGCAAACTCATCAGCTATTATTACTCCTAAATAATTATTTAGTCGTTAAGTACTATATTTTATATAATACAATAGTTATTCGGCTGTGTCATATCTGTTATATTTCGCTGGCCTTTTATATTATTACCGGGAATATAAATTTATATCGCAATCACGGCACGTTAAATGATCCCCACTTTACTAAGTAGTATGATCAAAATATTTATCGGATTAGATGTAATTATTTGCGTATTAACGTTTTTTTCGTAATAATTTACGAATATACTGCCAACTAAAACAGTTACAAAAATATCTGCACTGCCTTTTACCTCTACTGGATTTGTAGTAGAAATCGAAAATTAACGAATTTCAAACACATTTCTAAGTAAAAGTTTTAAAGCTGTTAATTCCATTAAGTTTTACTCTGTAAATAAAATCTTGATATGTTACCCAAGAAACAAATGTCATTGCTAATTAAGCCTATTATTAAAAAAGTTTTCTCTGAGGATTATAAAATTGTATATGTTCGAACAGTATTGAAGAGAGAGCATTCACGATAGTGATTAAAAGCAAAAGTCAATTCGAGTTCAAAGATCCTTAAAACGTAAATTTACTTTTTAGCATTGTTCTCAATCACAATACATCATATTAGAAAGAAAAAAACTAATTTTATACTATTTATTCGAAACTATTACTAGACAGATTTATAAAAATTACTCTTCTCTCAATCTCTCTCCCATCAAGACTTTTAATTATTTTTACTAGGTGATGCGTGTATACATGAGTCTACAAAAGAACCAGGCAATTGTTTACGATTACTAGAATGTCCAAGTGCAATTTTAGAAATACAAAACAGTATTTACCCTCAAACCTGTGGTTATGATGGTAATATGCCAATTGTATGTTGTCCTGCATTGGCCAGCAGTAAAAATACTCTAAGTGAACGAAGTATGAGTGACTGTTTCATTCCAGTGAGATATTTTGATAAATATGTGTTTTTGTTTTTAGAATGTTTGAGTTATGCTGCATTTGTGCCGGAGATTGAAATATTTGCAATTGCTGGAGGATCTAATACATTAGCTAGAGAATTTCCACATATGGTAACAAAATTATTTCATTTTTCTATTAATGATTATTATAAAAATATATGCAGTGCACTAAATTTATTAGTGAATCTGAAATTATTTGATTATATATTGTTTTATTAAACAGTCGACAGGTTCAAACAAAAGTACTTTCAATTTCTATAGTAACAAATGGCAATCATTGTTTGTTTAAAATCAAAAGATGTAAGTTTCTTTTTCATCCTTATCTTAAATTTAAAGGTACTTAAACTAAATGTTTTAATTCAAAATTACTATTGGACTTTAGACACTAAGGCTAAAAGCACCATTAAATAAATTTGCAGGGGACAAACGAACAGACCTATATATGTTTAATTCAAATTGAATTTTTAAGGCAGCTCTTGGATATACCAAAAACAATAATACATCATGGCTATGCGGTGGCAGTTTAATTAGTGAACAATTTATTCTTACTGCTGCGCACTGTTTAAATACTAGAGAATAGTAAGTATATATGGAAACCAACAGTTAGAGTGAGACAGTGATATATCTATAATTAAAACAATTTAAAAAGTCGCTGCAAGTATAAAGTACATATCACCTTTATGCTCGATAGCTTCTAAAATACCTATTTTTGTATTTATAATAATAAATAATAAAATTTAAAATTATTTTAGTGGCAATGTAACTTGGATACGTCTCGGTGATATAAATCTAGCATCAGCCGCAGATGACTCAAACACCCAAGATTATCGAGTAATACGTAAACTATCACATCCAAACTATAAATCACCGTCCGTTTATAACGACATAGCTCTCCTAGAACTTGATAGACCTGTTAAATTTACAAGTTTTGTGAAACCAGCGTGTTTGTATCAGAATCACAACATTGATTTGAAAACACAAGTGATTGCGACCGGCTGGGGATTGATGGGATTTGATGGCGCCAAGAGTGATACTTTACAGCAAGTTCAACTAGATTTATTTACAGCCAAAGAGTGTGTTGACAATTATAACAGCACGACAGGCAGTAGAAAATTAAAATATGGTATTGCTCCAGAGAAACAATTATGTGCTGGGTCACGGAGTAACATCAGAGACACTTGTCAAGTAAGAAATTTAGTATGTTTAGGATAGCTTACAGCTTGTGACGTCACGTGTGTAGCGACTGTGATCGGGGTAATTTTTATATTGTAAATTTTATTTCTAGGGTGATTCGGGTGGACCGTTACAATTTTACCGTAGAGACGATAGAATTTTTGATATTGTTGGTGTAACATCTTTCGGAAAAACATGTGGAATTGCTAATGTACCCGGCGTTTATTCTCGCGTGTCGTATTATGTTCCTTGGATAGAAAGTGTTATTTGGCCTAATGAATCATAAGTATTTAAAAATATATTCTTGCCGTGATTGGGTTCTTTATTTATTATAAAGTGCGTTTTGGTAGACATTTTAAAACTGTTTACTCAAAAAGACGCGTCTGTTGAAAATTACTGTTTTAAAATATAAAGGATGTGCAATTGAGTATTTCACAGAAATATGGGATATTTTCTCTAAAACAAAGAATAAATACCTAATATTAATTTAATTATATTATTCAAGGATTACATAATTAAATTTTATATACAAATCAGAATATATTCACACATTTCATATAAATAATCTAGAAATAAAATACAGCTATTGTATTGATACTAAAACAATTGATTCAAAATAATATCACATATAACAATATTAAATTTGGAAATAATATCAATGGTAAAGAATAATTTAATAAATAATAAAATGATTTGAATTTTTTCATCTCAATCCATAAAAGTATTATATTTCTTATACATATATATATATATATATTTATACATTAAAAATCAAAATGTATAACAAACTTAGGATATGTACATGGCAACCATATCTACACATATATTTGATCTGTTGAATTTGTGCTGTGTTTATATACTCAAAACAGCGCAATAACATTCTGAATTGAGTGTAAATATTGTTCGTTTGAAATGAGTATATAAACAAAATTGCCACTGAATAAATTCCAATTGGATTGGGTTGAAAGTATAATGTATTTTAAATACAATACTATTTTGCTAAATGTGTAAGTAATGAGCATTTCTAACTAATCATATCACAACTTTATAGGCAATCGTCCTGGGATTTGCCTGTTTTTATAATATATATTTATTAATAATAATAATAATCATAGATATACCTATATGTATGTATATCGTGTGGAAGGAAACCAGTCTTATATAAATGCTGAAAGGCATTACAATTCATTAAGTGAAATCATTGTAATCATTTCAAAATGAAAAAGTCTATGTGAATAAAATGCAAACTATTAAATTATCAATATGTACAAAGAAGTAAAAAACAGCCTTAAACATAGTAGATTTATTTTATAAGACCTCAATTAAACGGTTACTGTGGACGTGACCTAAAATTAATTAGGTAGCTGATGAACATTTAATTTTATACGTAACCGCCTAAAAAATATTATGTTATATAGTTTGTTCGCGTTGTTACTATTTACGGCGATCTAAAGTCACAATAAAACCAAATTTACCATCCATTAATATTAGAATTAGGCCATTTGCAAAATGATCCTAAATACCGTTTGTCTTAGAGCATATTTTAAAATGTCTTTTCTTTTAGAACCCCAAAAGCACTTACGTTACAAGCCCCTTAAAATTCCGGCGCCCCTGAGTCGTCCTGTAAAAGTAACAAACGAATAAACTGGTGTGATAATGAAATCAAGGCAAACATGGACGTCCTCATTACATTAAATTATATATTAATTTTAGAATTTTTCAAGGTATCGCGGAGAAGTTTCTATTTGAGGGAGTTTTTACCCCTTTAGGATACCAATGAAGGCAAATGTAAACAGTAAGGCCAGGAACTAAATAAAATGTTAGTTTTTATTTTTCGTCAAATACGTTGTATATCAGAATTAAAATAAAAATATTCGGCCTATCACAGTTCTACGCAGCAATAAACATGTACAATCTTAAATAATAGTAAAAAATAACCTATATATTACAGAGTTGCATTCATCAAAAATGCAAAATATATATAGACACACAAAGTTTAAAATACTGAATAAAATAAATACATTTATTATAAGCACCGCCGAAATCAAGAAATCAGAAATTTGTTAGTCAAATTTAAGTTTGATTTTTAGTACTTGTGTCAAAATTAGTCGAATATAAAATATAACTCAACAAGTCTAGATGAGCCCTTTATAGAGTTAAGGCTAGTTTTTTTTTGCAGCACACTTCTAAATTTGTTGAGATGTAGTTTATAGTAATGGGACGATATGTATAAATAAATTTGATGCTGTAATCCAACTGCCTTGCGTACGTTCTACGTTTTTTCCTGGCCACCCAAAAATAATTTCTGTTTCTCCAACGAATCGTATTCAGCTAATCCTTCTCCATTCACCTGATACAAACTGGAATCCATCATCGAACAATTATCAAGATTTACCGACGCAGAATCAATGCTATCGAAATACTCTGACGTCGGTGACGTGTTCCAAAAAAACATATTCGCCGTCTGAAACATGTGACTGCTCGAACTTGTTGTATGTTGAGCCGGCTGATGGTTTGTGTCCAGTGAATCTGGACACAGATCTATGTCACTGTTATACGACGATGGCAGCCATGGAGAAGAATTTATTGAACTCGAAAACATCTGTAAATTTAAAGACTTGATTTGATTAAAGCTAGATCGTTTTATGAAATAATATCTGTATCCTAAGGCAATATGCACTGTTTATGCAACATTCACTATTTTGTTACTCAAATGTTTACTTTTTGGTCAAATTTATACAGATTCAATTGGTCAAACTATTTACCAAGCTTGCGACAATCTGACTGTGATGCAGCAGATGTTTTACTATTTATAAACCAGTAATGATGTCGGCAATAATTCATTTTGACTGTAACTGT
Source organism: Nebria salina (assembly GCA_944039245.1). Classification (NCBI taxonomy): domain Eukaryota; kingdom Metazoa; phylum Arthropoda; class Insecta; order Coleoptera; family Carabidae; genus Nebria; species Nebria salina. The sequence goes on from OX063268.1 coordinate 2,711,949, forward strand.
TTATATAGGCTACATTTAGTAACAATATTTACAATATCTAATTAATAATTATATCCATTTAAGTGCATATTATTTCAATATACTCATATCTACATAAACTGCAATTATAAGGCGTTTAATTATTACTTGTGCCTGGTTGAGCTAAATACAACAATATTATAGAAAACATGTTTTTAAATAGTTATCTCAATAATTACCTACTATGAAATGATCTAAATATGATATTACATGATTTGCCGAGAATTTCAATGATTTTAAATAGACGATATTCAATTATAAAATATATAATCAAGTATTTTAATTTCTAAATATCGTCTATTTAGCATCAATATGATTGGTAAATGTTTGGGATGTTATATGATGCAGGAAATATTGAGCGAGGAATTATTAAAAAGGGCAACTAAAAATGTACAGAGCAAATTAGTGTTAAAATAGATAAAATGCGATCTCGATCATGCGATATATAGGCATTCGCGTATAAGAAATTATAAATGAGGAAAAATATGGATATGCAAGCACAATGAATTAAAATTTGAAAAATAACTAAATTTAAACATGCCGTATGAGAACAAAACAATATTTGCATGTTCTGAATTTAAACTGAAATAAAACAGAAAACAACAAATTTGTACTAGACATGCATTGGCTGCTTAATATATTTTAGCTCATAGTAATAACAGTCATGCCATAAGTTATTTTATATAAAATTAGGTATACATATATAACGAAAATAAGTAGTTTTGATTCTGAAAACTAAATTATACATATTTTAAAATACCATAACTTGCAATATATTTAATTTAATCTATAAAATATAAATCCAATTAAATTGAATAAAATTCGTACAAGTAATTTTAAATTTGTGTTTAATATTAAGGATGTTTAGGATCTACAGTCGTAGAAAAAATCTCTTAAATTAATTGAATTCATCTGGACGGAATATTTTTTAAAGTAAATGTAAAACTATTTATTTATACAATGTAGTACCTGATGTTCAAATAGGAATAAAAATAAAGCATAAATTTCAAGCATCTCCTGAGTCTGTTTAATAAACTATTGGGTATTTTTCAGTAATTATTGTACAGTGTATTCAGTAAACTATTTTGGATACTATCATAAATATTTTAAAATACGATGTTGGTAAATATTAAATTTAATCTAAAAATGTAAACGCAATTTCATGCATTGAATTTGAGGAATTTTCGAAATGAAAAGTATATTTTATAATAAAATTTACACAAGAAATGTGATTTTTTAAAATTAAAGTTAAATATTAAAAAGCCATGCTCAAGATTGTGTATATGTATACATTTTTTTTTAATTTTGTAACAAAATAGAAGGTTATTTATATATTTTGTCAATAGAACTAATTGAGAATTATTAAATTTATATAAAATTTCGAATAATAAAAGAGTCATACCCGATTGGTCAATAAATAATTTGTAAGGTTTACCATTTTGGTTGCCTTGGATGCGCACTATCTACGTTCTACAAAGGCAGCCAGACCCAAGAAGCAAATAATAAAATAAAAAGCTCGGACTTACGAGAATCGGTTATGGTCTGATATGGTGGGGATGAATATCCGCGCGGCAGTTGGCGCGCCATAAGACGGGATATTTCTACACAATAACATAAAGCGATCGAAGGACACAGGGCCGATGTTTATAATTTCAGCCAGTTGGTCCAGAACTGAAGTTTGGGTCGTACCTTGGTATCAGGTGAGTCGCGGCCGCCCCGGGAACTACTGCGTCGTACCGGCGTACTTGGAGCTTTGGCATGGCTGGAACTGGACGTCGAATGTTTGGATGAACTACTGTAACTAGTCACTGAACTGTCTCTATGTTTCGATAATGAGTCATTACGTTTGCCGGTTAACGAATCACGGCCATTGCGCGATTTTACACCCGAACCCGTTAACGAACTATTACTTTTACTACCCGATAACGAATTGCCTTCGCTACGATTTCTCCACGATTGAACACTCGCTGATCGACCAGGTGACCCTCCACTGCGACTTCTAGCACCCGAACTTGGGGTTTGTTTGCCTACAGGAGGTTTAGGAGCTGCATAACTTTTAGTTCCAGGTAGTGGAATCTTACTGGGTCGTCGACGATCATTCCGCCGATTCTGTTCGGTTTGGTCGTGCGCTGATTCGGTACTACTACTGTGGTCCATTTGTAGGTTTAGTGGTAAGGGACTCATAGCTTTCATACTAGCTGTTGTTATTTCAGAACGAGAATGAGGACGCGAGTTATCATGGGATTCTAAGCCAATCGGTATTATATCCGGGGATGGGTCAATTGGTTTATTAAGTTGCTCTAAAAGACGAACGCGAGCACGAGTACCTTCCAGTTCTATATTTCGGTCTTCCAACTGCAACAATTAAAAATTTCAATTAAATGTTAACACAATGTTTAATTGTAAGAATTTACCTGAAATCGAAGGTCATCATTTTCTTCTTTTGTTTTGTCTAGTCTATCTACTAAACCATTTTTAGTTCGAATAATCAATTCTAGTCTTTGTTGTAATAGCTGAAACAACAATAAAATTAATTAATAGGAACACACACTGCATAAATAATTAATGAGTACATAAAATTAACGTTCTACACTATTAGAAATTTACTGTAATATGTAATAAACAACATATGCAATGCTTGCATAACGAAGTGTATATTTAATATAGTTCTAAAGTGCTTACCTGATTTTGAACGGTAGTGGACAAAAGGTGTTTTTGTAACATAATGGGATTATGTTCAAGAAGAATGGCTGCTATACTTCGGGAATCTGGTGTTTGAACACGTGGAACGCTAGTGCCGAGTACTGTGTCTAATGATTCGACATCAGGCGATCGGACAGATGATCTTCTCGTGGGTGCTCTTTTCATAGGCGAGTCACACTTTGTAAATGTAGGTGTTGTAGTATTTGCTAAAAATGTTGTCGTTGTTGAATAGCTGTCAGTCGCATTGGCCAGCGCCTTGGTGGTTTTCATATAGTTATCAGACGCTGTAATCGTAGCCGTTGTTGTAAAGTTGCCAGTTGCCAGAGTCGGAAATGTTTTATTAGCGTCTGGTGAACTGGGACTGCTTTTATTACTAACGAACTGTAAATGCATATCGTGTATTCGGCTATTCAACTCGCTTTTCTGAGTGATCACAGTTCTCAGCTGGTCTTCGAGGTCTTGTTTCGCAGCCAGTAAGGTTTCCATATCGCTTTGCAATCGTGATGTTTGGATTTGGCCCGCTAGTGTCTCCGCTTCCATTTCGGCGACGCGGTCAATTAACAAATCACGTTCACGACGTAACTGCCGGACATCGTCCACGGAGGCATGAAGCAATGAACGTTGAAAGTCCAATGGTTCATGTTCCATATCCTGTTCGCGCAATATTCCTTGCAGTGTTTCGACTTCGTCGCGTAACCGAGTTCCTTTCCGGTGAATAATATCCAAGAGATTCCAGAGTTCATCTTCCGATTCATCTTGCTCGGTTACTGGAGTGGTCGATGATGCAGCTAGTGCACTAGACGACGCACTTGGTGTTTCTTTACTTGACGACGTCTCCGTACTGAATCCTGAATCTTGAATCACACTTACTGCATCTCCAGACTTCGGTTGCTGCTTCGCTCCGCTGCCCGAACCGCTATGGCTGTTGCTGTTACTACGACTGCGACTGAACGAAGCGCTATCATCTTTGTGGTGCAGTTTTCGGCGGACCCGGATGCCTGGTTCCCATTCGCGACGCACTGCTACGGGGATGTTTGAGATGTGCGATGTCATCGTGGACGGTGTCGAGGAGGTGAGTTTTGTTCGGAGGTTTGGGAATGTTTCGATGACCAGGTCGCGAAACTCAAGCAACGCTCCCACCTCATGTTGCAGTTCCTGGAGCACGATGAGCGATTTGGAGTGCTCATTGATGAGATAGTGAAATGGGCCGGGTGCAGTTGGCGAACGGAGCTGCAAACAGTCCATACCCAACGCCTGGCTACCGCTGTCCGGGGCCTGCAATCAAAATATATACGATTAACAACATGTTTTACTTTCATATATGAAACAAACATTTTTAAAAGAATTTTAAATAATTATATGTATTTATTCAAAGATATTGTGGACCAAAACGGCGTAATAAAATTTACACTTATATTTTAATATCTTATCAAGATCTATGAATAATTGTAGGTTTAGGATTAGAAATTCGGTGAAGTAATTAATTTTTTAAAAAAATTGCTGTTGAAACATATTATTATTCAACTTTAATATTAATTTATATAGGATTATTATAGTCTAAAAATAACTTAGTTGACTAATCCATACACCAACTCATTCTGAAATATTTTGCAAGGTTTCCTCAAGGTCTACAATCACTTTATTAGCGTATATACAATTACGTAACATAAAAATTTCTTAATTACAAATGCGAATTTGTACATCATACATATTGTGGTTATATATATATTATTTATTCCAATGCCCGATAAATCACGTACTGCATATAATGTTTTTATACATCGAACGCAATTTGTGTATCTGTTTTCATAAGCCCCAATGCCAAATGTCGATTGGGTTGCAAATCTGCAAGTGATATTTTATAGAAGGGATTCTAGTCAGATTGCACATAAATCCAATTAAAACGTACTTAGCATGATTGAATTACACCACAATACTATGTGTAGAGCACATACATGTTTAATCATGACACAAAACTGCTGAGCACTGCTGAGAGGTCATTGCATTTACAATTGATCCCAGTCGTTTCAACGTACACTGAGACAAAAAATTTAATACGAATGAAATATTTAGCGAACTTGCTATGCCAGTGGTAATGAAATGGGTGCGATACCATGGCTTTATTTTACGGAGGCGGCACAGCCAACATTGAGTGGACATGACCTCTGGAGGCGCGGGCGTACTTTTTCCAAGTTCACGTGGGTCTGTGTTTCACCATGAGGTCGTGCGAGAAATCTCTGAGAATAATGGTAACGTTCAACTTGCATATGATGCATTGGTTTTGATTTCTCTAACAAGAGGCGAAACTGCACGTTTTGACGAAAGTGACCATCAAATGTATGTGTATGTATGTATGTGAAGACGTACGTATTTCCGGACTTTTAAGTGCCAGTCGATGAACTTAACCAGTTGTACTTATTGTGTTGCAAACATAAAACCCCTACGCATTTTGGCAAATGTACAAATGTTGAAAATTGGCTTGAAGCGTAAGCCACAACAATAATTGATACGGAAACAACTAACTGTCTGAAGATAACAAAACAATTTATAAGTACCTTTTACTTTCTTATACGAAGTTATAAGTAAGTATTGTAATCAAGAAATTATTCAATATCGAGATTTTAACGAAAATATATCTTTTGACCTTCCCTGAATCCAATCTTACTATTTTGAAAATAACGCCTGTCTTTCTATATGTGTGAAGTGGGGGGGGGGGAGGTTGTTCAATAATAAATTAGTAAAATAATAAAAATATATATATTTCTTATATGTATAAGAATAACAATAGTTAATTTTTAATACCGTAACAAATATAACGGCTGCTGTTTTCAATTAAATAGATGTTTAACTAACGGAAATATATAATGAAATTAAACAAATTTTGAAGATGTTAAAAGTATGAGACATTTGTTTAATACATAAATGTACTGTTATTTATTCATTATATAGGAAGTGATCTAATCTTTACCTCCTCAAGTGATTCGTAAAATGATGTCATTAATAGTGCTTAGTGACGTATTTTTGACATATACATATCTGTAATTATGTCAATAATAATTATAGAAATATTTCCAAATTACAGTACATCAATAAAAAAGAGAAAATAATTCCACAATCTAAATTTACGACACCCAATCCTAAAAACGATTGAACGGTTACGTAAGACGTTTCACGGCTTTGTAGATTTCGAAAAAGCGTAACGCTCTCGAAGATGTATTCGCCAAACCAGTTTCGTACGTGCTTCATTCCAAACAGAAACATGATATTAAATAAACAAAAAAAAAAGAACAAAACCAAATAGATAATCGCTCCAGCAAACAATGGCATATAAACGGCTGATCATATTTAGAGGAAAACCAGCGATAAATTGCGAGGGCGTTGCCTACCATTTTTCAGGGGATGATTAATGTTTACTAATTGTTGCTGGTAGGCGTTACGTAAATGAGATGCATATTGCCTACGTACTTAAATTGCACAATAAAAATATAGACAGATGGTTAATTTTGCATAAATGCGTGGAGTATAAATAAATAAACATTTGTTTTGATACTTTTAATTGTGTATGTTTTCTATTGTTGTCTTCCTGGAAAATTATATTAAATGCTAATGTACTTATAGTGCGATTCTGAGCTTGTTTATAGATCTGTACATTTTTTTTTCGAGGTTTTAGAATATATTAATTAAATAATTTGTGAAATCTATAAAATAATTGAAACACAATTCTTGTTTTTACTAGTGAATTATCTATAAATATGTATTTATTATAGATTTACAGGAGTTTAAAAATTTTCTAGATGCCACTTACGGAAATGTAGATTTGTGTATTTGTAAGTAAATAATTGTGTATGTATGTTATGTAACGCGGAACAAAAATGGTTTAGTTGAGCCATGAAATGAGTTTCTGGAGCTGTTAAAACTAGTCCAATTGTTATTATTATCAACCAAAATATGTCGTTAAACTAAATGTCAGTGAACAATAAAACTAGTACAGCTTCTGTCTGGTTTCGGACGCGAGTTAAAAATGACGTAAACGTATTTCTCGACCAGTTGCTCATTCTACAAATGTCAAATGTGAACGCGTTGAACAAAACGAGTTGGCGATTGGAATCTTTCAACAGCACAAACTCCAGGTGTTGCGGTATTTAAACATCAAAGGAGACTATTTAATAAATGATATCGGCATTGACCCCTGGAAGACTAATTATCTACTTGTAATTCAGTGTAACAAATTTGTATTTTTTATCATTTATTTCTCTTTCATTATGATTATATGTTATATATGTATGTATGAGCATTAAAAAAAAGTATAATGTATAGAAACAAAAACAATTGATTGCATTTAAAACTCTCACTGCTTTGCTGACAGGCATGTAACAAAACAAATAAAATCGTCGATGTAAAGTGATAATTAAAGATAGGCGTAAATTAAAAAACCGTGGATAGAATATATAAATAGAAATTTCGCAAAAACAATTACGATTTTCTCCAGCACTGATGGAATGGTTCATGTAGACGTGAAATAGAGCAGAAAATAATGTCGCGCACCTTACACAAACATAATAGGCAAAAGACAAAAAGTGTGTACATATACAGTTCTTGCGGCCATCCAATGAGAATTTAGTCGTCATTGGATGGTGTTCATGACTCTACCCGCATTATGTTGGCCCGTTTCAGATTTCAACTCCGAATATATTCCGAGCCATAAACAATAAATGCAGATAGAATTTCACACACAAAAGCCACTTGAAATTTGACAATAGAATATGATTTTTTTTTATTTATGATTAAGATGTTCATTATTTAAACAGTACAATAGTACAGAAGAGAGCTTAAGTATACGTTCTTGTGTTTGTCACATTGAGAAAAACTTTCGCAGTAATTCGTTCCACACCACTCTGATTCCGGAAAAGTATGTAACTAAGTTAACTCGTATGCTTGAATTTATGTTCGTAGCTCGCTCATTCGTAAAACTAAATTTGTTACTCATTTTTACTTTCTTATACGAAACAATATACGTATAAGAAATGTGCAAGACCAGATTTTTTAAAATTAATCTCAATACGTTTGTTTGTAATAGACGTAAATATGAAATAATGTTTGTATAAGTAAAAATTTATTTTTTTCATATAATACATGTAATAAAATACCCTTAATTGGAAGATAGATTTTCACATCACCACATTTCATTTTATTTTCACGTAATACAAACACGCACCGTCCCTTTCTGAATCCATTTGAGATTGGAACATTTATGAGACAGCTCAATTCTGTTCTTTCCTATTGAAAGAAAAACGTCTATTGTGTGTTCGCAATTTAAATTCGATGGGAAATAAATAAATAAAAACACGTGTATTCATAGTCAAACGTTTAATTTTTCACCAAGATTAAACTCGATAAAAAAAGATAATCTAATGTAGTGGTACATGAATTTAAAAAGGATGGAAATTAAGTATTACTTTAGTATAGGCTTATTTTCTCTATGAATACGCCCGAAAGATTTTGAAAGAATTTTGAATATTAAATGCACTTACTATAAAAAATTACAAAAATAGATTAATTTCTCTTTTTAAACAATTAATAAACATTACAATTTTATTTTCTATTTCAGAGTAAAATCGAAAGTAGTAAAATAAAATTAAAATTATTAATAACATATATGTAATCACTCAATTGTTGCACTAAGAATATATAAGTTATTTACTTAAATTTGTAGCTAGACTTTTTAGAATTTTACAGATACTGTTTTTATCATCATTATTTTGCGTAATTCAGTTATTGTTCTTTTTTATTTAAATTATTTTCATTGTTGTTGTTGATTAATTTACGTAAATAAGAAAAAGCTAGATGAATTATGGCAATGGAAATAAAATAATGTGTTTGTGTATTTGGTGTTTACTATTCTTTTTGTTATTTGTTTCAGTTTTAGTCAGGTAAATCGTAAATAACACAGATTATTGAACCCTATTCACTTTTGCATAAACACAAATAATTGTTATTGATTGTCAGTTAAATATCTTTAATTACCGTAAATATAAATAGATCATTACCGTCCGTCTGGCACTCAGTCATAACATCAACAAACATGTTGATATTTACGACAAAGTAACAGATATTTTTAGTGTGTGTACATATTTAAGATATTTTCATTAGTGTGCAGTAGCACAGAAAACTCAATAGATGATTAAAACACGAAAATTTAATTAGTATACCACTAATAACTTAAGCATGAAGTGTGTATATTATAATACACTTGAACGTCTATCAAATCAAGGCAAATCAAGTGACGGATCGTTGCTTGTTCGGATCGAGTATCCGGAAGTCCTTAAACCGCATGTAAGACAACCATTGGTTGTAATATAATCCTGTGATCACAACAAATTAAGAACACACATATGTATACTTAGCACATGCACACACGTCAATAATAATCAGGTTGATTAAAACGTGTGCCTAGAATTATTCCATCATTGCATCTTTTTTATTTGGGTGTGACAGTTATGATTATAGATTGATTATAACAACTGCACTCATCATATAATTTACTTTAGACTCAATATCTAAACATTTTTAACTTGCAAATAATTTATTTATAATCGCAATGCTTATCATATACGTTCCGATAAAATATACGTTATGGCTTCAAAACCAGGATTTCAAATCTGGGTCTTTGGAGTCATTTATCAAACGTTATAAAAACAAAATAAGCATCTTACATAAAAATTGATTGAAACTCATACATATATATTATATATAAAGTACATTTTTAAAAGACTTGAGGCAATTCTGTAATTGCTATATTTAATTTTCTACAATTAACAATAGTTTAAGATAGTAATTTAACGTCGAATTAAAAAGAAATGCGAATAATGCGATTTAAATTTATATGTTTGTTATTTTAAATACAACAATTTATTATAAATCCGCTTTGCGTTATTTTATAGAATTGAAGTTTTTCAACAAATTTTATTTAATTTTTAGGTAAATTAACGAATATTGAATAAACTTTACGTTAATATTCCGACTTACATAACTCAAGTATTAAATGTAATTAAGTATTTTTCTTCTTCATTTGTAAGGGCGGCTTGGAATAGCTTAAACCGCGACCTAAATGATGTTCCTTTTCGGTTAATAGTATGGTTCAAGCTATTCCGAGTCGCCTGTATAGTTGCCAGTACACCGTTTTCATATAGCGTTTAAATTATTTTTAAACTTTCCATGAATATTTGAAATATATCTATAAACTATTTGAAAAACATTTTTTGTAGTTGGTTTCTGAACATTCTTAACACATTCATTCCGGAACTAAGTTCGATTAGTTCAACGAAATTTAAATCTCTTTCGTCTTCCAGAAATATAATTTCTATTTTATTTGCATGTAAACAGTATAGCTAATTAAGCACATTAACCTCATGTATAAAAACAGTTTTTATAACCATTTGCAAATCGATAACAATATACAATTAGTCGGTCAACTGTACTAAGAATAAGTTATAAATATTATAAGTATTTAAAAAAATATTTATGTGTAATTATTACATTTAAATAATTTAAAATAATCGTCATTTCATCAGTTTGCACCTGTGATTTATATATAATAAAAAGTCTTATTATTTTAAACACGAATAAATATTATTTATAATAATTATGCAAAAGGACGGAACAAATTAATTATCTACATATACGCATTTCTTTCGGCAGCCGACGGTAAGCTTTAATAAATTTTATTATTTTATGGGGTATTGCCACAATTCACGTTTATATAATAAAATGTGCTACTAAAGTACGATTCTTGATACTGAAGTACATTTCATGGTACTAGAGTACCGAAAAAGAATTTAAATATAAAAATACCAAAGTATTGCTGCTTTGATTGACAAAACAGAATTTATTAAATAAATCGAGAAATATATCTAAGTTATTTAGCAAATTCAATCAATGATTGATTTGATGAAAAATACTAGTGTGATTGGCAATAAATAAATAAAAATATTATCTAAATGTGTCCTGCCTAATAAATAAGATAGGGATTAAAATAGTTTAAACCCTGTTACATGATACTCCTTACAGAATTAGACTAGCTCAGTGTCACACCGTTAGTTTGTAGAACACTATTTAAATAAATAAAAACAATGTGTAATTATTTTATTTTCAAAAAATAATTACGTATATACATTTTTCGGTGTCATATGTAGTATACATATGTTAAATATATATATACATGGTATCCGGTTCTATAAATAGGCCATAGACATATGCATAGAATTAAAAAAAAAACGACACAAATGTTAGACATTTATATGATAAACATTGTGACAGAATCCCTTACAAGCTCAAAACAGATGTGAAAATTGTAAATGTAAAAACCGAAGTAAAAACACAAAATCAGAAGTGATCAAAAATCGATGAATCGAAACAATTTCACTGAGACTAATAGTTTTTGTTCGTCAACGAAAAATCTAGATTTAATGTTAATCTAAGCATGAAATAGTTGAAAGGAAAATTATTTACTCATAAAAAATGTATATATTTGAAAGGGTAACACTATATGATAAAAACATTTGTTTTTATATCGAAAACATGTGAGTATGTAGTATATAAGAAACACTAAAAAAATGTATATAACATTTCGCGTCATGCATGTTTTGCAACGTTAAATGCGGAACAAGTTTCTATTAGATGCACATGCGTTTTCATTTCAAATTAAAACATTAGAAACCTCACCTTACGATATAAGGTCAGTTTTCCAAATTCGTTACGTGAGACCAAGAAAAAGATATCACTTTTGAAATCAGTACCGTAAATTTATGTTATACTGTGGTTTTGAGTAAAAAAAACTCAATCTATAAACAAGTAATTATTGACCAAACAAAATAATCACAAAATCGATTACTATACCGAACACGCTACAAAAGATTATATGAATAATTTAAAATAAACAAAGATGTGAATAATATAGGAAGTGAGTGTATTATTAAAATGCCATCTATGAGCGTTGGTCGCATCGGTCGTGTGCTGCATCCGGTCAGTGGCCGCCGTTAACGATCGCTTAAATATAAATGTACAACCTATATACTTATTTGTTAAATAAAATATATAAAACCGGGCAAAAGTTCAGTAGCTGGTCTAAAATCAGATTAGAAATAGGTTCACAGCTCACGTAAATGTTGTCATGAGTAATAACATATATATATAAGATCAGTGGTTTGCAATCTGTAGTCTTTGATGGTATGGTAGACGGTCAACAACAATGGGTATGAGGAACGCCTCTGGTTTCATTTTAAAATTAAAATTTGCATTATTCTCAAATTATTTACGCATATAAATGTTCTTAAAAACGTATAACTTTTGAAATATTAACTAATAAATTTTGAGCAAAATTACATCATTACCTAACAGTAAATTAATTGTCAGGCATTTTATTTAACTAGGGACAATATTGACGGTTTATACTTCCGTAAATGGACAATTTGTTACAGTTTTAAAAGATTTAAATATAGGTCAATTCAATAGAAATGAAATAAAGATAGAAATCACTAAAAATAATCGATCTTGAGATCTATTTTTGGCATTACGTCTGCTGTCTGTGTGTGTGTTTGTATGTCTGTGCGTGTATGTGTGTGTGTGTGTGTGTTGTGCGTGTGTTGTGTGTGTGTGTGAGAGAGAGAGAGAGCTATAGAGCCTAAACGGTTGAAAGTAAAATTATAAAATCTATTTTAAAAAAATATATATTCAAACCAGAAGAGCGGGTTTTTAAAGAAAAAATTATTCAAAATTTGTATTTGGATATAGACAGAAAATATTGTCAGATTTTCAATGCACACTTACTGGCATGTTCAGAATCTTACTATTAGTTTAGATATGCTTAATATGGAATACATTACCTTTCAAAAAAATGAAATATTATTTATAAAATATAAATAGTAACAGTTCGTTAGAGAGTACTAAAGTATATATCTATTATTATTTATATTATAATAAACGAAAGTATAATTAAATATTTATTTGTGGTGTTTGAATAGAACTACACCACATTTGGTCGATCATTTCACTTCAGTAAAATCAATACAATGTTCTTAAAGGGGGAGGTACAGCTAATTTTGGAGAACTAGGGTAAGGGTCGGGCTCGCTGCACCAAAGTATTGTATGTCAGAGCTTATACGAATCGATAAAAATCATGAACAGACAAACCACAATGGTAATAAAACAAATGTACTAACACCGAGATTAATATCTTTAATAACATTATACTACTTGGTGAACAATATAAAAAATCAAGTATGTGATCACCGTATTTTATATAGTGGGTGTTCGCAGAAATCGTGTTTTAAAAATGATCTAAGGAAATTATACATATATATAGTCATGTTTGTTAGAGAAAGGTGTCCGCAACTCTGCACGTAGCAGACACCAGAGGCTGTGTATGACGTGTGGAGAATTGTACCATTGTTCTGTTCAATAATCTGTGACTCAGTGATTGCCATATTACTTTGCTACTTTAAAACACTATAAATAAATATATATATATTTTTTTACTAACCCATATATTATATAAGAAAGTTAAGTAGGAAATCATGAAAAACGTAATTGATTTAAAATCTATACGTTTTTGTTGTCCGTGAACGCGTACAGCCGGAAGTTTGTATTTTGTTTTTTTTTTTAAATACTAAATTGCTTGTTATTTATTTAAAATTTCCATATACAGTGTTCGATCAAATTTATCCAGGCGTATACACATTTTAAGTTTTATAAATTTACCTTCTATCGTTTAGACTGTAAAGCGTTTTCTCTCTCTCCTTCTCTTACGCACATACACACATAAAGGCGCGCGCGCATGCATCATTCCAAAAATGACAAAACAGGCGTTATTCCAAAAATAATCAAATTAATTTCAGGGAAGGTCAAAATATATTTTCGTTAAAATCTCAATTTAAATTTTTTTTCATGACTACAATACTTACTTATTAGTAATAGGAAAATAAAAATGTACCTTAAATAAGCCGTAATCCATAATTCAAAAGTACTTCGAATGACAAGGTCACAAAGGTTCAAAAAGCTATAATAATAAATAACTAATATTTGAAATGTCAAATCACCTTATAACGTAATACATTGTTTGTTGCGACAGTAATAATATTTAACAGTGACACTTGTAAAATAAATCTTTTTTCTTGCAATAACAAAAAGCACAAAACGTGATTTGAAGGTGCGGTTTTATCGGTAACCAATCAAATCAAATAGGGGGTGGATTCGAGCGGAATTAGGCCACCAGAGTTATAAATTATCCGGAAACACGTAGCGATTATTGCACCAATTTGATTATTCCAAAATAGGATAAAAACATTTCAAGATCAAATGAATATTATCAAACTTTTAATTGAAAACGATACAGATTACAAATTAACTCGGTATGGATTTGATAACCAATTAAAGTGTCGTAATTACTAATTATATTCATCACGGTTTGGTGAGTATTACATTCTAAACTTTAACTTGCATTCTTTACGTGATTTCTTCCTTCACGTCATCAATGTTCGTTCGGTGGACCTTACGAATCGGTTGTGTAATTAAAATTGTTTCTATACTACACGCAAGTAGTATTTTTTATTACCATTTCTTACATTTTTATATGAAATAACTCCAAGTTACGCAACATATCTTTTTATGTGTATGTTGAAATATTTTTTAATTTACTCAACGAATTGGGATCATTGTGTATGATTTCTAAGCATACAACATGACTAATTTGCTAATTTTATTAATCTTTATTGCATAACGTTTTTACAAGGATTTTTCACGAGTTCTATAAATGGCGTTCATTTAAAACGATAGCATTCCTCTGATTTTTAATATAACTTTTATAACTAATTACTAATACACGCAATAATGCATTTTAGTCGGTTTAACTTTATTTTTGTTAGTTTTAAAGCTTATATATTGTTTGTGCTTGACTATTATATCTACGCAACTGTATTATTGGTCTTATTAAAAAATCTATATTTATACAATTTTACATATTCAAATAAAGTAGAAAATAGCTGAGTATTGAGCAACTTTTGTTGTTTGAATTCAAAATGTTCTAAATTAAATTTATGGAAAAGCATCGTTCAAATAAATCTGGAAGTTAATCACATTTGTAATAATGAAAATGTATAGCTCTGGCATTTATCATAATTTGATAAATTTCGACCTTGAGCAAAAATAAAATATTATAACAGAACAATTTTAAAAATACTTAAGTAATTACACATATTGCGTGATGTTTAAACTTTAATTAATTAATTTTGCGTCAAACTACCTTTCAGTTCCGACGATATTTAAGTTGTTAATAATTAGAGTTTACGATTACATTATTGCATGCTGCATACAGGTAATTACAAGGTAAAAAATCTGCAATTTAAATTAATTTGCCAATAATACAGTTTCGCACATTTATTTTTGCAATAATTTGAATATAGCATAGTTGAAAATTCTAGGCTAAACTAGGCCATAATTCATTTAAATAATTTGATATTTTCGTTTGATATATAATTTTCCACGCATAACTATATTACTAATTAATTTTATAATTTAAACCAGCCCACATGTGCTCATATTGCAGTTTTCTCTGCAAATTGTAAGCTCCAATTATAGTTGTATTTTAAAGCAATTGCGTAACAAAATTTCCATTTTCTTTCAATAATGTAAAGAAAATATGATAACTACATGAATTATATTACTCACATATAATTATGTCTAGCAATGACGTTTCTATGTCATAATAGAATAAATTTTCTTATTTTTTCTACCACAATTAAATATTTAAACTGTTGTTATTGTAATATAATAGTAATTATCATTTTAATTTACGTATTTATGAGTTTAAAAGAGATACGAATTGCGCTGTGTTCAAACAAGTTTCATTTTACAAGCATATATCCCTGCACCATATAAAGTTAAGGGGTTTCAAATAACAATTACGTGTAAACAAAGTAGGATTGTAGGGTGTGTTTTTGTGCAATATTTGCGACACATGATACCGTTGGGGGCTAAAATACCGCACCACTCCGGTATCTATGGTTACCAAGTTAGTGGTAACAACCGCAAGTACTTTGCCCTCAATAAAATAACGGATATTTTATTTTTAAATATATTTCATTTCTGTATTTGTTAATATAATAAGATAAATAAATAAAGTATTTAGTTGTAATTGCCACTATATGCCAAAGAAATAATTCAAATAAGAAAACGACAAGGATTTCTATTGCGTCTGTTAATTATAGTTAAAAACGTTGCTTATAAAAAATCACTTCTTGTGTTATAATTTATGTAAAAAAAGAAATAAAATATTCAAAAATTACCTTTCACAATTAAATAACAAAACTGTTCTTATTATAAATAAAAACCATTTTGGTTAAAGTATTTATGATGTTTATGCTGTTATTTTCTAGCCTTTTTTTTATTGCACAATAGATATTTTTATGCGATCTTAAATTTGTTTACAAAAGACGCGATTTTGTTTTATCTTTTTCACTAAATTTAATTGCAATTTTCACTATTGCGGAAACAAATGATTAAAATATGATTGCTGCATGCATTATTGGTGTAAGTATTAATGATAGGTAACATTGATGACGTTTTTCATTATAATTTCCGGAAAATGAAATAAATATTATTAACGCATAAACCATAATTATAAAGACATTTGCAGTTCTTATTGGCTTGATATAAAAATCAATTTTATTAACTTATTTATACAATTTATAATTTAAATCAAAAAGCATATTTGTTTATACGATTTTCTAAAATGTCCTTCCACAATTGGAATAAAAAGACTTGTGTTATTGTTATGAAATAAGAATTATATTGATTATTGTAATTAAGTTTAAAATGAAACATTTCATACGATTGTATCTTTTAAGCAAATCGCATGTGTTTTATTATTACGTATTCAAAACAATCTAGAGATGACAATTGAGCTATGATTATTTTTTCTTTCATTTATTTAATTTGATTCCAAGAAAATGACGAATAAAGTCTATTTTCTACCATATTTCGCAATTGCTATTATTTTACGCGACTTTAATATGACCTGGGTTGACTATAGAAATAAAATAAGTACTAACAATAAATTATGTATTTCGCAAATCATATCTACGTCTATATATGAATTGTAAACCTACATATCCAGTGAGCATTCTATAAGATAGGGAAATACAATACGTTTTGGTTAGTAATTTGAGAATTTGAATGTTATCTAGATAATAAATTATATGCCGGTTCTATTTAAATTAAAAACCCTAACGAAACAAAATCCAATTAAATTTGGACTCAACAATAATTCGCATATATTAACAATTCTACGAATAAAACGGGAAACTATAATAAGATATAAAATTCCTTCAAAAATATAGTAATTTTATTTCGTTAGAAGTAGAAATAAAATTAAGAGATGGACAATGTAAGTGTATATATACTTTCCATTGCTAGGATTTTAAAAAGATTTAAATGTGTCTAAGCTCGTTAGATGTTTGACATGCAAATTGGTACTAGTAACTACCGGAAGTATGGCAGTTGGATTAGTTCCGGAATTAAGACATGCAAAGTGATCTGAACAAGATTTTCTTTAGTGTAATTGTTACTTTCGATTTTATTGTATAAATGTCAATTGCACTCTTTTATTTATTAAGTGCTAAGTTTATAAAGATACACGGAAACAGTATATGTAAATAAATCTTTTAAAAACTAATTAAAATAAAAGTTCTCGAAATAGAAAAATAATAATGTCGAACAAAACATTTCTATGAATCTCTCAGATAACTTAATAAGATACAATCTTAATGATTCATGTCACTTTATAATAATATTGTGAAAACTTGGGTATTGAAGCGTGGTGAGTATGAAAGTATAACGATCTGTTATAATATAAGAAATGTGACATGACAAACGTATACATCATAACAATTAGTTGTCGAGTAGAGCTAGGTACGTTTCTTCTTTTTATCATTTTAATATCGTGATGCTATATCGCTGGTTAGCGAGCTAGATTCATAAAATACGTTAAGTAGTAAAAGTAAAATTAATGTACAATGTCGGTAATCGAGTTTCACTTGGTTACATAAATTCAAACGAGGAGACGAACGTGTAGCCTCTATACTTAGTAATTTGTTGCTAAGATGCAATAAATTGAACCAGTAATTATATTCTTGTTTCCTCGTTAAGTATATCTTTCACAATTTGTCGAAACACAAAAATTGTGAATATTTTGTAGTATGATGGAAATGGAATTAAACCACATTTATTAATTACAACCTTGTGCAAGTACATCAGAACGCGATGTAATGTCAAATTTCACATAATTAACTTTTTAATGTGCGTATTTGATGCTAATAATCCATTAATAAGAGTATTCATTAGGCCTCTATTTCAGTAGGGAATTCTTGATTAAAATTAGGTATTCAAATGACCTTCCAGAATTCTTCTAGTCGTACCGGTTTATGAATTTGCAATAAATTAATAGCGCCAATAACTGTATAAAATTATACATATGAAACTGATCTTGACATCTGATTACAACACCCAAGCTACAGATCGTGTTTAGCAAGGAATATTGCAACAATAACTAAAGAGAGACACGTATAGAGATCTAAACATAATTATCCATATATGCTCGTATGTTTATTTATGTTTAAAAGTGAGCGTTTTAAAGCTTTAAATCGAAATCAAAATTAAAGAAATTCTTTAGAAGGCTTAAAAATTTATATAAAAACTCGTTTGCGTTTCAAAATATTAATTGTTTTGTAAATTATAACTCGCAAAGGTCGATTAGATATTGGAGATGGATTTTCTTGTTGTTTTAATGTTTATATATATATATATATATATATATATATATATATATATATATATATATATATATATATATATATATATATATATTGTAATAAATAAAGGCTAGATTTAAACATTGTTTGTGGGGTTGAATTAAAAATCTGATAAATGAAAATTAACAACACCACTTGTTCCTTCCTCTCATTATCTTAATTAATGAAGTACTGAAACAATTATTATTACTTCCCCTGGCCTGCTTATTGTTTGATCAATTTATTTATGCGAAAGATTGAATTTGTATTGTATTTAGAACTCGTTAGATAATTGGATTTCGCCTCAATACTTTCCTTAATAACACAGTACAATACTCCTGACAAAGACTACCGATTATAACATGGCCTAGCCATAACAATAAGCGTGAAACACAAGTTTGCATGTAGATATATTTTTAGAAAAATTACTATGGGTGCAAATATTTATGTAAATCTGCGATGTAAGCATTCCTCAATCGGGTTTATAGAAAGTTTATTAGTTGGTTTCGTTGAAATATATGCATTTAAAGAATTCCTATTTGTGGAATAAACAATATAGCGAGTCCAAGAGTATAGCATTTGAAATAATTGAGCACAATATTAATATTTACACCAAATAAAAATAATTTGATTTATATTTAATACATCTTTCAAAACAAATCAATTGAATTGTGTTGTGATTGATCAAGCCTTAATTTTAAATGAAGTGTTAAGTGGAAAAATTAAACTTTGCAGAGATATGTTAAGTTATGAAAACATTTTGATGATGCATACAGACATATGCCAAAATATGTTATTGAGAATTATATAAATGCCGCAGTAATGAAATGTCGAACGCTCCTGAGTAAACATCAACATTTGACAATACCTGACACTAATTAGTTATTCGTGATTTTTGTAAATTAGAAAGTTAAAAATCATATATATTTCAGCAAAAGCATATATCGGGGAAACGTGGGAATCATGCCATAAGGGTGTATCTACAAGCGTAATAGGCAATATTTGTGTGTAATTTATAAAGAATTATTTTTAAATCCAGTAACAAATTTCTTTTAAAAAGTAAATTTTTTGAAAAGATTGAAACAAAAGTTGTTTAAAATAGCAATAATTAATAATTAATTTTGAATGTAATTATATTTGCTGTAAGTGACGCCGTTTCGGAGATATTGCAGAAACAAAAATGACGGGTCATATAAAAATCATAAGTTTATAATCTTTCAAATAAGTTTATAATGCCAATATGTATAACTATAAATAGTTTAATTTTATTGCAACGAATGTTATTTAAGAGATTCAAGTTTGTGGCGATGCAACCTTCCTTACAGACAAATTGTAACGCAAAACAAAAATAAAAGTTGAAATATTGCAAACTGGTTTCCAACATACATATATACTACGTGATGGCTAGGTTTGTAATTGCAAACCATTAGCAAGATACACTGAGTTCCTGTTGCGCTGATTACGAGAAATAAATATAAATAGAAAAAAAAAACGCATTTATAAAATGCAAAACTAGATTAATATTCATATGGACAGAGATTCATTAAATCACTAACTTCCTAACTATAACAGTGCAGAAACACTGAGAAATTATCATGCGTAGAAAGTCATAATTTTTCCGCAAAAAAACAATAACAATTATAAAATGCTATTTATTTATTACTTCATACACAATAATTATATATTTTTATCTCGCTAGATAGCGTATACACTTTCTGTTTTGGTTTCAGCATTTTTTGTTTATTTGATTTCAATTATTCATTGTTATATTTCGCGGATACAATTTTACAGATGGTTGACTGCATACGTGTCCAATGTCGTTTCCGGTTTATTGTTAGATCGCGCACAAAATCAATCGATTTCAAACATTACTATCGATGAAATAGAAAATTATACCATGTTTGGTTAGTGGCTTTGGGTTTCCCACGGTTTTCAAACATGATTCGTTTGATATCAATGACTATTCAAGGAATTTCATAAATTATGTTGTTTGAGGTTTATTTATTATTTTTTTAATACGATGTCAATATTTTGATATTATTCCAATGTTGAGAATGTTCTCAGAATGGTGAAAATAATTGGGTATAACAACATTGTTTTATTACCCATATTAGAAATAAAATGCAAATTCAAATGACTACATTCGTTAGGGAATGTAATTACACAGAACATTAATCTTACCAGTATAGGAAAAAAACTGAGGCACAATAGTATTTTTTTTTTTAAGTAATTTTAGTTTCGTGATTAAAATGCATATGACGTCGTTGTTGAAATGAAAACCCGGATAGAATGAAAAATGGAGGAGAGACGAAACGTAACACGACGCGTACAGATTTCTAAAACAATTGGAGCGGATTAAATACGGCTGTGCCGCAGCGGTAGCGTTTTTTTTTGCAAAACGCTAGGTTTATTTTTCATTTTAATATATTTTGTGGTGTACCGGTATACACGTTTAATGCTTAAAGATTAAACCACACATGCATTCGGTTTGGTTTAATGCGTTCGAGCAAGCACGGAATCGTGCTCGACAACGATTATTTGTTAGACAGACAAATCCGGTAATATATGGTATTGAACTATTGCAGTCAAACTGTAGAAATATGTTTTAAAATACGTGTGCTTTTAAAATTTTACGGATATCGGTATAACTGCACGTATACATTATATTACTTGCTGAGTGTAATTAGGACAATATATTACTAAAAACCATGTATCATAATACATAAATTTTTGTAAAATAATTTATACTTTCGAATAAAATCTTCAATTACTTAAATTTTAAAAAAGGCCTTTTTCACTTTTCGTAGTTAAGATATTAAATATATTAAACAGAAATTATTTCATTTATGGTACATACTTGGTAAATAAATGTTCTAAGTGAGATAATTTATTATGATTTCAACTATCTTAAATAAAGATTATTTACATGGGTTTTCCTGCGTTTTGTTAATACCCGAGTGACTTTATCTGAGTCGGATAAAATTACGAAAGTCCTACATTCTGAGGGTAAGTAGAAGAACACTTTAGTAAAAACATTTTACAAGATCAGTTCGTAGAATCGCTCTTTTGGTTTTGCAATTGCTATATAATACAGAAATGATTAAAATACGATTATACTGCATGATTTCTTAATAAATATATATCATGAGATAAGAACCATCCATAAGTTTAAAAAATGTAAGATTGACTTAATTTTTAAAAACTTCACACTACGCATGTACTTAAAACCGAAGGTCTGTTTTCAATTTATTCCTCATTTAAACCACTGATAATGTTATTTTGTTATAAGAAATGTCATTTTAATATGATTTTGTTTATTTTAATTAACAAAAACCTAAGACTGACATGAGTAAAATTGAACCTGCGTATTTATTAAGCTAATCAAATCTAAATTATAATTTTCTATTCGTGGTAATCTAGAACTACAAATTACGCATTTATTTTTGATTTCGTTGAATCATTATTCGGAAATTTATCACGGAAAATATAATTTTACGCTATTTTGTTGTTTCCTACAAGGCACTATACCAAAATACTTTCTGAGGGAAGAAGACTTAATTATGTATGACGAAAAGGTCCTCTTTTAAAATTGCACAATAGCTATAAGTTTACGCGACTATATGAGAATAATTTTTGAGGGTAGAAGACTTATTTTATTAATAAACTAAAGTGCAATGAATTGAATCTGTTTGTAGAATATTTGTTCAATCATTGACTGTGTAAGAAAAGTAGCACAACAATTATACACATGTGTGGACTCACATGCGGTTCCTTCTTGCAATCTCTCACACACTTACAATCAAAGAGATATCTCTATAATTAATTTATAGAAAATTAATAATACTCTAAAACAATTTATTATTAAGCGCTAAGCGAGAAAAGTGATAGATACACATCATAATTTTATTATTTCCGCATCGTTAACTCAGGAACTGATTTTACTTAATATCTCAATACAAATATCAATTAACTCTAATAGAAATCTTATTTGTTTATAAATTAAATGTGAGAAATAAACACAAACGGACGAAAACGCTATCCTACATACATACACTTTTATTATAAACACGTAAATCGGGTTTATTTTCGGTGCGCCATTGTATTCTAGTCAAATTAGAATATAAAAGGTAAAGCCAATATTTGCAAATTCAATTGAATCTACTGTTGATGACGTAATCACCAATTTACGTTACCAATGTCAATTCGTGGAAATGTTATTTACGACTGTATTAGAAATAATTGACATTTTTATTATTTAAAAAATATAATTGGTGCTCGTTATATACCTATTTATTTAATAATGAAACGTGACATTTTAACATTTACAAAAGAATATATTATTAAAATTTACTAATATTATTTTATGGTTTTATTCGCATTATAACGAAAAATATATATGAATTCCTGGAATATAAAATACGCTAAAGAAGGGTAGGGTTCGAGGTAAGAATTTGCAATTATTTTGCGTGAATTTGAACCGGTTGGCTGGTTAGTTATATAATCATGTATGTAATTGTAATTATTGCACAATCGCATCGGCAATACATGGTGAAAATAACAGATCTCTCAGTTACATCACAACATATTTATTTATGAAGATTTTTTTCAACGCTACTTGTGATACAATCACTGTTTTATATTAATTGTATATTTTAATTATATCCGTTTCCTTTTATTTCATACACAATTGCCACATCTTCTTTCTGATCTTACAGCAAAAAACAGGTTAATATGTGTCGCAAAACTGTTAGTGCGGAAATTATTTTCATGTTAATTTTTTTAACCTTCGCCTTCCAATTTGTAACTAGATGTAAAAAATCACTAAAACTTCCAATTTATATATTATTCAAATATACTAATTATCGTTGTAATTTAGATTAATGCGGTTATTTTATTGAATATAAACCTATCCATTACAATTCGCTTGTAATGTAATTCGTGTTAATTGAATTTGTTACTATTTCGTTGATGAATTTTAATTAAAATTTCGTCGCGAAGCTCCTGGCGACACAAATCACAACAAACAAATAAACTGAGTTCAGTTTCTATTGAATGTGACCAATGAGTTGAAAAACTGATATAATCACTTAGTGTTAACAAGTGCATGATTTAGAAAATACAAGAAATCATATCTTTGCACCCTTAGGATGACTAGCAACGCTCAACTTTAACAATTTATATATTTGAATATATAGTTTTAAACAATGAAATTACGATCAATTGTATAGTATTACAAGAACCTTTCATACAATTTTTAAATTCAAAATTATAGTTCGCGTATATCAAGCCGTTTATTTTTAATGTGAAAAATAAAATTATCCATATTTGTTATACAACATAACAATACTTCAATAATATACAAAACGCACATTCACAAAAAATATAGTTCTTCAGCCGTTATTGATTTCGTTACTTTTGACGGGAATTCGATATTAATATTTACATTTATAAATGTAATTCAATTATAATACGAGTAGTGTTCGCAAGCACCAAGGCGAATAATGTTTAACGGACATTAATTTTGTTTTATTTCAATTATTAATGTTTAATTTCACCATAATACAATAATTTACTCAATGAAAAGTAAAGCTATACACGTTAGGAATGTAACAACGACGAAAACTACCACAAGATCTAAAGCAGATATTCACCAATAATGGTTTATTATTTTCATAGAGCCATTTACGAAAATATTGGTTTAGTTTTTGAAAAATTTATTTTTTCGTAAATCTGGTCAAAAAATTCATAAATAATATGAATAGGTACACTAATAATAAGTTATAAGAAATTACTCTATGAATACAATTTAACTAAATATTAGGATAATTCCGAAAGAAAGCAGAAAATAGAGGTACTGAACTACCATATTTACTACAATTTTCGTTTTGATTTCCTGACTCTGAGAATTGATAAATAACTAAACCTACTAACCAAATCAGCTGACAAGCACCTATATATCTAAAATAATTGTATTTTTCAAAGTAGTACCTGTCACAAACTATCGAGAAGTTAAAATAGAATTTCTAAATCAGTATACTTTTTATTTTCACATTTTACAAAAACATTATTTGCGACAATTCAAACAAAATCAATGTTTCTTCAAATATAAATCGGCTTTGAATTAGAGAAAATATATTAAATAAGTAAAAAAATGTACATTTGGTCATCTAAAATGAAACGCAAGACTATGAACACGGTAGACTATGTTTAATAAATTCACGTCAAAAGAAGTACAGGACATGCGAGTCATTTTTTCGAAAATAGAAATTGCCTTGTATTTTATTTTAAAATGTCATAACTTCAGTTCGATATAACGTTATGTAAAGTTATAAATAAAAATGTTATCTAGATCATACTAAAACTTCCGTAAACATTTTTTATATAAACATCATTTGAAAAGATGTTTATGAAAAAAAAAACCAAGTGACATAACGTATCTAACGTGTCTTCATTTTAAATAAGAAAAAATAAAATAATACATATTTTTATTTGAATTGCCGGTTCCGGGATGGATGCTTATTCGTCCGACAAATAAATCTTTAACAAAGCGACTAATATATTTCACACGTTTCGAATGGGCGCCTCATTAATTAATATTTTAAAAACATATGGCTAATCAAGTGTGCGATGCACAGCACAACACAGGCAAAAACGCCACGGCCCGGAGCCTTATAGGATGTATATGATTCAATAACGTATTGGCTATCCTACTTGCCTAGTTAAACCTGATAGAAAGTAGCACATGCGGGAGTGGACATCTTCGGGCCACATCGATTATTTACGTGTGTACTTACCTGGAAACAAAAACAATTGATTATAATAAGTATCATCTTGGATTTTTCTATAATCGCATTTATGTATGTAGGTAAGCCGCTATCGGCTGAATATAAAACACCTATATCACTTCATTATTAAATTAATTGCTTATTTATATATACATATATATATATAAAAAAGAGAAATTTAAATGTCTTCTTTGACATATATACATATTTGGTTAAACGTTTATATTTGAGTGTTTTTTGTTTATTTGTTTGTTGAAATATGCATGTTAAATATGAATGTATTTATTTTACATGTAGTAAATCATTGATTATTTGCGTGTAAAAATATCATATTTGCTTAGAAAATTATTTTGATATTTATTGAATGAATATTATTGAAAATGGACACAATAAACAATAAGTTGTGGGTGAATGAAGATGTAAAGATAGAAAAAAATATGATTGCTCATAAAAGTATTGTGTATCCATTTATGAGCAATTTTTAAATGTTTTCTTAGTTCTTAATGGATTATTATGTAAAAAAAAAAAATAGAAATATAATTTTAAATATTTATAAAGCATCAATTATGCACAATAAAGCACAAAGTCAAATTGTTTCTGTCAATATTTTTATTTGCAAAAGAATGATTAATATTAAGATCGCTACATGAATTATAATTGCACCTGTAAATTATAGCCAATAATAAAATGATTTATTGCATCATAAATTTCAAGGAATATCGAACATTTCCCTGCTACAGTTAAACACCTAAGCTGTACTTATTATCATAAAATATGAAAAAATTTAATTGACATATTACGTATTTATGACAATTTAGAGATATTAATCATATATGCTTATTATTATTTCATTTAGTTGAACTGTTTTTAAAAAAAATAATGACGAAACATCTATTTTGTTATTTAATGCATTTTTTTGCGACTTTTAAAGAAAAATATAAGCGTAAATAATTTTCGACTTATAATTTGATGAGAATAAGCATGTTGTTATGTTATGTATGTGTGTATTCTTACATTGTAAACATCTATCTAAAGTTACTATTCATGCTCTATGATCTAGATCCTTGAATCATTGATACTTATATAAGTAAAGGATTTATTATTGATTTATTTATTATGTTATGTATATCTTTAGGTGGCGTTAGCCAAACTGATTGACCACCTTAGTGTGGTTGTACGTATATATGAGTGTTTCTGCTACTTTCACTTGAGGAAGTCGCAAGCCAAACGTCATTTGATCTTGAAGACGCGACAACACCACGCGAAGAACAAAGAAGTCGTGTGTGTATGTGTGCACAGATACATACAGCCAGATGATTGCATAGACAATGGATGTCACAACAATTAATGTCTGTAAAGTTACGGTAATTTTATTTTATATGTATGTATGTGTTCCGGATTAGCTTATTGCTTTAGAGGGCGTATAGTCGGTCGTTTCCTTATTCTATATGGCATAACATAAAAGTCGTCTCTGTCGAGTTTTACTGTGTTAGTATGTTAAATCGTATTTCTTATTAAAAGAAGCTCTATTTTGAAATATATTATTTATTTGTAAGAAATTCTTATAAAACTACTACGTAATCACGGATTTTTTAATAAATCTACACATGGTCTGGAAGTAGTTTTTCCTAAGGTGGTTTTATCGTATAAAATTCCAAATGAACTACCTGAATTTTTTATGCTGCAAAAAAGTTTCGACTTGAACGTAGGAATGCATATTTTTCATGTCTAATGATTTTTATTAGCGGAATTTATTACTTATTATAACTGCATTTATGAGAGTGAATATTTCGGAAATTTACTTTTTTTTATTGTTCAATAAATTTATTTATTGGTATAAATTAATAAATGATTTTTATTGGAATGACGTCCGTCTGAGTATGTGTGTGTGTCTATGTGAGCGCGCTCTACAGCCTATTTGGTTGAAAGGAAAATTATGAAACTTTAAACTTAAGATTTGTATATGCCTGGCAAGAAAACCTCCTATTTTTGAAACGCATATTCAAACCGGAAGTGCATGTTTACTCTAGTCGTTTTTTTCGGTTTCTGCAATTACTCGCAAATGGTTGCACTTACAGAAGAATAATAAAAATAAAAATTATAGATATTAACATTTTGTACAACCTTTGTTTGTAACTTTTTTTTAAAAGAGGTACCGGAAACAAAAAAAATGGCTATTGAAATTCGTTCTTATAATTATTTTCACATAAATATATTATTTATTAGTAAGAAATTCTTATAAAAATTTACGAAATCACTAATCGTAATCACGGAATTTTTAATAAATCTACACATATTCTGAAAGTAGCTGGTTTTATATTATAAAATTCCAAATGAAGAACTATCTGATTTTTTTATGTTGCAAAAAAGTCTCGACTTGAACATAGGAATGCATTTTTTTTCATGTCTAATGATTTTTATTATTTAGCGGAATTTATTACTTTTATAACTACATTTATGAGAGTGAATATTTCGGAAATTTACTTTTTTTATTGTTCAACGAATTTATTTATTGGTATAAATTAATAAATGATTTTTTAATATAAATTAAAAAATAATTATGTATGTATATTTATTTTATTCGATTTCAAGTAGTGTTCACCGTGACAAAGCTGTAAATCTATTAACTTTTGATTGGTATATTCAATTTTCTACAATTTACATTAGTTTTGCAAAAATAAGAATATAACATTGAATTGAAAGAGAAAGAAATAATACTAGTAGTTCAGGTTTATATTAAGTGTTTTGTTATTAAAGATAAAGCAATTTAATTGCTGTAATCTGGTGTCACGACAAAGAATTAATAATTAAGTGATTTACCGAATTTTATTTAATTTCTAGAAACAAGTTAGAAAGTTTTAGTATTAGATAAAAATTTCGACATAAAATACAGTTTATGTGTTAAGGGAACAACGGTGTCATATGTTATCATTATGGTCAACTATAGTAGTTTAAATTAGAACCTACATAGATATGGTTCATAAAAATGGCCCTACCGTCCGTATTTTATCAAAGATTGTACCGGTAGTACGACATATAGAACTAGTGGAGCTTGTCAATATACATATGGGACGTTTAAAGGCTCCAGACAATTAACTACAACGGAAATTATATTATTTTATGTATCAAAATGTAAAAAAAACGTGAAAAGGAAATACAGATATAAATTGATATTCATGGTCCATCAATAATACGTCCCCTATGCATGTATGTATGTACGTAATGCTAACTAAAAAGCCGGATGTCACACAGTACAATGAAATCCAGCTGCCACATAAGTTCGTTCGTATGTACACATGTTTCCTGTAAACTAACAATACGCAAAACAACAATTATAATAATGATGTTTTCACTTTTTCAATAATGCAAATCACTGATTTGCAGAAACTATTTTTTTTTGAAATTTATTGTACATTAATGAAATGAACACTTACGAAAACGATAAAAAGATTGAATTGGATATATAATAAAACGCTTTCACCTGATAATGACTATACACATTTAACACATAACGTAATAATAAATACGACATGTATCTTTAATGTACATATACATATGTATGAAAAAATTATTTTATTTTACTTTTTAATCCTTGAACAAATTTCTTTTACAATAAGCTTTATTTCAACGGATACTTGTCAAAAATCATTACCAACAATTACAATTTTTACAGCTACATTTCATAATTTAACGATTTTTTTTATCTCTAAAATCAATAATAAACGCCACATGTAACGTTTTTGCTGATTAAATTATAGTTAAATAATTGCAATATTTAGAAAGTTTACACTCAATTAATCAATCAATCAATTATAACGATAGTTCATTAATTGATGATATCTCATGTATTTGGTCTAAATAAATGTCGATTTCTTTCTACGTAATAGAGAAATTAAAATGAATTTGTGCTATTATTTTTAGTAAATAATCCATGTGTTTATTTCTAATAGTTATTTTTACACATTACATAAATCGTAATTTAAAAAAAAATGTAAATAAGAGCATAATTTGTTCTCGTTACATTTGATAAGTGCACAGTTGTACTTAAAGTATTTATGGAATTTCTAATAGACTGAGCTTGTGGTGTTATAATAATTGATCATTGAATAGCTGACGGACGTGTATTTTAATAGAAAACTAGAGCAAAAAAAGTATGTTTCGGTGCCCTTGCACGGTGAAGATGATTAATTATTAATACGTGCTAACAACCGTTCGTCAAAATAAATGCGTCAGCAGCAATGGATGGAAATATGAAACCACCGTTAACCATTGTATTGTTTGCTGTGCAGGTATTAGATTCAGTGCACTGCATACAGCTTTAGTTTGCGCATTGTTTGAACAGTAGCAGAGCAGACATGTGTAATTAATTTTAATAGCAACGCAAATCGGAATTAGTGCAGTTCATTAACAACAATTCGCGCATTTTAAACACTATTATTATGCTGAATGCAAGCGCTATTTTTCGCTATTATATGATTCTTTTAGTTTTGTTTGCAGAGACATGGTCGTTTCAGCAACCTAATTCTACTGCAACCTGTTCTATAGATCTTGCGACCTTCAGACCGTGTTCGCTCAGACGTTCAATACATTTTTATGTATTGTACATCGTACATACACACATGTTCGTCTACATACAACAGTTACACACCATTTATTTGCAATCATTCTCGGCATGATGCATAAATCTATTAGTTTGTCATCTTCATTTTAACCGGTCTACCTTATGGTGTAACATTCTTTTATACGATTTACCAAAAAGTCATTAGCGCTTATACGATATACAAATCGGATTTTAAACCTAATATCACTTCTATTACTGTGATTTCGTTTTAATTTCTTTTGCAATTTCCACATTTTTCACACGTTTATTTATTTATTATCGACATGAAAAAATAACCAAATAACCGATGGATGGAAATAAATTGTTCAATGTCGCAAATTATAAAAATGTCCGCAATGACATTCTTATACGTATTCAAATGCAAATTTTGTAAAGTTCAAGAAAATTAAATGTTTTACATAAACTAATTATTATTATTTTACTGTGCGAGAGAGAGAGAGAGTGTGTGTGTGTATGTGTGTTATTATTTCGTATAAGAAAGTAACAACTGATCAAAATTGTAATTGCGTTAATTATGATATTAAATAATACTTCGCAAAATAATATCAGATATGAGTTAATTTAAACTGTTGATGGATTGTTAAATAATGAATGTTGATATGAGGCACTAAATTTGAAATGGAAATCTAAATTAGAATAGAGTCGAAAAAGTGGACTATGGGAATCGAACACGTCGATATGTCTTAAGATTTTTAATGATGTACTTGTTAGAAATGCTAATTATGTGTATGTCGCAGCGAATATGTATAATGTATATATTTAAAATTTAATTAACTGTCCAAAAGTGATTAGTTAGCGCTATTACGAATAGTGTTTTGTTGTAATATATTGATGAATAGACTCGAATAAAATACTTTCATTTTGAAGCAATTTAGATGAAAATAGTTTTGTATCTGACTCCCTTCTGATAGGTTGTTTAGCAAACGCATTTTCTTGAATGTGCACGTGTTATTTTTGTTCTGACAAGGAGTTGATACTTCAACGATGCATACAGCGGCCGAGTTATTATTAGAAATTTCTGCATGGACCCAGCATGGGGGCATGCCTATACTAGACACATCTAGTAGTATTATTATTATTATTAACATTGACACAATACACAGCTTGAGGTCGGTAAACTAACAGCACATCACAGCTTGTTGCATTGTATTATTTTATATAATGCTTGCTACTTTTGATTGGCGAGAAACGCATTAGCGAACTTAAGTGCATCGTGCCTAACACATTTTTAAATCATCGACAAATGCTCTGAATCATTTCTATAGAAGGCTTTTAAAATGGTACACCCCTTATCATAAAAAACCATAAAAGGTAGCTTAACAAAAAAGAAAAATAAATATGCATTCGATAAACAAACAATTGAAAAGCGCGTAATAAGTAAATTGAAATTGTTGTGTGCAAGGTAGTTATTTCTAAGTCTCATTATATTATAATTTGTTTGATATATTATTTAATTTACCATAAAATGATCGCTCAATATGGCATTGACAATGTCAAATGTAATTTAATATAAAAATATCGAATATGGCTTCGGTTGGATCAAATTAGATTATCTTACTTAGTTGTTATTTTTGGATTTATGTACGTAAATGTATGTAATAAAATATTGCAATGAACTTTTTTTTTGTCATTGAAGCCAAAGAATATAAAATGATCGATAAATATAAAAATCACTGAAGTACAAACAAAGCAATAAACAGTTTTTTTATCGCTAAAATCACGAACTGTAAATAAATTACGCAGCTAATAATTTGACCATATAATTAATAAATAAATTATAAAAGACAATCTGAAAGCAAATTCTTTAATTTCCAAAAGAATATAATATTTGATTTATGTGTCGATTGTAAATATTTTGACTAATACGTTCATAAATCTGTAGCTAATAAACATATGTAATTACAAAATGTCTTTTTGTACTTAAAATTTTATTAGTACAGATTTACGTGTTTATTTTTAAACTGACATCTGGAAAAAATTGTCGATTCAATTTAATGATTTTTTTTTTTAATTTTGAATTAAATATTTTGGTTATACATGTAAATCGAAATATATTAAATTTCGAACAGTTGGGTTTATTGGATCTCGTAAAAAAATAGAGTTTCTGATAATTACGAAAGTTTAATTGAAAATAATTTATAAAAGGGAGGAAATGTGATAAATAAGAATTAAATTAAAAGCTAATTGATATTCCTATTTCGTGTTTCGGAATAATTGAATGTAATTTCAGAAATAATTTGTTAATTATAAAGGGACTTACTATTTTCTACCCTTTTTTTTATAAAAGTAGTAAGATTTAATTATAATATAAAATTACATGTAAAACTTTCTATACATCTGTAATGAATACACCTGCAGTTGGATTATCTATAAGATTTATATACAAGAATCTGTAAGGTATAGAGAAACGATTTCTCTACATGTGGTATACATGTATGTAGATTCGATAAGATTTTTTTGAAATTTAAAGATAAATTTGAAATGATCGCTTTCAACGCGCTTCTTATTTGTGGGTTGTGATTATTATTTTACGGCAAATATGGTAAACACCCACAGCCACCATACCATATGCCAAAACCATAATATACAATTTCTAATAGGCGCAAGCATTACTAGACCAATGAACTCTGCCATTTAAAATAAATTGAACCATTGTCGCTGACTCATAAACTTAATTAATACTTAAAGAGAATAAAAATATAACTCTAGCTGTACAGTTAACATAGCGCATGGACAATACAATTTATTCAACATTTGGAAAAAGTTCAGGTACTTCTGTTATTCTGCAGAAGGAAATATGTAATTAAGTCGAAATCGATTTGCGTTATATTTTCTTATAAATTCGAAAGAAAAAAAAAATAATAAATAAAATTCTACCGTTTCAGTACCAGTTATTCAGTGGCACCAACGAATCACGCCACTGACGTTTACGATAAGTTTACGTCACAAATCGGCAGCGTAAACGCAAGGCCGTAACATTGTGCAAATACAAAAATTTATAAATAGGACAGGGTTCTTTGTGCATGGCAAGACATTGATCCTGAAATGAAACGGGTTTCGAAATATCGATGCATTCATAAATTATTTTCAGTTTAATATCAACTGGGACTAATATAGAAGTGAAACACTTTTTGAATTCTTTTTTATTCTTTCGCGCCCATAGTAATAAGTATGTTTTAATCGCAGCAAATTTAGAATTAGAAACGTAAAAATCTGTTTTATACCAAATCACTTGGCAGTGCCTTTTATTTATATTTATTAATAATCAATTAATTAATGATACTTGACGTTTAAAAATAAATGAATTATTGATAATCAGGATATTAGTGTAATTTTATGATAAATATATGTTTCACTACGGCGAAAGCTACACTCATTGCTTTAGTATTAAGTGTCACTTTACTTTATTGCTCCTTTTATTGGAAAAAGTATTTATAAATTATTTGATTTCAAAATGATAAGAAACCACGAATATGTACTAAAATTTGCAACAACAAAAAATTGTTTTATTTCCACCACACAGAAATATAAAAAGTTTTTATTCTGTGATGAGTTTGTGGGGTTGCGCGATGGTGCCCTGTGGTGACGTCCGCTTGTGTGGTAACTGGGACGGGCTGGCACCCGTGCCCTACCCTAATATCAATATGATCCCCTTGCACGCAAAGGTATCTCTTCTGTTTTATCGATACAAGGTTACCACTGAATTAAACTTTAAACCAAAATACATATCTTGGAATATCTTTTATTGAAATTAATAGACCTTGTTTTAATAAATTTTTTAATAAAAATACTCGTTTAGTTTCAACGAATTTGTTTATTGTTGATATGTATTTCGGCTTCTT
The DNA here is from genome assembly GCA_944039245.1 of Nebria salina. Classification (NCBI taxonomy): domain Eukaryota; kingdom Metazoa; phylum Arthropoda; class Insecta; order Coleoptera; family Carabidae; genus Nebria; species Nebria salina. Next base: position 2,745,757 of record OX063268.1, read on the forward strand.
AGGCTATTATCAGAAAATATATATGAAAATTACAATAAGGTCTGTACTAATAACTATGAAAAAAAAAATTTTATATTCCCTAATGCAACCCCACATTGCTTACATATGTTCGTAAAGACCTCATTGTAATTCTCTTGTATATGATTATGATTATAGGCTTAAGAAGCCGAAATACGTATCAACAATAAACAAATTCTTTGAAACAAAACGCGTGTTTTTATTACAAATTTTATGTATTCATGTATACACAACCAAAGCCTTGTAAAACATCGAATTCAATGAGAAAGATGAGAATTAAATGAGAAAGATAAATGTGTAGTGTTTGATATTAAGCAAACAATAAATTTCCAGATAAATTACAAATTACTAAATTCAAAATAAGCATATTTGTATACGAGTGATATTTTAAAACCGCTTTGTGAACAGTGATGCTAAATTATTTAAATAATAGATAAAATTCTAGTTGATTTTTAAATAACTTTTACAAGAATATACATATTTCTATGTATCTATCACTTATTTAAAAGGTTTAACTGTATAAATTCGATTCGTAACTGAGATTTACGAAGACAAATTTTTGTAAATCTCTAAACCTTATAGATCAATGTATATTTTAGATATTAGTAATTTTTTTTAGCAGTATGCAATATATTAATATTATTTTATTTTTCTGTATTTTGAATAAAATCGAGCAAAAACCGAAATACAACGTAAAATAGCACACATATGACTAGCATTGAATCATACCATACTAACAATTTATTTATATAATAATAATATTTGAATCATATTTTCAGTGTATTCTTAATCTAACTGTACTAATCAGTTATTAATAAACTACTACTCATTTTCCTATAAAATAATTTTATTGACTCATAACCAAATTATATCATTCGTAACCACCAACTACCACTCATTTTATAAGAAGAATTTACACACGGTATTTCATGTTACGAAAATATTTATTAGTTAAAATTACTATGTTAGTATTGCTAATTGTAAAATTAAAGTCGATAAACATTTAAGCTACTTTTATAAATTATTGAACTTATTAATTGCTTGATTAAAACTACTAATAAATTATTAAACTTTATTTAAATCTGGAAGAGTAATATCAAACTATTTTTTTTTTGTACATAGATACATTATAGGGTAAAAGTGATTAAAGAGATGCTTTAATTTTGGTATAAATAAATAAATGTCACATTTATATAACAAATAAGTAAATATTGTCACATTTGTGACTTCTATGTTCGTTTTTGTTAGCGTGTAAGAAAAGCAAGGCGTCAAATATCACGAAGAAATGTCCCTGAAGCAACACTTTAATCCATTAGGATAGTCATGTATAATTTATTGTGGAAAAGCAATCTCATATGTATATATAAATAAATAGGTAACAAATCAACAACACATTCAGAAAATATGGGATGTTTTTACAAACATACAAAATTGCTAGATTTAAGCCAAATTATAATTCAAATGCCCGAAAGAATCTTAAATAATGAATATTCGTCAGTAGGTACTTATATAAAATAATAATTTAAAACTCTAAATATGCAGGCGTTTTAAACTCATTTGTCGTGTCGGGGTAAGTACGCCCGCGTGTTTAGAATGCGTGAACAGACGTCAAACTAAATAAGAAATAACTTTACAAAGAACTATGTATGTGGTACGTTGTGGCTGATGCAGTTCTTTGATCTGCGCGGCGCGTTCTACTGAAGCGAAGCGAGCAAAAGTGAAACAGTTGTAAACTGTGTGACCCCTATGTACTCACGCACCCGATGTTAGCACGTGCAGGTCAAACCAGCTATAATACCACAAGACCTTTAATCGGTTTCCGAAACCCGAAACAATGAAATGCTTCAAATAAAAGAAAACAGCCTTCATATCATTTTTGTCAAATATCACGATTGTCTACTGAATCTAAAGACGTTTTTTACCTAACAGAACCCGCGGAGAACAATACTAAGTATCGTCATTTAAATTTGCGAAACGAAACACATTAAATCTACATTTGTTACTATTTTTATACTCTAAATTTAATTTTTTTCGGTGGCTTACAAGGCTGACGCTAATTCACCATATAGAAATGGCACTGAACAAATTTCTCGTTAATTATACGCATTAATCATTCAGGGTTGAATGTAATATTAATAAGTTTTGATCAATTACAAATAGACCTACATAATGAAATGTAAAGAATCTTAAGCACGTTTTCATTCTTGTAGAAATTAATTGAAAGTAATTTAATAATGTTTAATAAAGCGTTGATATCGTAAATGAAACATCAAATAATAATTTATTACAATAAATACTGTCTTTAGGATAAGTAAAAGTACAATTACATTAATAGTTTAATATCAGTTTTCAAAAACTTTCACAGTCTGTCATGAGCCATCAATAACTTAAAAAAATAAACTTATTGACATTTTGACCTCAGCGACCGCATAAAAAAAGGCGTATGACAATCTCGCTGACACACCAGCTTTATTCGTTAAGTATTCTACGCGTTTCGCTTTCTGAAAGTCTGTGTGTTTTAAAATAAAAATAGAACTTTCTTGATAATTTTGTAAGCGAGAGACACAAATCGTATTTGAATTCGGTTTAATAATGCGAACGACGAACAACGACAGGCAATGAGACAAACCAGATTAGAAAGTCTACGAGGTTGACAATTGTCAGTCGCTTGGAACAATTAGCTTCTTTGCATCTATCTGTATCAACGATCTATAACTCTTAACAGATTTTACACGGAAGCTGCGTATTTATTTTCGTTTAACATTGATTTTTTACGGTTCGTCGCTCTAGTCTGTAGCGCAATTAAGAACAAAGAAATAATGTCACATAGACATGAAAAAACGCCAATTGATTAATGATTATTTATGAAGAATGAAATTAAAAAAAAAATTTCATTGAATGGCGAAAGATTGCCAAGATTTAATTGTCATGTCTGTCTATAATTTTGGAAGTAGATTTTGAAAGACATAAAAAAATCACCAATTTCTTCGATAAATTTAATAAATTTTGTATTCGCTTTTCTACAAATGAAATATTAAAACTCTTACTAATTGTTACTCATACTACTTAGATTAGCGCAATTCTGTGCATTATTACACTTTTATAAGATAACCGTGTTTGTTTTTAAAAAGCTTATAGTTCTGTAATAAATATATTTTTCAATGTTTACATTGTTTTAATCTACGATTTTGTTAGATACATTCAATAAATTCAATAAATATTAGATTTATTATTCAAAACTGATATAGTAAAAATGTTTTCGAATGCTTACAAATTCTCTTTACAGAGTTACAGACTGGGATAGTAATGCACCATTGGTTAGATTTATATCTGTATAAACTATAAACAATTTTATAAAAACTTGCAAAATGGATGTAAGACACGAAGAAGCAAACCATTTATAGGAAAACAAAAATAATAAATGCTATTCAACATATTTCTATAAGCTCTATTACCTTGAAAATAATACATAATTATGTATGTTTCTGTAGCCTTTAGTGTTTTAGAATCTCTATACACATAACATAATATAGAATATGACAAAACAATTATTAAACTAAACTTAACAATGTATTTTGTTCATTGTTGTCACTGATTAATTTAAAATAAAAAACAGGACAAAACTGCAAGGTACTAAAATTTATATATTTCTCTCATATATCAATAGTAAATAATTATCTATATTATAAGTACTAGGCGTTTAAAAGTAAATGTCCCAATAAGAATTAAATCAATGTATTGATGTCATTGTTATTTTAGTCATAGTTTAATTAGCTTGTAAATGTTCATGAATCATAGAGAAAACCGAACAAAATTTGAGAACTAGCGCATGAAATTGATTTTCTATTCCAATGTTGTATACCAATAATAATAAAATATGCAAAATAATTCAACAAATTAAAAAATATTCAAATATTTATATTGGTAAAATAAACACATGAATCGACGGGTAAAACCTCTGATAAACGATGGTAAATAAAAATTCTATGTATCGTGCTTAAATCGCGAATAGCACTCAAATAAATGATTATTGAAATGGGTTTTAAAATATTGATTATTTCGCTTGAACGATTAGATAACGCGATTATTATACATTTATCGCATACACCAACGACATATCAGCAACTTGTTGAATTTGTGATAAGTTAAAATCTACAAATATTTATATTTCACTTTTCCAGATTATAATTTGTACATATGTCCATGGAGCAAATATTATTATTATTTAAAATGCGTGCACCGTGGAGTAAGTATATAAAAATTACCAAACCTTGAATGTTTTGAAATTACAATTGCCGATCTCTCCTCATCAAACAATATAAATTTAATATTTTCGTTGTCATTGTCCATATTACCTTAACGGCATAAATTTTGAATTTACGAATTATAATTATGACAAACATTCAAAATAACGCAAATATAATTAAGATAATGACATATTCGAATCGCATTAAGGGCTACAGAATAATTGCATCAACATTTGTACTGAATGCGCTTTCGGGGGAGGGGGTTATAGGTTTAATTGATTAATAATCCATAATTATTCAATGATAATTATTTATTAAAACGTGATGTTAAACAAAATACAAATGAGTAATTAGATTTGTTTAAGGAAGCGCTAATAAATAAATATCTTGCGGGAGGGGATTGAACCCCAAAAAGCCTGTACAGGAAATGGCCTTGTGTACGCTTCTGTATTACAAAATAATAGATATGAAAAAAATTTAAATGTATTTACTAAATAAATACTAGCATTACTTAAGTTGTATATACATCAAGTAATACCATAAGCAAACGTAAATCTTATGATTTATGTATTTGTAAATTATGTAAGAAATATACGATGAATATATTTGAATTAAATAAACAAATTGCGTTATATGTGTATTATATGTAAATGGTTTCTGGCATTTTATTGTAATTTAATCTGGAACAATAATCTGATTTTTGTTTGTGTATTTTTTATTATTATTTAGCATTTATAACTTGAGAAGTATGTCGCTTTAGTAAAACAATGCATATATTGATGTAACACTGTTTGTAATAGTATACCATTTACAAGCACATTTATGAACCATTGTCGTTCATAAGGGGTTAAACGTAAGTGTTATATTACACACACATACATCGAATGCAATTCTCAAAAGTAGGTAAGTCATAGGAAAATTTATCGAAATGTCAATAGTAATTTTGTAAGGATTTGACTTAAAAAAGTAATTCCTTTTTTACGACAACCATTTCCTGAGTCGTATTTTATTGCTCAAGTGGTACACAAAAAATACTAGTACTGTTCTAGTTCTAGATGATAAAATAAACAAATTGTTTTAAATCGGCGATTCTGTGTGTGTAGTGTGAAGAACGTAAAACCATAGTTACCATAACGGAACTGCGGTGACACGCGCATGTGACCACACTGATAACCGGAACTGCAAGTCCCGGTAACTAGTTGAACAAGTATTAGAGCGAATTTTACACGAACCAGCCCTGTAATCTAATTCTCGTACACCAATTATCATAATTCTATTATTAATCATTATAAAAATGGTAAAAAAAAATCATAATTGGTACTATCGATAGAGTCGAGGATATGAGGTAATTTAAACGTCCTTGAAAGAACAATAACACCATTTTCACATCACACGTCTTATAAGATCGACCTTCACATGAACACATCATTTTATTTTATAGTGAACTAAGTATTGTTTCAAGAACGCATCATTATATTAACACGTCTAAACAAGGAAACGACACTCGTAACGTGAACAAATCACACAGATGCGCTTGTAATATGATTAATCAAATACTATAATTTCCGTTGTAATTGATTTATTAAATTACGTAACTTATTGACAAATCTGACCCTCGCTTATCATAACTATTTTATTTGGTTGAAATATTAATTTAACCAAAGTATATAAAACATGTAAATTTGTTAAATGTATTATTAGATATTTAATTTATTTGAAAACTGCAGATATTTGATGGTGTTATAAATAGCATAAATTTATTAAAAAAAAATAATTGAAACGAATTAAAAAGAAAAACAAAGTATGTTTTAAGTAGCAGTATTCTAGATTGTAATAACTGATTTTTACTCGTTACAGTCTACAGCACACGAAGTCTCCGGGAATTTAAAAGTATTGTTGTTTCTGTGGTAATTGCACGCTGAATCATATATGCGCAAAAAAAAAATCGCCGCGTGTATTTGAAGAAACAACCTTGACTTTTGGCATTCAAAAACAAAGAATTACAACTTACATTTATAGGAAGGCGGAAGCGCACGATATTTGATAACATAGCATGTCCAGGTGTTGTTTGAACCACAGCGTAAACATCGTTAAGGTGGTTGCAATGACTTTGGGCGAAATTAAAATAAATCAACGAACGGATATTACACACTTAAAATTTTTAAATAAATATATATATTTTTTGTAATATTGGTCACGCTCTGATTGTGCCAGATTTTAAATCATATCCTCTGACATTTGATAGTTTGAGTAATTAACAATGTTAAAGCGCTAATTGTGTGGACACGATTATATGAACGGGCATATGTTCGTTGTAATACTCCAGATGACTTCCGTAAGTCATGCTTAAGTAGTGTTTCGTGCGCTACGCATTTAATAATCGCGTATATACATCAATTTAACAGTCACCATCCGCTCGGTTCAATTTATATTTTCCCAATCATCGTGTACTTAACATCTGAATTGCTTAAAGATATGCAAATACCTCATTAACTATATTAGTAAGTTAGACATTTCGAAAACATCACGAGTCTCTTTGGTTGCAACATATATTAATTATGATTTCGCGATCGCTACTTGCAACTACATTTAAACAACATTACACTGGGTGTAATTTATATTACGCTCCGTGCACGTTTAACATTTTATTTCAAAGAGAACATTAATGTAGATTGCGTAAAAAAGTCACCATTTCGTTCTCTTTTTATAATTTGAACAACAAGCAAACAATTCATTTAAATAAAATTGTTATTAAATTTCAAAGAAAGCTTTAATTTATTATATAATCGCGAATTTATTACACGACCTTATAATATATGTTGGATGAAGGTGCGGTATAAATTAATGCATATATACATCAAAAACCTGTAATGGTTGATGTGAGCGAGTGGTCACAAATATACAAACACATCGCACGCACGTGGCTATCCACGTGTATTTCCTGTCTAGAACGGATATAACGTGTTTGGCGTACTCACTAACCAACAATAAATTCATATTAATAACTAATATGATTCTAAAATTACATATGAAATAATATCGTAAAAAAAATGATATTCGAATAGCTAATTGTGTAAACTTATTATGTATGAAGATATTTTAATAGGAATAGTAACATATGGATTGCAAGAAAAAGAAAACGATTAAAAAAGCATTTATTTACAGATGAAAGTGGATTATTATCCATATATTATAACTTTCATATCGTATAATTTATTATTTAGATATGAGGGGTTAAACATAAAAGAATTCTGGTTTACTATACTAGGGAATTATAGGGGTAATCCGAGGGTTATCTAAATGCCTTAGGGCTATTGTACCTAAAGTAATTTAGGGACTTTTTGGGGAATTGTTAGGTAATCTGGGTGGTATTTTAAATCCGTTTCGACATAAAATTCACCAAATAAATAAGTTTTCAAAATAATCGTATAATTTTTGTTCTAGGTCAATATTTCGTATATACCAACTGAATAAAATAGTATATATAGATTATTATCGTTTTAACTTGCATTAAAGTATAAAAATTGCTTTACAGATTTTTTAATGAGCTGTACATATTTTATTAATTTGTATAAATTTACGAAATTTATTATAATTTCTCTTTGAGTTTGATTTAAATCAATCCTCAATTTTTATTAAAGTTTTTAAACTATAGGATCAGTTATTAATTATAAAGAAGATTAAATTGTTGAAGTTATATTTTAAGGGAAATTTCGAGGGAATAGCTCAAATATATTATTAGGTATGTTTATATTTCTTAGTTTTATCTCCATAAAAGGTCAAAAAACCGTAATTTTGATAAAAATTGATTAAATAAATCAATTAAATACATATATATTTGTAACAACATTAAATCTAATTGAATGAAATAGATGACGAAAGAGGTCAATAATATCATAAAAACATATATTCGCAAATTATATATCGCAGTAGCCTTAAGTTTCATTAAATTAATGAATTTTATATACCTAATTGCTCATATTAAAAAAATATTTAGCAACTTTATTTATCCTTGAATTATTTATTAATTTAATTTACTAACTTTATCCCTATTAATATTTTTTCTAACGTATCAAAACTAGAATAATAATTGATACATACCTGTTTGCTTATTCTTAAAAAATGAGATGCCTGTATATACATTCATTTTTTAATTATTTTTTAAACAAAAATTGCATAGCATACTAAGATTTTATTTATTTAGCATACATAAAAAATAATTATACATTTAGGAATACGATTTAAAATTTAAACCAAAAAAAGCTTATAGGTTAGGTGTGAATCGAGATTGAAATTAGGGTAAACACTGTAGAATGTGTTAATACTCCACACCATAAATGCCTGTAAAATGAGCCTGTTAAACCCCGTGTATACGTTTAATTATATTATGCTAACGGAGTTAGCGTCGCCTACTGCGTTACGTAGAAATCCGTGGGTGATTCCTTATACTGTCAGAATGTGTTTATAATTTAATTTCCAATTGGTTTAGGGGCGAATGACCATAAACACAACCTTTACAAATCGCATTTTATGAAATATATTTATATTCTTGGCACACCTAGCATTGTAATAAAAATGAATTTTAAATGTATTGAAGGTTAAAGGCATCTAAACGACAATTAAATGTATAATGTATTTCGTCATTAAGTTAATTATATATCCCGTCATTTCAACAAATAAATCCATGTTTGGGAAATACGATTGTTAATTTTTTGTTTTCCCAAAATACCAGTGGGTTGAGTTTAATTTGCGAATAATAGCTTTAATGATTTTGTCCTCAATTTTAAAAGTTATTTACCCGGTTTTAAATCGAAATTATAAATTGTTTCGTTCTAATTTATTATTCTATTTCACATATTGTAAGCACTAATCTTTTTCGTCTTAATACTTATAACATGTAAGAAGCAATGAAATAAAATGTTTCATGTAGTTTGATAAAATACATAAATTGATTTATATTTGGAGTAATCGGATTTTGCAACCTTGATCATTGTGATCAATGAGGCAATATTCGCAAGAACCTTCGTACTTATGTATGTAGCTCGGTAGTGCTCCAGATTGAAAGCAAAACGAAAGAGAAGACATTTGCGTGTGTATGTTTATTGGGTTAATAAATATATACATACATACATAACGGCATATGATATGACAAGACACACCGGTGACTATACTATAACATCGTTCGTTTCAGCTGCACGTAACACGTTTTCAAATCTAGTTTAAGTCTGAGTGAAATTCTATTTTTAACACTGACAATAAAAGTTAAAATTTCACAAATTGTATGTGCGCGCATATAGACGTATGTATATATGTATGTACATCCACAGCCGTCCACGTTCGAAGTGGGTTTTGAGGTAATGTGCGTTGGCTATTTTTCAACTTTCGCGCGTTAAAAAACATTTTACAATTTGCCCATAAATGGAATATTTATTTCTCTGTGTATGGTACACATACATACTACATACCTACTATATAGGTATACTACATACATACATACGTCTGATGCTATGCGAATGTATTTTACATTTGTCAAGGTCATCTTGGTCCAGTTATGTGCTATCTGCACAACTTGTTACAAATTATTATACATCTATACCATTTATTTGTGTTTGTGTGTATATATACGTGTGTGTGTGTGTGTGTGTGTGTATATATACGTGTGTGTGTATATGTGTGTGCGATCGCGCGCGCGTGTGTGTACGTGTATATGTGTGTGCGCTCGCGCGCGCGTGTGTGTGTGTATGTTGTGTGCGCGTGTGTGTACGTATGTGTTGTGTATGTGTTGTGTATGTGTTGTGTATGTGTTGTGTATGTGTTGTGTATGTGTTGTGTATGTGTTGTGTATGTGTTGTGTATGTGTTGTGTATGTGTTGTGTATGTGTTGTGTATGTGTTGTGTATGTGTTGTGTATGTGTTGTGTATGTGTTGTGTATGTGTTGTGTATGTGTTGTGTATGTGTTGTGTATGTGTTGTGTATGTGTTGTGTATGTGTTGTGTATGTGTTGTGTATGTGTTGTGTATGTGTTGTGTATGTGTTGTGTATGTGTTGTGTATGTGTTGTGTATGTGTTGTGTATGTGTTGTGTATGTGTTGTGTATGTGTTGTGTATGTGTTGTGTATGTGTTGTGTATGTGTTGTGTATGTGTTGTGTATGTGTTGTGTATGTGTTGTGTATGTGTTGTGTATGTGTTGTGTATGTGTTGTGTATGTGTTGTGTTGTGTATGTGTTGGGAAATAAGCGTATGACTGCGTGTGTATATGTGTTTCTGTGTGTGTGTGTCAGTAGTGAGTGTTGTTTGTGTTGTAGTGTATATATATATTTGTAGTGTAAATGTTGTGTATAATGGTAGATAATAGTGAAAATGCTTTTAATGTTTTGCGTAAAATATAAATGCTGTTAGTTTTGTTTTAATCTCTATTTTGCGTGTTTTTTTGTGACCTTTGTCAACAACATCGACAAATAATGATCATTACCTACATTACACTTTCTCAAAATCTTACTTTTTTGAGTAAGATTGCTCAACTTTAATTATAATAACTGTCACGCACTTTTCGACACATTATATATCTGTGTTTAAATGACCCACCCGCCATCTCTAACTGTACAAAAGTGCAAATAATAAGCTAAATAGATTACCATTAATCGTCACTAATCTTGCAAGATGCAATACATAAGTAAACGATAAGCATCAAATAATCAGTTCAAAACAAATTGATAATAAAATTCAGTTGAAATAAAGCATTAAACCCATAAATCAATAATAATTATCTATATTCAAATATAAATAAATACTGTTTGCTAAACGTCTCAATTATACGTAAACCATGGTTACACATATATAACTATACCACACAATTCAATAATATTTAAAAAAAAATATATTACAATACATGATTTACTTTTTTACTTATTTAGGATGTAGCGTTAATATTTGTTTAAAATCTAATAGTTAAGATTAAAACGTATACTTAATGGTTTCTTTATGAAGTTACTTAAAGATAAAAATTATAAATTTCTAATTGAATTGAATTAAAGATTCTAATAAAAACAACCGAGTCCCAAAACAAAATGTAGATATGTGCCAGCAAACAGTTATTTAAATATAATTAATGCATGTGTCTTTAATTAATAATTTTGTTAATATTCTCACCGTAAACATGAACGGTGCCCCCGGATTATAGTATCCTCTGCTCATGAAGTTTTGTCTAGCAAATAGTCTGGCTTGTCCGAATACATGTCATCCTATTTAAGTCAATAAGATACTTGATTTACACGATAACTATATTACACTATTTATCACTAGAACACCGAATTTCCACGAAAACCTTTACGTACTACAAATACTGCACAAACTGTTTATTCTTCACTAATATATTCAACGTCATTTTATTTATTAATACGTATTTAATTGTATTTTCGTTTGATTAGGTTAGTATTTACTTCAGAATGAAAATTAGGGAAATATAATTGAACTAATATAGTAAACACCCATTCCCATTGGTACTGCATGAGTCACTAGTGCAGCGCTAGCATGTACCAATGTAGCTGATGGCCACCATTTTCCGTCCCAAGTCTAACAATATCCGAAACAATCCGAACGCAAGCCGAACTCAAAGCCGAATCGAGTTAGATAGGCGACACCAGACAGTCATTTTCGTTCATTCTAACACGATTTAATACTCTAAATTTACTGTAAATGCCGCAAAATAAATACTTTGATAGAACTTCCAAATTGTTATTTACTTGTTTTATATTTTAAAACAAATTTTATATTATATATCTGAATTATTCTAATTTGTATTTCTTAAATATAAAAAGAGTAGTTTATTTTTTACTTAAAATAAAGAGAACTTATGAAGAAAGATAAATGAAATTTCTTAGTAATTGAATTATTTTTATTTATTAAAGTATTTTACAATTCAAAACAAAATGGTAACATATCCCGGTATCCCCTATAATGAAATATTACACGAGTCGCTGTAGCGCTACCTATTGCCGTTGATGAAGAACTACATTGCCAATAAAATAGGAAGCAACACTTAGAAATGCATACTTATCTTGAATTTAATTTTAAAATTACGATAAATTATCCCTTTGACATATAGAGAGATCTGTTTACTATATTGAACCGGAAATGAGAATACGTTCATATTTGAAACAAACATATACACTATTCTATCGGTTCTTTATTTATGAAACATAATTCTTCTATTAGATCCCTTTTTTGAGTTATGCAAAAAACATTTATCTAATTGAACAGTAGTCGTTCCGCTACTTGTAGTGCAAGGCTTCAACGACAAAACAATACTAGTGCTACTGCCTTGCCCGAGATCCTTTGATCGCTTGTGTCTAGTTTTCTTCTTTGGATTACTCTCATAAGAATCTGATTCACTGCAAGCACTCGTACATGTCGTTTCACTAGATCCTCGAGAAGAATAATTACTTCGATCATCATATCTTTGTCGTTGAGGTTGTTTCTTGTATGCGTGTTTAGTGTTTATTTGTCCATACGACGAATTAGAGCTCGTGGAAGAATTTGTCTGAGAACCATATCGCTTATACGATGAACCAGAGGCATTATTCCGCGAGGAGTAATCTGAAGAGCATGAAGTACAATTTGTATAAGATGTGTTTGGTATTGTAGTTAAGGCATACGATTTATTGTAACTGGTTTGAGTGTTTGTGTTTTTTAATGCTTTACAAGTAGTGGTTGATTGTCCAAATGTTTGGAACATGTTGTTATTTGTATTCAAAGAGCTAGAAGGGAAAACGGTTTTCTTAGTGAAGGTGGTGTCTGGAGTGCTTTTTTTGTAAATGCAGTCCAATTCTGGTACGTTTAACATCATTAGTTTTTGGTGCATCTGATTGATGGCTTGCTTCAGGGGTTTAAAACCTTCATCACATGCTTTCAAAGCCAAGGCAATTGGGTCTGGTTTTGCCCAGTCGGAACCAGCTGGATCTGCTTGGGTTCCCTTGGCGCAAACGTCTGGTTCGAACACTTCGGGGAGGTCCAGTGCAGCGCAACGACTGCTCGAGTATGCAACCGAAATTGAATCGGGCGTTTTCGGAGACGGCGGCCTACTGGTCGTAATTTGTATTGTTAGTGGAACGCATGGCACACTACATGATCCGAGTTTATCAGTTGTTGGTACATTTTTATCCGCTCCTGCAGGAAGTGATTGAGTTTTTTTGGGTTGTTTAATGTTACATTTACTTTGAGCAGTGCACGGTCCTTCACTGCATGTTTTATAGTCATCGTTTGTATTTGGTTTAGTATTTTCTGCTGGTTCAAAAACATCTGCTTCTAGTTCTTCTAGTTCTTCTTGATCTAGTTCTTCTGTATCTGGTTCTTCTGTATCTGCATTTGCAGCACACTTATGCTTTTTGGTATTAATTTTTTCAACCTCAGCTTTAAAATTGGCTTCATCTTTTAACTGTTCGGATTCTACAGCACAAATATTTGGTAAGCTGGCGGAACATGTACAACGCCCTGGTCCAGTTAACGGTTCTGCAAAACTTACTTTCGATTTTCTATTTTGTCCCACACTACAATATTCACAAGTGGACTCGTCTGCTACTTCAGGCAACAGTTTAACAACACTATCTGTCATCGCAGACACATCTTTGTCTTTGGGTGGGCTGTCGCCTGAAGTTTGATTCTCGCAACATAAATCTGTAATGGTTATCTGGATTGGATTCGCATTACATGATTCTATCATCATTTCACCGGTTTGCATTGGCATGACGATCTCTTTTCCAGGAGATGGTACTTTAGTGCAAGTGTTGTTTTGCATATCGGCCTCAGTGGTTTGTTTTACAATAAACTCGAAACATGTATTATTTTGTGGTTGCGCATTTGCAGGACACTCTGATTCGGCGCCATTCTTGACGAGTATCTTTATTTTAAAACCAAACGCACTGCTAGAAGAACGTGCTGCAGCATTTTTTTGGTCAATTGCAGTTTGTAAGTAATCATCATCTACTGAAGTAATGTCATCGTATGCTGGCCGATCTTCTATTGGTTCAGCGGTAGATGTTAGTATAGTATCGAGGATGTGTAAGAAGTAGTCGTTGTCACTGTGTTTGATCTCATCATTCCAGTCTTCTTCAGATATAAGATTTGGTGGCACAGTTGGAGGTATGTAATCAGGATCAAACATATGTGAATGCGAGTTATCGACCTGCTTGATTAAATCTTGTATCATATCCAGGACAGATGTGTTTTCTTGACTGTCGCCCGATGTTGCAATCGCTGCTCCATCGTGAACGAGATATGTTTTTAGCATTGGAATTATATCAGAAATCGATCCTTCTGGAAGGCAAGTAACTGAAGTCTGTGCAGCCAATTCACTGGTGACCATCACATTTTCCGTTGTTGATAACATATGCGGGAAAACCATTAAATTCGTTTGACATATCACATCGACTTTCTGTCTTAAACTAGGACGCAAAATACTTTTTAAATCTTGTGACCGTTGATACGATGTTGCTGATGATTTCGATGCTATCTCGTCATTAACATCGCGTTCCGGTTCAGGTCCTGGTTCCTCGAAATTTTGCACTGGTTCCTCGGCATCTTGCACTGGTTCCTCGGCATCTTGCACTGGTTCCTCGGCACCTTGCACTGGTTCCTCGACATCTTGTACTGGTGTCTGTTCAACCGGCTCATCAAAGTTTTCATCTGATTCTGGTACACCCTGATATTCTTCTCCTGGCACTCTTTCCGTTTGCGATTCTTCTTCGCTCTGCGACGAGAGTGATAGATTTGAATCTGGCTCCATACTAACAGAGGCTGGACTGGGCAATTGCCACTTTAATTTCGTTGCTCTTAGTCTGTGGTCTGTGTTGATCTCACGTAATGCGTTTCTATCGATTTCGTTCGGATCTGTGTAGGTTAACTGCGACACTATTTTCGCATCTGAAGTTTCAAGGGTAAATGTAACTATGGTTTGAATATCAGCGTCACTTTGCACAGTAGTATTTTGCCCTTTCGGTAATAAATGTGGGGTACATTGTAATACTGTTTGGCATTCCGCTTCTTTTGTTTCCGGTATGGAATGTCTCATTATATGTTTATTGACATTATTTCGTGATGCTTGTAAAATATTTCGAGTAATTTATACTAATAATTTCATTCAAGTCAAATTTCAAATCATGTTTATTGTTTCCGTGTGACATATATGGGGAAAGCTGTCAAAAAATTGTTTCAGTGCAAACGCACACTTGATTTTAGAAAATAAATATTATTTCAAATATATTCACGTTTAAGTAATTACTGTTTCCATTCAATAAATAGTTCCATTAGATATATTGATTTAATAAAAACATAAACCCATTAAAATTTAATTACATATTCAACATTATTGGATGCCAAAAGCGTTTTTCCCAGAATATTTTTAATATTTTTGGAATAACATCTATCTGTATGTGTATGTATGTATAGTAGGATTCACGGAACTTGAACATTCATTACATTCCTTAGTCAGTTATAAGTAACGACATAAAAATAATATAGATGTCTTTTATAATATGTGCGATAGTGTCGTTTAAAGCTTATAGACGTACATCTTTACTTAACGCAGACGCCGTATTAATAACAACAAACGCAATCACGTTTATATTCCATCATATGTCGTCATACTTCGTATATTATTGTTTCCATGTCACATTATTGTTTCACATTGTTAAAACGGGCCAAAAACATGATTTTGAGTAGTTTGGCGTTATTTGAAGAAGAGAAAAACAGAAATGAACTGTTATTTTCCTTGATTTTATTTAAATCTGCTCCGTTTAAAAGTGTTGTATAAACGAAGTGGGTGATTCATGCCAAAAAAAATGTTCAAGTTCCGTGAATCCGACTATATATGTGTATAAGTATGGGTGTATGCATGCATTTGTATGTGTGTGTTTGTGCTTTAAAGACTTGGATGTGTCTTAGTTTGGCTAACCAAGCATAAATAGCATGTGACTACTGTGGAAATGAAATTTTTGAGTTATATTTGTGGTATATCTAAGAGATAGAATGTGGAATATGTTGCCGTATGAGCAGTAGGATATCGTAAAAAATGTCGTACATAGAATCAAATGACATATGCTCATGTTGATAGATTAAGAAATGAAAGATTGAAAAAGATTAACGTGAATATTTTAACGCTTTTGACATGTTCAAAGCCAAATTACCGCGGTTATGTTTTTGTCTCACTATGGCGACAAATTTTGACAAGAAATAAACAAAATGTTGACATTTGGTAATAAAACTTCAAATTGAACTGTTACATACACAATAAAATTCTCAGTGCGTAATCCTTATATAATACTTCACCGACTTGCAATGTTAATAGAGGAAATATGAATAAAAAATGTTCAAAATGCCCACGATCACCGTCTGGGCAAAGTGTAAAAAAAGACGTCCGAATAAAAGATAGTAAGGTATTATCTTGTCATTCATCGACCTCCAAACAATTAAAGACAACCGATTATGAGAAACCGGAATGCAGCAATAAACGATCAGCAGTAAGACATAGTACAGAAAAATTAGGATGTTCTTGCAAAAAATCTAGGTCACAAGTAAAAACGGGAGGTGCTCCCCCACCAAAGTTAGAATTTAAAAAATCTGCAAATGATGTTAAAGTCGATGTCAGCCCCATTATCGCCGAATCCACCAGTTCCGGTGGGATTAGCATACCCGTTAAGTTGATGGTGTCTGTGAAAAGATCTCAGAAACAAATTTCGAATTGCAAATTATTTCGGGATATGTTATTAGTGAAACCACCGCCACAATTGGTGTATAATTCGTACACACTTTACGCTTATTGTGATCCCTATTTAGACGAAATGGCAGACATATTTGACGCAATGTATAGTTCCCATGCTGCTGATGCTGCTGGAGGAGGCAACGAATTCATGGATACTTCTGGAACGAATTGTTACGTTGAACCTTATACAGTGTTCGGTTATACGCGTGCATCCCAAGAATCTGTCGCAATCCAAACAGACTTAGTCTTAGGAACGCAACTCGAATCAAACTCTTTGGAATCGTTTAAAAATGATTCTAATGTAGAAATAGCAGAAACCGCCACACCTAAAAGTGGTAAAGACCCTGAAATGCCTTGGCCTATAATGGTACTCGTTACAGACATTATTGGTGACAATATTATACGAATGGACAAGCCAAGGCCCGATGATACGGTTGCTACCACAACAATTATTCCATGCACAGAACCGACTCAGAAAATTCAGAAATCAGGTTGTTCACCGTGCTCACGTTGTTGCGATGTTATAATACCTGATCCACCTATTATTCCAGAA
The DNA here is from genome assembly GCA_944039245.1 of Nebria salina. Taxonomy (NCBI): domain Eukaryota; kingdom Metazoa; phylum Arthropoda; class Insecta; order Coleoptera; family Carabidae; genus Nebria; species Nebria salina. Next base: position 2,763,331 of record OX063268.1, read on the forward strand.
ATTGAATTTGTGTTCAATAGCAATTGCTGGAAAACTGAACCATATATTTATCCGTTGCGTCATTATTCACCAGTTATAGTTGTCATTACGAAAGGTATGTCATGGGATACTCTTGTAGTGCCACCAGTAATAAATCTACGAAATCTTGGCAAATCGCCGTGCACGTGTCCACCGAAACCAAAACCGAAATTCCCGGAACTTAAGTGTAACGTTTGTAAGATGACACTTCGTAGATCTGCACCGGCATTGCGGACGCATAAAAATAGAAAAGAAGGCAAGCCATGTGCTAAATGCGCAAAGTCTACATCATCTATTATGAGTCCATCAAATAAAAACAGCGAGAACATCCAAAGTGTAGCTACGAAAACGGAATCTGGACGTTGTAAAGAGGGAAGCAAAGCTAAATTTCAATCGCCCAAGATGGAAGTTTTGTATAAAAGCGATAAAGCTCCACCGTCAAAATCAGGAGCCGATAATTTTTGTGCCACATGCGATAGTGCAATACCCGCCGAGTATGCACCCTGCGGTGTTGATGATCCTAAAGCATATTGTGAGAGACCTGACCCAGTCTTAGCAGCGCTTCAAGCATTTGAAAATGAATTAAAGCCTATGAAATGCACGCTGAACATGGTGCAGCAAAAACTGAAAAACTTAAACATGCCCGAATTAGATTTCATGCTAAATAAACCAGTCCCGAATCAATCTAAGCTCACTAAAATCAAATTGAAATCCGAAAGCATCAGACTCCTGTACCAGCCAAGCAAAAAACCCACACAGTCATTTGGGAAAGTTAAGAGAAGATCCAAGTCTAGATCTAGATCAAAAAGTTGCTCTCGATGCCCCTCCACAGCATCATGTAAGTCCAAGAAAAGTTCGTCCAAGAAGATCAAATGTCCGAAGCATAAAAGTAGCAAAGATAAAAGACATAAAAAGAGAAAATCATCGAAAACGTCAACTCAAAAAAGCAGTTGCAGTAAAAGTTCCACTACTGAAGCAATTAACAGCTGTTTTTGTTCGAGTCAAGTTGTTGCACGGCCCAGTGATAAATCCACTACTTCATCTTGTGCCTGTAAAGTTCTTTTGCCCAGTAGTAGCACCAAAAAGACCAAAAAGAATTCAACTAGAGTTCGTTCGCTGCGAATACGAAGTAAAAATTATACGAAGACATACAGTAGATCATCGTCGCAAGATTCGGATTTGAGCGAGTGCCCTTTCTTAGAAGCAATCAAGTCGATTTTAGTCGACAGACAACAGATTACACAGCAAAATTGTGGACAAAACAACACGCAAATGTCCAGAAATGTTGAAAATATTCGTCTGCACTTACGGTTACAACCCAAAAAAAAGAAGAATTGTTGATAATATTTTTATAAGATGACTAACATGTAAAATTCATATGTATATTAAAATTAAAAATTAGTTTTTTGTTGCAAATTTAACAAAAGCATAAAAAAAAACAGCACAACAGGAAATTACTGAACAAAACAAAATTTACTTTCATTCGTGATGTGACCAGTCGAAGGCTACACATGTATAATAATAATGTTCAAATTGTTTAATATATGAAATTGTGATTATTATAACAAATTCAATATAGAATTCGCTACTGCATTTAAAATTTTCACTTTTTGGTATGTGCTCAGTTGGTTTGCAGAAAAATGTTAATCAGAGCAAGAATTATGATTATTCAATACTCTTGAGAAAACATTACAAATGTATAACAAATTCCTACTCCTAAACTTTGATATAATTATTTATTTAAAACAAAGAAATTGTTTCAAATTTAAAATTCATACAAACGGATTAAACAGATACGAAATTATCTAGTTTCTCGAAAACCCACTTTAAATTCAAATTGAAATAATAACACTCTTTATAATTATTGTGCGTCAAAAAGAAATTATTTGAGAAAGTTTTTTCCATGCGTAACTTTGACAAAAATACGGAAACAGTGAAAATAATAAATACTTTCGATATAGTACTTGCAAAAGCGAAATTTTTATTCACACTAACAATCCAGTATCATAATTTTCATCAATAAATAAATATATGGCCATAATATATAACGTTCCTTAACTTAAAATATGATTTCAAAATTTAGATTTAACTAATCATATTTTAATAATTAAGTACGACAATAAGTTTACATATTTTCATAGATTGACTGAATCTGGTAAATTGTCTAAACAGCGTAACTGTAGCTGTGAAATTGCATATATCTACGCGTAAAACGATACACTATCGCAACACCTGCACAGACAAGTATACTTATCTGTGATTATAGAATCATATAGTTCCAAATGCACAATACAATGCTTATGAAATATAATAAAAGCTAACCTTATGCCTGCAGACGTGCTTCCGAACATAGCACATCCAAAAGGACCTCAAAATCCACTTGAATCCACACACCAGTTTAACAAACACATTTACAACAACAGCAAAAGTACGCGAGCAATAAAACCACTCGCACAGTATAATAATCAAACACTATTAAATGATTACAAAAACCGCACTAAATATGTATGGTAGTTGTAGTTGCCGCAGAACTGACACAAATGCTTGGCACACGAGCGATACTTTGATTAGGTACCTATTACTTTTGATTTCATACAAGCAGCGACGCGTTAAATTATTAAATGCTCGGCTACCGAAACACATATGAATTAATTATTACAAATAATAACTAGACCTGAGTTGGAATTTTCACTTATTTAAAATATTATGGAAATTTTTTGCACATTTACCTTAATAATTATCTGAAGGTCTAAAATGACGATTTTATGAATTTTTAAACCTTATGTTAATGAAAACGAATAATTAGACCAGCACAAATACCTATATGCAGAATTTCATCAAAGCGGAAACTCGAAAGGACTTTAAGTAATGTCCGACAATAAAATATAGGAATATAACAAAACAATATTTGATCAAGCCAAATAGTATTTAAAATGCAACCTTTTAAAACCCATTTAATCAACGCAAATTAGAATCAAAATGAAAAATATCAATCAAAATGCATATGCATCCAATTAATATGCTATTTTGATAGCTTGTGCGGAGCATTGAAGCATGAAGGCAATCTATCTATATGCTTATATTTACAACGGAAATTGTGTTATTTGTAACAAACTTATAGGTATTACAAAATGTCAATAAATACTTAATTCAACCGGGGCACAAACGTGGCTTACATTAATATTCAATTAATTTGTTTATGAATATTTTTTAATTGACAAAAATAAATAGTATCCATTTTACATTTATTTGTTCTATTTTGTTTTTCTGTTAAACAATTAACAGTGATTCAATAGTGATTTTCTTGTAACTAGGACTTTTTTGAACAAATCTTTCAAACCTAAATTGTACGAAATAATGATATTTTACATTTTTATTGTGACTATTTCACTGTAAGTGCAGCCGTTTCGTCGATCTTGCAATATCTGCAAAAACACGACGTTAATGGTTTAAACAAGCTTGACTTTTCAAAAATAGGTTTTTTTGCCAGGCATATACAACTATTAAGTTTAAAATTTCATAATTTTACCTTCAACATTTTAGATTGTAAAGTGCTCATACACACACACACATTCCAAAAATGACAAAACAGACAGACAGACGTTTTCCAATAAATAGTCAAATTCAATTCAAAAAAGAAGAAAAAGAAAAAACGCCAAAAATAGTCAGACTCGATGCGGGGAAGATATATTTCTCTATTATATATTACATTTTTCATAATTACAATACTTACTTATAAGAAAGTAAAATGTAGCCTCTTAAAGATTGTAAATAAAAACTATCATCAAAATCTGTGAAATGATAAAAGTTAAATGAAACATACGTACATACTAAAATAAAATATTTTTCATGTTACATGCTGCATCCTATAGTGTAATCTCGGAATTAAATGCAATTAACAAATATCTGCAGTGTCTTACACTCAACTTTCGTATACGTATAGAATGTCCATTCAAATACAAATTTAAAATAATTCAAGAAAATTATAATTATTCATATATCTACATTTACATGTATATTTTTAATATATAAAGCATTCAGGCACACAAACACAATGTTTGTAGGGTTAAATAGTTGTTAAAAATAATAAAATAATATAGTATAATAAAGTTTTATTTCAATTTGGTATGTTTACAAGATCTTAATTTTATTTAGAAATAACAGCAATAGATTTTAACAACTCCAACCTATCAATATTTTTCTGTTTGTACAATTTTAACTGAAAATTTAAACTCGAATCAAAATTAGAAGTAATCGCTACGTTCGTTTCAGCTGACCTTAATTTATCGTACGTTTCTGCCTGAAATCGTTGCAACATTTCTATAAAAATATAAATCCTCGGTCGTGCCCGATAAAATGACGCATTGATAGCCTTATGGTATTGCTCAAACGTGTCTGTTGTCCTATAAATTGTTGTACTGTTTTCAGCCCATAAAGAAGGTGGAAAAAATGAATTATCATTTATAAAATTGTCTTGTAAGTAAACACAAAATATGCTCAATTTTACACCTTCTGGTTTTATAGGCATTAAGATATTTTCAAATGTATCTTTCACTTCTTCAGGGGCTAAATACAGTAAAGAAAACACTGTTTTCAACCATTGTTTCGCATCCGAATCGCCATTAAGCCCGACGCTAAGTTGTTTGATTTTTGCTTTCCACGATTGAAGCAAATGAAATTTGCTCGCTTGGATTTTCACGCGGGGCCAACAGACGCGTACGGCATTTATCATATTTTGGTCAAAATCAACAAAAATATGTGAAGGAACTAGATTCAAATTCAACAATTTACATTTATCTTTAAGTTTATTCAGTAAACAGTTGTAAGAAATGAAGTTTTTATCCGGTAACAAACAATATACTAATGGAACGTAACAAGCATTTTTAAGAGCATGGATTGTGTAGAATTGTTCAAAAAACATTGCGACGTGAGATGAATGTCCATCTAGATAAAAAATGGACTGTTGACACAGAAAAGCTAAATTTGACACTGTAGAAAATGCAATAACTTTATCGTCTTTATCGTTGATTAGTAAAAAATCTTCATTTTGTTCGTCAGTTTTAAGATGAATTTTCTGCAAAGAGTCCATGGTACTCTCAATACAGTCAGGTACTGGAGGAAATAGGCGATTCCTAGCATAATACACATTCCCTTTAATTTTCCTTATTTCCTTTTTTGACAATGGAACACTTGTATCATATTCTTGTAATTCTTTGGATACGATGCTGGATGGTCGAGCTGTTGGTTCTTCTGCTGCTCGTTCTCGGCACCTTTGCCGCAAAGCCTGAAGCTTAATCTTCTTTATGTTGCACTCATGATTATGGTCTAGTTGTTTGTTCACTATATCGTCATTAATTGTCGTAATTTTCGCGTTGCATTTTCGTACATTGCATCGCCAAAGTACTTGTCCATTAAGCAGCTCATGATGTTTGCAAAATTTGTAGTTGTTGATGATGTAGACTGTATGACCATGCGAGCTCAAACCTAAACAAATCAAAAATTATTAGAAACGCCTTAAATGTACCGCAAAAGCCATTTAGGCGATGTTTCAATTTTTTTACTTTCTTAGACGCAGTATAAGTAAGTATTGTAATCAATTTCGAACTCGAGATTTTAACGGAAATATACGTTTTGACCTTCCCTGAATCGATTCCAACTATTTATGGAATGACGTCCGTCTGTGTGTGTGTGTGAGCGCTCTACAGCCCAAACGGCAAAAGGGAAAATTATGAAATTTTAAACATAAGATTTGTATGTGCCTGGCACGAAAACCACCTACTTTTGAAAACAATATTCCGACCGGAAGTGCATGTTTACTCTAGTCATTTTTTGCAGTTTCTGCAATTACTAAAAAATGGTTACAGTTACAGAAAATTTTTGTGAACAAAAATTAATGACATTTATATTTAGCACAACTTTTGTTTGAATCTTTTTTCCAAAAAAAGTACTGGTTTCAAAATAAATTTCTGCTTATTATATATATTGTTACATAAATCGTATCATCTGCGCCTGTCAATTGTTTAACAAAATAGACTTAAATAATTTGAAGTTTGACATTTAATATTTATTCTAAGAAATATATTTAGTGTAAAAACGATTCAAAGGTTAGAACAAATGTTATAAATTAGAAAAATAATGTAACTACGATGTGGTTTAACCCATATGCGTATAAGAAAGTTCGGTGCATGACACTGCAGATATTTTATTTTATTAATTAACTTATTACACGGTCCGAAAACCGACATTTTGACATTAATATACATTTTTTCCATTTTTCTTCAATCCCAAATGTCCAATTTTGTGAACGAAAAATAGATTCATCGTGTACACCGCAAAAGACCTCATATCCGCGGCATCTACTTTGTCACCTTCTATATAAGTAACTATACATAAAAATTAAAAAAAAAAATTTGTCAACTCCATGTGTTATTTTATATTATAAACAAAAATTTCTATCTAATAAAATAAGTGAGAAAAAAATGATTAAAAATAGTCATTTATTTGAGCAAAAAATTGAAACATCGCCTTAAACATATTTTATGAAAATATTTAAGACCTTTTCGAATATCTAGCTGCTCTTCTTCGCTGCTATAAGATACCACTTTTTTATATGCTTCCCTGTCATGCACATGCGTCAATTCTGTCTGAAAGATTTCACCATTGAGTGTTGTTAAACGCGCCAAACAATTCCGCACACTGCACCGCCATCGTTGTTGGCCGTTGAGTAACAAATGGTGTTTATTAAATCGAAAATTGTTAATCAAATAAAACGGATTGCCGTAAACATTCACACACTTTTTAATTACAAGATTATCTGTATCACATTTGGTAGCAGTTGACGTCACACACTTCTCAGCGGTTGTACCATCACTATCACGAGTCGGAGCACTAGATTCCGCAAGCACGTTATCGTTGTGACCAGTTGAGGTCGTAGAATCCATTTCTAGGCGAGATACACGTCTACCGTGCGGCAGTCTCCAACGATATGAAACGGCGGACAAAACCGGCGTTACCTAGCTGCCGCTTCAGATATATTTTTGTCGGCGCATACTCAATTTGCCTGGCGGTAGGGTTTGGACCTTTTTTGACCTTTCATTTTACCCGAACCATCGGTATAAAAAAAAGGTTCACTAACCCTCTTAAATTGCCTAGTTTTACGAGAAGTACGTATTAAACTGGAAGATTTGAAATTGGTACTTTTCGCGAAATTTCCTTTAATTTTCTAAAATTAGTATTACAGGTAACAATGTATCAATAGGGAAAATATAATTTAGTTTAAAGTTGATCACGATGGAAGAAGTGTCGTTTTGTGTTGCTGCTAATGATTTCCGCTATTATTTTATACTTTTATATTTATCCATTTAACTTCTACATTTTTCCATTTATACCTTTATATTTATCCATTTATATTTTTATATATACATTTAAATAAAATATCTATAAAATTTTGATTATTTTTTGCCTTTGTGAATCTATCTTCTAAAATACAGATTTCTTAAAATTTGCATTCGGGCAGAATGACTATACGATTTGACAGTCCAATGATTTGTGACATCAACCGCCGGGCAGTTAGAGTATGCGCCTTTTTGTCCGGTGGTCTATTATTTTGTGGGCTTACACAGGTACCGTTGCCGCATAAGCTTATCCCAAAACCCGTCTATCTGCCCGGCGGTTAGTTTTGACCCTTCTGAAAACCAATTTTACCCGAGATTAAAAAAAAGGTACGGTAATCCTCTTAAATTGGCCAGTTTTACGAGAAGTACGTATTAAACAGGATGATTTATAAATGGTAAAAAAATTTGTATGGTAGTGAATCGACACTCGCGCTGCGTTATGTTTCAGCTGTCCCGTTACCAATTGGTTTACCAGTGGTTCAATGTGTGTGTGCGCGTCGGGCACTCTCGGCTTTCAACGCGTTCTGTGTGTGTAGCGACACAGCATTGAATAGCTGATCGTTTCAAGTGTGCGTACTCGAGCATTCGCGATTTTTTTCTATTATATTCAAAAGAATCATCTGCCATCGTTTTATATATGTAAAATGATCGTTTTATTCATGCCAACATTAATGTTTACACTTCTTCAATCGTGAGTGTCGCCACTCACCCGTAATTTTTGTTTGTGTTTCATTTTTTATATTTATCTTTTATACATATTTATTCATTTATTTTATACGTCTACACATATAAATAAAATATCTTGAACTGAATTTTTGATCGTGCTTATATTTTGCCTTTGTGAAACTACCTTCTAAAATACAGACTTCTTTGAATTTGCATTCGAGCAAAAAGCACTATACAATTTGACAGTCCAATGATTTGTGACACCAGCCGCCGGGCAGATAGACCATGCGCCCCACACACCCAACACACACATATATATACACATACACAGGCAGCGTCATGCTAAAAATAGGCAGAATCGATTCAGAAAGGTCAAATGGTATATTTCCGTTAAATTCTAGAGATCATGATTACAATACGTATTACTTCATATAATAAAGTAAAAATTTTAAAGTAAATCACTTTTAACTTTCATAGAAAAAAATTACTATGTATATTTATTAATTTCAATTGCTGTAAAATCTTTCTCGTTATTTTAAATTTACTTTGACTATACATTTTTCTATGAATACCGAATTTTAAATAGTTTTAAAAACACCGACAATTAATTTAATCAATAATTGTAAATAATTAATCATAATTATACATATTTAATAGAAATAAATACAAATCCACAAATAGTTTGAGAAAAATATATGAAGCAGATTCAATAACTAATTCTGTATGACAAGTTTCGTAATAATCAGTATTACGTAAGCTTTTAAACAAATGACAAAATTTCTTTGGAAAATTCTCTTTGACAAGCTATTTCTGTCAAAATAATTATTGTTTAGGTTATTATTAGGGTAAAACTATAATATTAATTGACTTGTTTATTGAAACACATTTTAGTCAACATGGATGACGCGAAATCCGATTCGAATTTCGATACTGTGCATTACCTGTCGCCGGCGTCTTTGACACTAACGACACTAGCAGCTGAAGATGACCATCGCTTGGGCTCGGTATCTTCAGCTGCGTTTCTACGCTATTTACACGCACAGGGATGTGGTTTCACCGGCGAGACTTACTCAATATCATCCCTACGTTCGTCAGAGAAGGTCAAATTAATTGAACTCGAAAGAACACTCGCGATTATCAAACCAGACGCAGTTGAATTCGAAGATGTGATTGTGCGCAAAATCAAGGGCGCTGGTTTTCAAATACTTCAAGTAATATTTTTATTCAATACCAATTATAAACTCAATACGTACTTCTTAGTTTTTTTTATGAAATAACGACATATTAGGACTTCCAGATTTTACAAAAAATTGTAATGTATTGTAAAATGGTTTCTGCCACCCTATAGTTGGGAATAGGTATGATGTAAAAACGGATGAATTATGAAATATTATTTTAAAGTGGTGATTAGTTTTCGCAACAATTAATTGAGCTAATAAAAATACTTAATTAATAAATAAGTGGAGGTTGTAATGGTAGTTAATCTTTTGTTGGAAATGCGGAAATTATTCAAATTTTACGCTTTCGGTCGCCTTATAATTATATTTGTTTAAATTTATATTAAAAGTAATAAATATTTTCTGATACGAGCAATTTAAAACATAAACATAGTAAAAATTGTTGTTGTAAGGTACATTTAACTTTAAACAGTAAAAGTTAAACATCAAAAAATAATTAATTAGAAAAGTTTTTGTGAAACTATTACATAAAAAAAAAAAACTCTCACTACATTTATGTTTTAAACATTTATAAACATTGAAAATTGATTTGAAACAATTTTAACAAGATTGTAATTTATGTACAAATTATTGTGCTTGTTTGTGTTGCATATAAATTCAATTGCACATTTTTGGTGGAAGGTTATAGCGCGAATTACACCATATGATATATTCGATATTTTTAGAAACGTAAAATACATTTGACCCCCGAACAAGCTTCAGAAATATACGCAAGTCGCTATGGACAAATATCGTTTCCATATACCGTAATAAGCATGAGCAGCGGCCCTGTAATTGCGATATGTATAGCAGCTAGAGACGGTGTTGCTAAATGGTTGAAAATTGTTAGAGGCAATGGCACCATGCCTGAATCTTGGTTCTATCCAAGATCTATCCGGCTCAAATTTGGAATTATGGAAACTATGGAGAACGTACTACATGCGAGTGCAGATTTACTGAGTGCTAATAGGGAGATTCGATTCTTTTTCCCACGAAGTATGTCCACTTTTATAACATTATACTCGCTAGTTTTTCAAATTAATTTAAAACTGCTTACAACTAAACGCTATGCGTGACTTAACTTATTTATTACTTTCGCCTAGACGTTAAATTAAATCGTATTAAATATATTTAAATACATCTGAGTAGATTCTACTCTATACGGTAAAATAAAATATGAAGCGGAATTGGTACGAATTTCCATTTAGCAGATATAGAGGAATTAATGTAAATGTATTATTTTTAGTGATACTTGAACCGCTATTAGTCAAAGAATGCGAAGTAACCGAATATTTAGATATTCATGTGAACCCAACATTGCTGGACGGACTCACAGAACTCTGCAAAAGAAAACCGGTGGAACCGATTTTATATTTCGCTGAATGGCTCTTGCTAAATAATCCCTATCAACCAAAAATGGCACCTGAAATAGCAAAACTTCCAACATAATAACCGAAAATTGTTTTTGTCGAAATAAATATAACAAATTTATATATTTTAACATGTTTTATTTATTTTATGGTTTGTAAATTGTTTAATTCATATACAGTATCACAGTTTACGAGCTTCAAAAATCATAAATTGTCATATTATAAACTGTGATCGTACAATTAAAGTGTATACTATAAAGCGCACTTAGGACAGTAAAGTTTATTAGAGAAACAAAACATTTTCCCCCAATAAATTAGCGAAAAAGATAGCGTATCCCAAGTAACTAAAGTACACGGTAATAATATACAATTTAAAAGTAACATTGTTTTAATTTTGAGAGTTTGTTACACAACAAATTTTATTCAATAAAAATATTTGGAAAAAAAAATATACAAAGAGTTACAAAATTAGTAATAACCTATACAACAAAAGAAATTATGAGTTTAAATTAATTACCTATTTGATTGAAGTAGGTAATATAAAATGAAGAACTACCTATATAAAACTGATTGAATATACTTTGGTTGTTAGGCTATAATGATCTTTCTTTCGTTTACTGAGTTGCATTCGCAATCAACAAAACTGAATTTGTCAATGAAAGAAAGAGCTTGAAATTGTATATTTTATTTATATAGATTATTATAGATACACAAATAAAAGATCACTATTCTAAATTCGAAGAAAATTGATCAAAACTATAAAAATAAGATCTCAAAAATTAATTTCCCTTCACTAATTACGAAGGTCTATTCCCCTTCCAGACTTTTTCATCGCAATGAGGCACTGCCTATAAAATAGAAAACGAGACAAATTATACATGTTATATTTTAAATTGACGAATAATTCTTACTTTGCATTCGTTGGCATTTTGGATGCTGGAACACCAATAGCTTGGGCCATATGTGCACTTATTAGTGCCAACTAGTACTTCACGAGTTGGTCGATATAGACGGTTTGAGCAAAGTCCAACTTGACGACAAACTTCGTTGCTATTTGATAGTTTGGCAACCAAATGGAAGAAACTATCGCCATATGCATCAATCATTGCCTTGCACTAAAAAGAGAAGTTTTTGCGTTAGTTATGTTTGTAAATAATATTAAATAATACATCACCTTTTGTTGATTTTTGGAAGGTAGTGCTAAACAAGCCTTCTTTAGCACATGCTCCATCTTGTGATCGACTTTCGGGTTATCCAGAAGGCGGTCTAATGCTGTAACAGCAGTTTCGCAAATGGCGCAATCCAACACCTCTTCTAAAATAATAGTTCGTTCAGGGAAGGTCCATTATAATTTATAGTAATCAATCACCTCTAATTTGGCGCATATTTTCTGAACAAAGCGAAATAGCGGAACATACATCAGCTGGGTCCATAATTCCTATTAATAACTGAATCACCATGTCAGCGTATTTATTAACGAAATCATTGCATTCTTGTCCAACAGTTTTCGGTAAATGATTACAAATACCATGAACAATAGATTTAATTTCATCCTAACAAAAAATACATAAAATAAACACCATTACGATAACAAATAATATTCAAATAATACCTGACTTTTTTTGTCTTTTAATTCATCTTCAATTTGCGACATAATAAATTCACAAATTACACATTCAGGCGATCGAGATTTAACAGTTTCTATCTTTTTTGGGGCTAAAAGTATTTAAAGTTAGATTAATTTACGAAAATATTCAAGCATTAATTACCTGTGATTTTTCCCTCAACTGTATTATCAGGGATTTCGTTAGTTACTAAAAACAAATGATTATTGTACAAAAATATCTATAAAACTACAAATATAAACTTACAAGTCAGGTCATCTACTAGAGCGCCTTGTGAAGCTTTGTGCATCAGAGCAGGTTTTCGTTTTAATGATTTGTCATCGCACAATTTCAGAAAAACGCAAACTTCTTGCGGTGTCATATCTGCTACTAACATTTCGATAAGTTCAGTGGTGTAAGTGTGCACGAAATCATTGCATTCTCCAGCTAGATTTTTCGGTAAATGTGAGCACAAGTTCGATAAAGCAGAACGGATTTTCTCCTGAAATATACTTTTGTTATGTGACATGTTGATATAAATTGTATATGAGATGCTTGCCTCGGTTTTCTCATTCTTGATCATGTCTTCTAGTTGAGTGACCGCAAACAAGCATAATGGACAATTTGGTTTGTCTTTTGGTTTGGAGTGCATGAGGATTTCAACATCTTTAAGTCCAGCCGCTGGACAAAGACTTAATAATGGACACATTTGCGTTGGGTCTAGTTCTTGTGCTAACAAAGCGACGAAAGCGTCACCGTAAGCATCTACGAATTCAACACATTCCGCACTGATTGATTTAGGCATTTTATTGCAAGCTCCGTCTATTATACGTTTTATCTTTTCCTAACACATAAATAAAAACATACATTATTTAAATGATAGGAATAGTTTGATTTATGCTTGATTTATACTAACTTCTGATTTCGGTGACGTGATTTGTTGTTGAATGAAATGTAGAAAATATTCGCAGAAAGTGCACATCTGTGTATTGCCGGCTAAACTTAAAGATTCGGGCATTAAGCGTTCGATTGGAAGTTGGACTAATTCTGGGTGATCAACGTGGACTTCGCTTCCAATTTGAACAATTTGAACGGTCTTGACTTTAGGTTTGAAACTGTTTGATTCATCTTGCCCAATCAGCGGTGTTGCTTGAATTTGAACGTATTTCTTAGAAGTTTCTTCTGGTAATAAAGCCCATCTGGGTCCATCCTAAAAAACGGCAACTATTATAGGTTTGTTGATTCGACCAATAATTATTTTACTTTAATAGAGATGACAATTTTAATGGAAATTTTTACATGAACAGAGACAACTATTGATCATAATTATATTCTTTACAATTTTAGATATTTAAAGATCAAGAAACGAAAATATATCCATTCGGTTGGTGATTAGATCTATTTTCTCTAATGAACCATTTGCGATGTTTTAATTTGTTTGGTGAGAATATATTCGTAATTGCAAATAATGAATAAACGTTATGAAACAAATTTGACAAATAATAATTTAAATCTAATTATAAGAATCCATATTCTATTTAATTGCTAGTTACTAACGGTGACTTCTTCGGAATCCTGGCAAATGCCGACCATGACACACGTTGCTTGCGCATTCAATTCCGAAATCAAGAATTTGTAGATTTCTGGGTAATATTGGTCAACAAGACTCATGCATTCGCTCTTGAAGCCTTTTGTTTGCGAGCACAGTCCTTCAAGAACTCGTTGGAATTCGCTTTCGGTGGTGTTTGCAATGAGCAAATCGCGTAAATGTTTCACCAATTGTTCACAGAGTTCGCAAGGCAAATCTTCTTTAGCGGCACTAATAATAAGTTTATTAAATCATTAAAAAAACATCAACGTCAATTGTTTTTGATCACTTACGCAACATCAACTCGGCCCATCTCTGATAATGGTGTAATTTCAACATTGTGAGTGTGGAACTGAGCAGAACAAACTCCAGCCATAAGGCACACTTGATCCGGATTCAAATTGTTTTGAAGTTGCGAATAAATTTCATTGAAATATGTTATTATTATGTTGGTACATCCATCTGATAAGCTGCTCATTTGACCACAAACCTTACCACATACAAAAAATATTAACGATTCTCAAATTTATATATTTATTTAACTCACATTAAGCATTCCCATCAAAACTTGATCGCGGGTCAATTTCTGGAATTTATTTTGCAACTTAGAGACAACAGTATGACATCCTTGACACTGGTCAGGTTTAGTGGTGACCACAGCTGTTGGTTTAACAACTTCTTGTTCCGCTAATAGTTTATCAATGCGAGCATTGTTGCATAAACCAGCAACAGAGCACACCATCTGTGGGTTCATTTGCGAAGCTAACGTCTCTACTAACTCAGGAACGAAATCATCAGCGAGTTGGCAACATTCTTTTGAAATAATCTTCAGCGGTATCAACTTGCACGAACCTTCAAAAACCTCTTTGAGCTCCTCCTAAAATTCAATATTGTTAAAAACCAAGTTGCTACAATTCGTGGATGATATCCTACCTGAGTTTCATTGCTTTGAAGTTGATCTCTGGCTTGTCCAACCATTTTAACACATAATTGACAAACACTGTCATTGTCTTCTGGTAGTGTTTTGTGCTCCCACACAGTTTGTATGCAATGTTTAACAGCGTTGCACGATTTAGCGTTTCTTAACGCATAAATTATAAATTAAATACATTATTAGTATTGATATTTGTACATCATGGAAATAATTTGTTTTTTTTAATACAAAATTGTCATTATATGAATTGCCTCCGGTGTGAAATTACATAATATTATAGAGAAACCAACTCATCCTTGTCATGTTTATAAATTGAAAAGTACGCCACAAGGACGAAGCTCATCCGTAATTTAATTTAAAAATTATTCAAGATTCTATTTAAATAGAATTGTTTTAACAAAACTTTGTTAACTGGTATTACTCATATATTTTATTGTTGTTTCGAATAAACTGTTAGTCTAGTTTGTGTTTGCAATTGCTCATTTAAATGATAACCCTATCGGCATTGTGATATCGCAAATATAGCTACAGTTTTACTGTATATTTTATAATATAAACAATTTTTTTAATTCGTAATGGTTTATTTTCGTCTGATAACGAAATCTTATTGAAATTTCTTTTTTTTTTTTTTTACAAAATCTTTAAATATATCAATTATTTGTTATCATTTTCTAAATGTTTTCCTGTTAACATATTCCACGCATAATCAACCGCGCTTTTAAACTATAATGCATTTGCATAGAAACTATTAGTTTCTTCAAAAGAGTCGCTAATTATTTTTACTTTCTTATACGCAATATTGTAATTTATCGAAATTTCTCGAGTCTTACTATTTTTAGAATGACGTCTGTCTGTGTGTGCATTTGTGCGCTTTACAAGCCTAAACGGTTAAAGGTAAAATGATGAAATCATAAACTTATGTTTTGTATATGCCTGTTTACTCTAGTCAATTTTTGCGGTTTTTGAATTTACTCAAAAATTGAATCACTTACAGAAAAATTGTAAGGATAAAAATTAAAGATATTAATATTTCGCATAACTTTTGTTTGATTTGTTTTTTTTTTTTCAAAAAGAGCACTGGTTTCAAAATAATGGCTATTAAAATATATTATATTTATTTTTACATAAATCGTATCACCTGCGTCTGTTAATTGTTTAACAGAAAAACAAAATAGACTCAAATAATTTGGAATTTGAAATTTAATAATTATTGTAAGCAATATGCTTAGTGAAAAAGTGTTTTATAGGTTAAAAAAATAGTATAAATTAGTAAAATTGTTATATGATCTAAAGAAAATGCGTATAAGAAAGTTCAGATATGTAATATTGACAATTATAATTTTTAGTATATTTTATGATAGCCAGAAATATTAATTAATAAAAAGCAGCTAGTGTTTTAAAAAATTACATGTTTGCCTCATAATTTTGGAAAAACCAAATTTCTTAATTTACCTACTATAAAAAAAAAAAAACTAAATCAATGGCAGAGAAGAAACAATTTATAAATATTTAAACATTGAAGGACCATATGTATTTTATATACAGTTGAATATTAAAATAATTACTTACGTTATATTTGAGCACCAATACGAAGGGCCCCATGTGCATTCTTTAACGCCTAATAAATGTTTTTCAATTGCAGGCTTCGTAGTAGTTGTACGTGCAACTGCATAGAGCACTAAACAAACAAAATACGTATGAAAAAATCTCAGCAATGTCAATTTGAAAACAAATCTTTGTTTAGAATCTATTTATAAGGTGACTCAACCATCACATCGCACAAACTAATAAAATAAAGTATTTAACTTTCTGGTAAAATTAACGAAATATGATAGTTGATTTTTTTCTAAGAACACATAAATTAAAATTACTCACACCATAATGTGTCACAAGTTCGTTAAAGACAAGCATAAATATTAGGTGTCATTAACAAAGGAAGCTAATAAAATGTGGAATATAAAAGAAAAATGATGCTTTGGGATCAAATAACAAGTAATAGAAATGTTAACAAAGGGAATTATAGCAAATAAAATGAAATTACGCCGCAAACTGTCAATGTCAAACTTAAATTTAATACTTACCACAAAAACAAATACACGATAGAAACAGTAACGTCTTCATCGTGGCTTCTATTTAGACTGGAATTTAATTTTCAATTCAGAATCACTATTATTATAAATAAAATGTACTCTGCACTTCTTTATTTGTCATGCCAGGGTCAGCTCAGCTGATAGCAATATTTTTCATCGCTCTGCTAGTCCTACCGCTCAACTTTAATTGTGTTCTACCGAATGCATCTTTTGTTTTATTATCTAAATATTAAAAATATAAATTTATTTTGTAACTTAAATTTTTATAGAATATATTTATTATCATCCTTGAAACAACAAAACATAAAATACTAGTTGCTCAATTCTTCTAATTGATCAGATATATTCATCGAAGTTGGATGAACATATATGACGTTTGATGACTTGCGCTAACTCGTGTTCTAGACATGAACTAACCACAATAGACTCGTTTTTGAACATTTCAAACTATTAACTATTTTGATATGATATTGATGGATCTTATTTAAATGCAAATTCAATATTATGTTAGGATCTATTTAACTCCAAATCAACCTCCAAGTCCATAGATAGTAACAATTAAACCATATATAAAATGGCGTACATTGTTAAAACGAATTAATACTTAATATTACAATTATTATTTCGTATAAGAAAGTAAAGATATTTAAGTAAAATTGATTTATAATTATTTAAGTAGAATATTTGTAAAGAGAATAATGTATGTTAGAATGCAAAAATAAAATCTGATTTGATATTATTTTCAACGTTTGCCACCAGATGGCAACAGATAGTTCGTTTAAAATATAATTAATTATTTTGAATTATATTTCGAAAACCGTAACATGGTATTTTTTTTTTGCTAAGCAAAAAGTGATAATTATTTATAACTTTTATTTTTTATTTTGAGTTTATTTAACGTTGATATTCCGGAAATTAAATAGTTTAAGCATGGAACCAGTTTATAAATTTATTTTCTTTGAATCGATTAATTTTATTTGTTATATATTCTGTTAGCTAAATGTAGGCACATATAATTAATTTTTGAATTTTAATTAATCTTTAACGTCAGTATGTATAGAAAAAAAACCTATACTAAAGTAATACTAAATTTCCATTCTTTTCTACTTCATGTATGGTACATACAACTACATAAGTTTATCTTTTTTATCAAATTTAGCTAGGTCTAAAATTGATCCTTGACTATGAATAAGGTAGTAATAGTTTCATAATTTATTGATCGCGTCACTTTTAACGGAATAATAACTTATTAATTAATTTCATTTATAATAAAGAAAAAATTTCTCGAAAATTAATAATTAGATTTTGTTAAAATTATATATTGATAAGTGTTTTAGTATAATTTAATACAGCTAAATTACTTGAGATACATAAATAGTAAATGTTAATTTATTTAGTTCTACGATTCTCTTTTATTTAGTATCTGTAAAGTAAAAATTTAAATAGAAAATTTTTATTTCGTAGTACTTTTTGGAAAAAATTTCGTATGTATCCGTAATTACCAATTTTTAAGAGTTATGTGCAAAATATTAAAATTAAATTTTTTAACTTCTGGCACTAAGAAAATTAATGTTTATATTTGATTCAAGATATTAAATTTATGATTCAACATGGTTTTACGAAATATTTATCTAGTATACGGAAAATATAGTCGGTTGAGGTTCGCGTCATAAGTTTTTCAAATGGTATCTCTCGTGGTCAAACTTCTAAGCTAGGTCATGACATCATTACAACTCCTTTGCTATATGTATGTCTAATATACAGGACCAACATTTTAATATATAGTTTTATAACTTATTTGATTTTTATGACAATATGATTCAAAAACGTATTTATAAAGGAAATTAAATTTTATTTATCTATTTATCAACATAGTGATGAACTACTTATATTTGACCTCTAACGCGAAGACAAATTGTAAACATTATAATGTTTATCTCACATAAGTGTTGCGTACGAAAGTCGATATTTTACTTCGTCTTTTTCAATATGCTTAATTACAATTTTTTCCAATGGAGAATATTTTTTATTATATATAATAATATAGTACAGGATTTATTCAAATAAAATAAATGTATGTGAGCGCGCGTGTGTGTGTGTGTGTGTGAGAGAGAGAGAGTGCTCTACTCACAATACTGATAGATTAGATCACAAAACGGAATTCGAATCACGAATATATGAATGTTTATTATTTTTTTCTACTGTGCCCTTTTAGTATCTCCTAGAAAATGCACAACAGGAGGTGTCACCTTTGCGCTTGAATGGGTCGATATATGCTCATATTTATATATAGTTAATACTTAGAATCCAAGCCTCATGGGACATGGCCCGAATTGTTTTATCAGTAGAATGCAACGCGGGTTGTTTGGCGGCGTGTTCATGCGTATGATTTGCCTGTTACACCATTCGTGTGATGTCCTCCCGGTTTCTCTCCCACTTGCGGTATCGCCCTGTCCCTCTTGCTCGTCTCTCTGATAGCTGATGCACTATGATTGAAATTGAAATATCCAATGTTCGCTACGTACATGAATGTCAACGTCATTTCCTCTCCACATGACATGTCATCATCAGCATCAAATAATGTGATGTGAAGCCCAACCGAACATTCATTTCGTTCACACGAACCACCGATGTCCCTGTAATTGTTTTCAGAGATATTTCGCGGTTAAATTGATATTTGATATGTTTGACAACACATTACAGTAATGATGGTTGCGTTCAATGCGTTATTAACGAGAATCATCGTATTTTTCTGAATCTGTTCCGGATAGAATTTTAAATATGGCTCCATAGCAAACATCATTTTATTCTGTTTGAATTTGTATCGATCACGTTTTTTTGATTGATATGACAACGAATTGGTTCCGAAACTATATTTACTTCTCAGAACATCATACATATTGAACATATTTTTCAATTTTATAATCAAATTACATGAAAAGCTGAAAAAGTCTCAACTTCCATGGTCATATTTATTTTCTAGTACTAATAGTAATAATTGGTCACCAAAATTTTGAAATAGAAATTATACCGAAAATATGTTTCTGTAATCCTGAATACATATTATTTTTTTTCTAAATCCGCAATTCACGTTAAGGACTACGACACCTATTTTAATACAATAACAAATCGTAATTTCGTTTATTATAGATTTTAGCTCTATTTATGCGTACACAGTGCATAAAGCACCGTACATTTCTTAATTATTAACGTTTTTTTGATAAATCAACTCGAGACATACGACATTAAATATGCCTTTTTTTCGTTGATTTATTTTGGTTTATTCCATTATTGGTGTTTAATATTAACATAGAAAATGCAGAATATTCCCTGTAATAATTTTTATACACTAATGTAGAAATATTAAATGATTTTTATATACAATTGCCTTTATGTGTTAGTTTTCAATTATTATCGACAGCGTTATTATTATTATTATTATTATTATTATTATTATTCGCGAATTATGTATGTGAACTTATTAAGCTCCGAAACTGTTAAACATTTTGAATTTTAGAGTTGTATTCCATCAGAGAATTCTTTTATTTTAAAAGTAATATTTCATGCGTAAGTGCATGTTTATTCGTGGAGTTTTTTCAGTTACTCCATTTTGAGGATAACGGCTGTACTTATAGAGTATATATTATATATTATGTCGAATAACTTTGGTTCGAAAAGATTTTTTTTTTTGTAAAACAAAATCAATTAATTTCCATATTCATTATCCCTATAGTTGCCATATGCATTTGCTTGTGTAGAATATAAAGAAAACAATAGAATGAATTATTATCCATGATTGACAGCTTAAATAATCAGTTAATATTTGACAATTATTGAAATTTGTATAATATAAAATAATACTTGCATTATTTGATATTTTAAAACGAATAAATAATCCATTTGTAATTTAGTACTCTTCCTACCTTGATAGGGATATACTGCGTATACGAAAATCAGGTGTTGGACACTGCTGATATTTGGCACAATTTTAACAAATATTATATGTATAGTAACAAATGAAATTTTAATTCTATTACTTTCTTATACGATGTAATAAATAATTCATGACAAAATCGATCTAGAGATTTTAATGTTAATATACTTTTTCACCTACCCTTTTGGAAAGAATATTCAAAGCGAAAGTGCTCGTTTATTTCAGTCGTTTTTTGCAGATTCTGCAACATTACCGAAATGGTTGTACTTAAAGTATAATAGTTAGTAGAAAATTAGTACTACATGGAGACAAATAATGTAAATGCATAATAATATTGTATTGATATTTTTATCATTTTCTTGTTCGCCCTAAAAATATCAAGCAATATTGATGCCTTAGCACAAAGCATTTGGAGTGCTCTCAAAGCATTAATCAAATTTGTTGAGTGCGTTATAGGAAGACTAGAGCATCTAATCGAAACACTTAAAATTTAAGTTAAATATGACCATATTAAATATGTAATTATTACAATTAAATCTTAAACCATAAATAAATCTCATGAAATTTCCGAAAAAACCAGATGACAAATGTTCAAAATCAATGATTACAATTATTATATTAGAATCGTTATATTTTCTAATATAATACTCGTATTCCAAAAGAAGTTTTGATTTGAATGAAAATTTTAATCAAATATACAATGTTTATGTGAAATTCTCACTTCATTGCATTAAATGCAAAACTGTTAAATATATTATGAATGCCTTGGTCCGGTGAAAGGCGTTATATTTTCGCTAAATGTAGGGTAAAAAAAAACGCGCCCGTGAGAATTCCTGATAATTTATTAACAACAATATTCAGTTAATCCCAGTTATACAAAGAAACTAGGTTTATTTGACAAATGGGGTGCCGCATCCAATACAAAACAACAAATACAACATGAGAATAGGTCACAACAATGTCAATGTATTTCTATGAGATGTGATGAAAAATGTGAACACGCCTTCCTAAATTTTACTTTAAATGCACGCCCAATAATATATATTAAATTGTGTGTTACAAACCGTTTTATACTAACATAGCAAATGCTATTCGGGAATTTTAGTTCTCTATTTGGTGGCGAACTTGCTAGATTATGACGTCACAATTAGTCTGTTCTTCTGTCAGTAAAATTATATTCTATGCACAAGTTTCATATTTTATTATTTTTTTAATAATTAGTATGACAATGTTATTATTAAAATTTTTTTTCACATTTAAATCCGAAAGAAAGTCAGCTTTAATCATTGTTCTCATAATGCCTAACGCAAAGCTATAATGCGGGGACAGATTGTAAACTTTGAAATGTTATACCTACATAATGTGAACAGTATTTCTCTTACGGCCAATGAAGTATTTGAGCACCTTCGCATGAGCAATGACGACATTAACAGGTTATTAACATCATAACACAATGTTGTTAATATAGCATATCAATACAAAATAATATTACGTTTACGGCATTATTGTAATTAGAGCATTATATTTAGTTTAAAGTAGATACTTGGAGGTTCCTCTTTGGCACACACACACACACATAAACACACACACACAAACACACACACACACACACACACACACACACACACACACTGACACACACAGATATATACATACATACACACACACACGCGCGTGCAAATAAACACACACACACACATACATATACAAATATCTTTCCAAAAATAATCAGTTCGATTTAGGTCAAAAGGTATTCGATCTCGAATTTTCTTCCTTATTACTACGTATAAGAAAGTAAAAAGTGTTTATTAGACGATTCTTTATTGGATTGAAATAACAAAAGATTTCTGAAACTTCGCAGGTAGTTTGGAATATAAATATATATCAATTTATCGCTCGTATTTGTATGTAAAACGGTGCGTATATAATTTGGTATGAATAATTTAAATAAAATGAAATGGGCTAGTATAGCGTGAAAGTAGTGGCACGCGTTGAAAATTTGTTCCGGTAATGTTCACGTGCTACGCTCGACGCGAGGCGTTGCGATGCGACGGAGTCTTCTCTCGCAGCGCCAGCATATAATCACTTCGTCATCATTAGCCACGGCTCATATATTATAACGCGCGTTCGCTACTAAACGATTGTTTGTGTCAAATATGGCCATTTTTATTCGACATTTTCAATTTGCCTCGCATAAAAAATCTATAAACACCTATTTGTTAAAGTTACCATTTTAAATTACTTGTTAATTATACCACCAAATTGATTTCTGATAACAAATTTAAAAACCTTGTTATAATGGTTATTCGCATATGTGTATTAATATACACAGAAAAAATATTTAGCAGCAGTCACAGACAGCGTTTCCCTAATAATATACGTTTGATGTAAATATAAGAATGGCACTGGCATTCTGTGTGTACATACATTATAGCTATTATGAGCGACACTATGATGATCGCATCAGTATCCCTTATACAAAACACCCTGTCGTCCCTATGGACCGCGTTCGGTAAACAAATCTTTTTATCAACAGATGGTACCCATAATACTCATTATATGACACTGGCCAATAAAACTACAATGGATCCAGCTAACGTGGCGGAACATTGCTGCTGTCTTTGTATGATGCGCGTGTTTATTTTGTTTTATGCGAATGTCGGTTGGTTTTTGATTTATTTTTAAGGGGCGAACCATGTTTATGGCAAAGGTATAAATGATGGTGCAATTTGATTATTTATATATTATTATATAAAATTTAAAATTTGTGCTTATAATATATATATATATTTTTTGTAAAATATATACATACTCTGTGGTAGTGATGCTGCAGCAGTGTATATATATAGAGATGGTTATGAGGGGTAAAGGGACGGAGGGCAAAACAAAGCGTCAGAACCGGAGCTGGGGTTAGCTCCGGCTCCGGGCCCGAACGCTGATGATTAATTACTGTTTGATGAATATGCATGAGTCGCACCATCACCAGGAGGCGTATTTACATTCGCTACTTGCCTAAATGCATTTCGGGTTTGCTTCCATTGTATCCACCACCAGTAAATAGTATAAATTACATATAACTGTTATTATATATCTACTACATACATATGTAGTCAATATTAAAATATATTGAACACATTTGCTACTCCAGTTATTCGAATAAACTTTATCTGATGTTCTAACTTGTAAGCAAGTTTATTGCTCTGCTACGATACGATTTTTACTTTCTTATACGAAGCAATTAGTATGTATTGTAATCATGGAACATTTATTGTATGTGTGTGTGAATGCTGCACAGTCTAAACGGTAGAAGGTAAAATAATGCAACTTTAAATATAAAATTTGTTTAAGCCTGACAAAAAAAACTTTCTGTTTTTGAAAAGAATATTCAAACCAGACGTACGTTTTTACTCCAGTGATTTTTTGAAGTTTCTATAATATAATAGTCATAATAAAAACGAAAGACATTCATATTTTAAACAACTTTTGTTTGAAAAGCTTCTTCAAAACGTCTACTAGTTATACAAGAAAATTACTATAGAAAATTTTGTTTGTCTTGTTTATTTTGTTATGTGGATTATATTTAATAAATCATATCAACTATACCCGTTAACTGTTTAACAGACAAATAAAATAGACTCAAATAATTTGACATATAACATTTACTTTCACAAATAGATTTAGTGAAAAGCATTAAAAAGTTAGTAAGATATTAAAAATATTATAATAAAATATTTTATTAGGCTTGAGTTCATTTCAAAACTAGAGACCTACTAATTTCTAATACAGTGTAATGAATAATTATTATTTCTGAAATATATAGAATTTTGTGTTTTATTATTTTGCTAGTTAAATTAAATACGTATAAGAAAGTTCAGTGTAAGACACTACAGATATTTGTACAAGTGGTTGATACACATTATTTCATAATGCGTTGTTGGTGTAATGATGAGAAAAGTTTATACACATCAAGTAAACAGTTTTGCATGTAAGCTTGACGTGGTCGAACGAATATCGCAAACTTTACTCCGAACATTATTTTGAGTATTTCCACCCAACAGTCAGCACTTATTAGTACATATATTATCTATGTAAAGAAAAATAAACTGTCCAAAATATAAAACATTTAATTTCATATACCCATTGTATACCACATATATTTCTTCGTAATACTTTCAGATATAAAAATATATATTTCGGAAGATTGCAGTAAGTTATTTTGAAAATATTCACGTATTCTTACATTTCAGTAACAAATATGCAATCTTCAGCAGTGTTGTAAGTTTGTGCCTGAAGATTACTGAAAAGTTAAATGCGTCTTTTTTTATAAATAAGTAACTGTAATCCTACTTAATACATTCCAAATATAGTCAAAAAATTACTGCATTAATTTGAGTTGTTCTAATTTAAAAATTATTTGTTTATGGTAAATCACAAAACCACGTACAAAAAGCAAAACGTATACATTTAGTGATGCGCTTGTTAATTTGAATAAATAATTTGAAAATAAATTCATAATTTGCCAATGACTGAAACTGTAATAGGTATAAGGATGTTAAAAAGCAGCATCCAGGCAGGCAGGCAGGCAGGCTGGTAAAGTGAATGCATACGGTTAGCGAGGACATAGTGGCGTCCGGGCTTTATGAGTGGTGTATTCGGCAAGTGGTGACAGGACACGGAAGCGCCGCATGGAGGCTCGGTCGCCATCGTATCGCATCGCATCGCAACGTAACGTAACGCAACGCAACGCCAACACAATGCAAAATCCCTCTATTATTCCGTCGCCATACAAACAAGCACATTCAGTGCGCGACCGAAATAAATGATACGTTTAATATACATTTTGCATAAGTTAATTATGAGTTATTATATAAGGATACATACATACATACACGACACTCCAACAGCGTGTGCAACTAAACACATTTTGAATGTGCTAATAATAGTACCGTCATCATCATATAGTAATATACCTAACCTACTACATACATATATAACAAATCTAATGCACATTACTATATACCAGTATCAACATTGTCGTCAGCGCCCAACGTTATATATGCTAATTTTAGTTCATATTTCAACCACTTGCTACATTTATCATTGTTAAAAATGAGAAAAAATTATAATTGCTACTAATAAATCGTGCCCCCATTTTTGACCTACATACATCTACAACAGAACATTTTTTCATACTTCATAAGTAAAACACATAAACATTTTTTAATATGACACAAAATTCGTACATAAAATTGAATCCTTACCCATAAAGAAAAATGTATTTGTTCAACCCTAAATAATTAAAATACTAATAGTTCTCTTGCTATTTGATAGATCTAATAATAAATAATGTATTAATGCATTAATACTTTAAAAATACGTGTTCTATAAAAAAAAATAATATTTCAATATAAAATAAATTTTTAAGAAATATATTTTTTATTTAACTGGATCACTAATATTTTGGTTGTCTTAGATTATTTTACAAATATTTACTTAATAGTTAATCAGTACAATAAACAAATCGTATGACTTAAGCCAATCTATTCTGAACGTAAGCCATTTTATGGAAGCAATAATGTGTAATTCGCGATATTAGTTAACACTTTGAAGATAAAAATTCACAATTAATGACAGCGGGATCATGTATAAATACCTGCAATATCTCGCACTTTTATACATACATATCATCATGCATATCCCCATAAATGGGGTGGCAATTCTTTCACATTTTGACAATCTTTCGCCATTGAACTTTATCCTTATCCACCTTTTGGTTCATTCAAATTTATCATACACGCTCTTGCATTGTGCTTGCTCGCAACATGACTTTCATGCAATTCAAAAATGAACTTAAAACCTAACTAAACATTTAAATATAATATTTTATATATATATTTTATTTACTTTTTCACTAAATATATTAAATACCAAGTATTAAATTATTTGGGTCTATTTAATTATTCTGTTAAAACGTTGACATAGCTAATATAATTTATTAATTCATCGTAAATATGGCAATATAAATAGGACAACTAAGACTTTAAATAGCAATTTTCTTGTAACGGTTTGAATAACATTTTCAAAATTAAGAAGTTTCCTTGCCAGGCATACAGAAATTTAAAGTTTAAAGTTTTATAATTTAGGCTTTAGAGCGTTCACACACACACACACACACACACACACACACACACACACACACACACATACACACATACACACAAACACACGCACACGCACACACACACACACACACACACACAGAGAGAGAGAGAGAGAGAGAGAGAGAGAGAGAGAGAGACAAATAGACAGACAGATATATAGAAAGACAGATATTTATCAAAGATGACATTTAAAAGTAATTTATACACCGAGAGTCGGTTGATCGAAACCTGGTTAAAAGAGAAGGTATGCATAATATAATGAGTGTCAACAAATAGCGCATATAGTACTCTCGCATGTAATAGGGGATATACGAGTAGTACTGATGCGTTTGATGCAAAACGCGATTGGATGTGTGGAAATTATTATTGGCTTATGTTTCCGATGATTTGAGATTAGGGTCTGATTAGACGGTCGCTTTGGCTTTTTCGTATATACACGACGATAGTATGTATGTATGTGTGTGTGTGTCTGTATGTACACCATCACCACCCTCTCCCTTGGGGGAATGGAATGAAGCCTAAAGCCTGCCAGATATATTAGCTTAGAATTGTATCTGACACACTACACACATTACAAACACACAAACGTGATTGCCACAAAGAGATACGACTTGTCGAAATGTTTACTCGAACATAATTCAATTGTTGACCTCTTTTACTATCCTCCCGTTCGAACAATTTATTTTTTTTTTGCTCTTTTATTCAATTAAACATATTGTATTTCTTTCTCTTCAACAACAGAAATTACATAATTCTAAAAACAATCAGAATTTACACCATTGCAAGTGCAAATTTATTTTCTTTCTTTCAGAAGATATATAGTGGAATTCTATATCCTTATAGAAGTGTATTTATGTCCGTAGAATTTCACTATTGCCTTTAATATTTACGAAAGCGAATTGAAACATTTGTAGTATATGCTGCACACAATTAATGATTGGAAAACAAACTTTTACAAACAAATTTAATTATATTATAAGAAATTAATAAAGAATAATACAAGTCAGGGAATTTAAAATTTATTTTCAGTAAATTGTATTTGTTTGCAGCTCCAGTCAGATAATTTTGTAATCTTCGGGAACGTTTGCATACTATAGCGACTGTGCAAAGTTTTTAATTATAAAAACGTATTATTATTTTGAATACCAACACTTTGTAAAATGTTGTCTAAGTGTTCTTGCTTTAAACTTGAAATAACAATATTATTAATTTAGTTTCAAAGTCTGCACTACTGAAAAAATAATGTTTTATGCATATGTGTTAAACAATGAGTTTAAACTATAAAAATATTAATTAAATTATAGAAATTCGTATAATATTATTTTTGTAGTCAATTTTTTTACTTTATTTTAAATTTCAACTATAATAACTATATAAATACTATATTTATTTCAAAATAATGTTGTGTTTAATGACATAAACTAATTAAATCAAATTTTAGTACGAAAACGCTAATAAAAGTCATTCAGCTATAGAAAGTAACAGTTTAATAGTGACTTAAATACTGTGCTTAATTTCAATCTAACTTAATTCATTTACGGTTTAAGCTGAGTTCACGGTATTATACATTTTATTTAATATTATTTTAGTTGAAACAAGCATCTGATTTTTATTTTTGTTTATTTAAATTAAAAAGAATTTGAATAATTTTTCGAGTACCATAGATTTATTTTGGATGTTCGTACCTGCAAAATAAATATTATTCAGTACCTTTCTTTGTATTTAATTAAATTTGGGTTACTTTAAGAAATACTTTTAAGTTAAACTGAGGTTTAGCGTAATAAAAGCTAATTGTTTAATATTCAACACATTCTAAGCCTTACATTGATTAAGTAATTATTAATATAGCTATATATAAACCCATAGCAATAATGAACGACAGTAGATTAATGCAAATACGTTCTTTTTACTTGTTTATACGTACAAAAGTACGCGATAATCATTGTTTCTCTTAATGTAATTATTTCTTTGTAAAGACAAGATTTTAATTTGTTTTTAATTTAAATGAAAAAAAAACTTCTTCAAACTAAAGATTGGTTAAAGTAAAAATTTACGTGAGAGACAATAGTTATTTATTTAATAGATCTGTGATTGTTTAGGTACATCTACAAACTGATCGGGATCACCTAAACCGTGAGAAGAAAGCATAATGCGAAAGCTAACCGAATGTAACAATAGATAGAAAAATGAATAAATAAATATTGAGAAGAAATTCGATTTGAATTCGTTGACGCATGATGCGTTGTGTAAATAACACGACACGAGTAGTTTAGTGTGTGCACACACAAGCATCCTGCGAGTGGCCGTGCGTCGCGTGCATCACACGTGCCATAGAGGCGCGGGTGCATGGTAATATGCTTTATTTAGGGTGCTCGTAACAGAACAATCACAGAGACACGACCACTATCATTATTGTAGAGGATACATCAATAATTGCGCTGACACGAAAATTTATTCACATTTTAAAGAAATATTTAACAAACTTTATCAAAAACTAATTTATAATATTATAAGCAATCGAGAGTAAAATCCAAGTAACAGTCAAAATGAATTATTTTGAACGAAATAAATTCAGAAGAAATAATATTTTATAATTGCTATATGTCTAAATGGTTGCAATAAAAATGAAAGACAACATTTGTTAAAATTGTTTTTTTCAAAATGGGCATTTTCTCTGATATCTTTCACATTTATTACTGATTAATGTTTTATTATTTTTGATATATAATTTTTAAAAAATTTATTCATACAAAAATTTGTAAATCTATAAGGGTTAAAGTTTTATAACTTTGAAAAGAATATACAATGCTGTATGTGACTATAGCCTATAGGAATACAATATAGTGCCATTCATTTGAGCCAGTTAGGCATCATATATCCAAATTATAAGTATGTATATGCATTCTTATGCCCTCAAAATTTTAACTTTTAAAATTCAACTATTTTATATTCTTTGCTGACTTAGTATTTAGTTACTCTTTCATTCCATAAACCCGGATGTTTCGTGTTTCATTTCGAATATGAAAGTGTATGAATTGTCATAAGATTCTCTTACCGATGAGAGTCGAATCCCTGAAAACTCGAAAACACTGAGTGGTAATTTTTATGCACGTGTAATATTTTATAACCACGTATGCACCTATCTTGTTCATCTTTAATAATATATGAGATCAGTCTGTACAAAACCTTCCAATTGAAAGGACATCATAAACATGTATACTACTTACAATAAACTATTACTATTACGTTTTGATAAATACCCGAAATATATATTCCTGTGTTCCTCAACCATTTTAGGGCACAACAACATGTTCGGTTTATGAATATCAGTAAAATATTTTACAGAATATTACTTACGCTTTGCCTACAGTCTAATACTAATATTGCGTATTCAATAATACTTTAAAATGTCTTTAAATGCAACTATTCGTTTATAAATAAAATGTCAGATTATGATATTTTATCTTTCTTTTATAAGAGCTTCTTTTTAAAAACGTTGGGCTAAAAAAAATTGGCATGCATCTCAGTATTGGGCCCTAAAAGAAACGATCAGATAATTGAGTTTATTCTCTGTTGCAATAATATAAGCTCACATAGTATACTAAAACAATAAACTGGAAGCATTCAATTAAAAAGCAAACAAAGTCCCGCCGTGTGTAGTATTAGTAACATGCAATGGCACGCGTGTGCTCCTTTCTCTCTCTCTCTCTTTCTGTATATTCTGGAGAACCGAATAAGAATAGGTGGGTCAAGTACGTCTACGTAGTATATATGTAGAGACGGTCAGTCGCAGTATTGCAGGTACCACAGGGACTCTGCCAAACAAATCCCTACTTAATCCGGGCCAGCAATTTACTCCGGTCATGGCTTTGTGTCCGGCCAACCGGGCTTAGTACGAATTCAGTTTTATTATGTTGGTACCGTTCGGCCAACCTACACACGGTAGGTAGGTACTGTAGTTACTCTGAAAACACACACGCAAGATGACTGATACTCTTCGACGGTTTGACAAATTAAATAAAAATATTTTTTATTCTTAACATAAACATTTCAAATTATGCTAGTTCAAAAATTATTTTTGAGTCCGATCTATAGAAATCATAAATTTACTGTTTGCACTGGTATCACTTAAAAATCCTATCGCGAAACTTATATGTCGATTTTAAACAAATTCTTAGTATCTAATTTACCAACCGGCATGTAATTATATGAGTGCTTTTATAGATTCATCTATTCTGTTTGCTCAGTAACTTTTAGAGATTCAAAAATTTATTTTATACACTTTATGTATAGTCAATTTATCGATGTGTAATTTAATATTATAATTGCATATGTTGTTGCCGAAAATATAAATAGTAATGAGTGTATAAGTGTCTTTATGAACAGTTACGAATTTAAAATAAATTCTATATTTTTTCGGCAAAATTCTTTTAAAATGTACCTTTCCTTAACACTTATTTGATACATAAAATAGAGAATTCCGAAGTACGTTTTAACATAGATATTATCAATTATTTCGATTATCATGTCCAAATGAAATTAGAATTATAATTTAATTGTACTAGTCTTGGTCATATTTAACTATTTAACATTTTGTTATGTACATAACTTTTGTCTATTCCTATCAAATATAGTGGTAGGAAACACATCCAAACCCATCTTCAATCTTTCGCCATTCATCCCTATTCTTACAAAATTATTTTGTTTCGATTGAATCCATCAAGTTTTTCATACATTCATAAACAATTGTTAGAAATAAATACATTATTTAGCTATTAATATTCTAAATATGATACCTAGACATTATTATAAACTACAATTTTACTATATTATCATTTCATGGTAAATTAATCTACATCGTGTAATACTAAATATTCATAATGTGGTAGATTTACTTTTCATTCATTCGTAGATTTTCAATTGCAAATTGAAAGAGCGAATTATTATTTATGAATAAGCAATGAATTAAGATGTAAAGCTATAAAGATTTAATGTGAAATGATTGCTATCTTAATTTAAGTTTCGGCTTAGAAGAATTATATTTAAATAGAAATTGTACTAACAGTATTTAGTTTAGACAATACTTACCTTAAGTTAACGTTATGTACGTAAACTATTTTTTTTTTGTTGAGCATGAATCACATACTGAAATAAGAAAGTAAAAAAATAAGTTGCTATCTACCGTTAATGTGTGTTTGATAATAAATTTACTTACAAAAGTGGCGAGTGAAAAATCTCATAATAAAGTTAGAAGTAAGTCTGTGGGTGCAACACCTGGTGCGCTTTAATATAGAAGTGGTTGGCATTACTGGGTGCAATCCAGATAATGAATTAATTGAAAGCAATCTTCTTGATCCTGCTTAAATGCGCCTGGCCAGATACAGCACAACGTTCGAACCAAACCACACAATCCTATATATGTATGTATGTATATAGTATAATATACGTACGTACACATATATATATATATATATATATATATATATATATATATATATATATATATATATATATATATATATATATATATATATACATAGTATTGTTACGTTCCATTATAATGTTTTTGTTTTCATAATTCTATACATTTTTACTTTCTTTCACGAAGTAATAAATAAGTCTTGTAAACATGTAAAAATACGATCTCGAGATTTTAATAGAAAATAAATTTTGACCTTCCCTGACTCGAGTTGGTGTACGTGTTTGTCCGTATGTATGCATTGTACAGCCTCAATGGTTAAAGATGAAATTATGAAATTTTAAACATAAGATTTGTTTGTGTCTGTCAAATTGTTTAACAGAAAAGCAAAATAGTCTCAATTAATTTGGAATATGACATTTAATATCTATATATATATATTCTAAGAAATATATTTAGAGAAGTGGTTCAAGGGTTAGTAAAATATTAAAAATATATATGAAAATCTCTCTTATCTAAATATTGTTACATTATTTTGAAACTTTAGTATTTTATTCAATCTCGTAACTTTTCAATCAATCAAATTTTGTATATGCTAACCATTTCATATTTTTAAAGAAAATACCTTGATTTTGGTAGGCAACATGGTTAAAGTGTACGTCGTATAGTTATTTTAGTGTTTGTGAACAACAATAACC
This sequence comes from Nebria salina, assembly GCA_944039245.1. NCBI lineage: Eukaryota > Metazoa > Arthropoda > Insecta > Coleoptera > Carabidae > Nebria > Nebria salina. The sequence continues at coordinate 2,796,424 of OX063268.1, forward strand.
CCAAGGTGAGATATGTTTTATTTAATAGAGGGAACACAAGCAAACATATTAAATAAAGTTGAAATGTTGTGTTTTTATCAGAGTATTATATCATTTTATGATGCGGTTATAACATGGGGCAGGTATAATTTCATGTCGTTACTGAGATTATAATATGGGAGTAAATACGAATTATGTAAATATAGACAAACTTTTTTTATTCTTTTAAAAGTATAAATGCAAACTGTTGGCACGTGCACATAAACACACACATATACACAATTTTTTTTTAAATTCACAATTACAATTAAACGTTCGTATATTACCTATAGATAAATATATATAGATTTGCAATTTAAAATGACAATTTTCGTTATAATTGCACGTTAAAACGCAATTAAAGAATAAACAAAAAAAATCCTTAATTTCTTAAAGTTAGAACAATATAAAGATATTTCATTTCACTACACATATTAATTCTAGAATTTTTCTTTTGTAAATATTTGTTATATAATAAGAGTCTTATTATCAGAATAACAATTTTTAATCGTATGATTATAGATTGCAAATGCATATAAAGTACTTCTAATACTGTAATTGTTTTAATTACTGGTTATCATTATCGGGAAGTTAAAAAATAATAGTGAGCGTCATTATATTGACTGTATATGTACGTTATGTATGTATATAGAAAGATAGAAGCGCGTTTCGGAAAGAAGGCAAATCGAAAATCGTTTTGAAAAGCTTAAATTTTAATTTGTCGCCATTGATTCAATGTTTGTGTGAGCTTATGTGAATTGTACGCAGCGTGCTCGGCTTTTATTTTAAAGTTAAAATAGCACAGAGGGGAAATGGATGAATGTATTTTTTTAATTTAAATGGACGTGCACCATATTGTTCACATTGTTGCTGCGAATTATGCTATAAGTGTTGACACAGACGCTTTAAAATTGGCTGGCAGTGTGAATTTTAAACTCCCTTATTGTTATATACGTACGTACGTATGTACATACTACAAAGCCACGTCCAACACGTTACAGTTATATCCGTGTGAACTTGTTTTGTCATTAAATGAACAACGATTTTAATTTCTTATTCAAAGTATTTTATGATACCTGAATCCATTAATGTTTTTTATTTAATTTAAACGTACTAATTAGATTTTGCCAAAACGGATATTACTTGAAATTCTTTTCAATTTTTGTCTATTTTAAAGAAAACTAAACTTTAATTAGAAAACGTATTTATTTAGTAAATAGATTACGATATTATTTTGTGCAAATAATATATTATTGTCATTTTCTAAAAATCAATTTTTTTATATTTCTGTAAATTTACTATTTTATATAAATATTTTTACGAAATTATACAATATTGAAATTTTGTCTTATTTTAATCAAAAAGCATTATCAGAAGAAAATTTTACTATATCTGTTGAAATCATTTTCTGAATTTCGTAAAATAAAATATTTAAGCCAAATAGTAAATTTAGATAAACGATGATCAATCCTAGAAATATGAAATAAATTTTAGGCAATTGTTAAACAAATTTAATAGCATGATAAATTACATATGTTAACTATAATAGAAAACTAGAATTCTACAAGAACGTATATTTATTTGAATATAACCATGACCACATTAGATATTTAAAATTTATTTAGATTTTGGTTTGGAAATATTTTCAAGTAGGTATTTTACAAGCTGATAACCGACATTAACTTGTGGTATCAAATAAAATGTAGTTATCTCGCGCGCTCAGATAACATTTCATAATTATAACTTTAATATTTACACATAAGTAAAACGTAAAAAACCCGAATGGTGCAAAAGGTACCAACACACATATGTATATAAAATATTCTTTTCGGCCGAAGGTCGACGGATAATTGAGTGAACGGGTCCACGCCACGTGGTATCAATAAAAACGTTCTCTTCTTATCGGTTATGACAGATCGGCCATAAATCTTTCAATCGCTTATCACACATTCTGTGCCCGTTGCTAAACTAAATACCTTTACAACCATGCGGTGTCGATATTTGATCCAAATCCAAAAAAATACGAAAAAAAAACACTTTTTCTATAAATATGTATAACAAACTCTGCTTTAGTTATTATCCATCATATGATTGCGCCTAATGTATAAATGAGAGAGAATTGAATTGTTGATATAATTTAATATAGTAGATATTTATGTGCTTGCGTGTATATGTAATGATAAATGACTGCGGGATTTTTTGAAACAAAAGGCCATAGCTACAGAGGTGTAAAGGTGTTTGGCATTTTGGGAAAAATATATTTCCGATCGGCTCTATTGAACGATCAGTTGGTAATCCTTTAATCGTGTGCACTGTGGACATCATAGCGTCCGGGTCCGTCGGGCGTCGCCGTTGGATCACACACACACACAGACAGAGTGAACGAAAAATGCGACCCAAAAACGCATTGCGCATTTCAATAGGTGTACATATTGTTTTAATATTGGTATATTATACATGCATGTATAGGTATAATTAATTTTGTATTTTCCTCCATTGACCATTTTTGTCCACAACGGCTTATGGTGATACCATTTCCACAAGTCCGGTGTTGATAATGTAAATACAGGTGAAATTAAAAAGTTAATAGTTTCATGAGTGGTCACGTAAGCCGCGCTTAATTCCATATAATTCGGTTTTAAGCGTCATTTCCATAAAAAAAAAATTCATTGATTTTATAATATAGATGTAATATATACCGCCAGCACCGCCAATGGATATAATGTATTTTATTCATTCATTAATTCGGAAATCCGATTTTGCATTACATATTCAAATCGCATTACGCATTTTAATTACAATTTTTTTTAACACGTCAATTCATATATTGTATATAAAATACCGATTACCTTTATTCACAAGTGAAAGATATATAGATTAAAAAGTTAATCATTGGGATTCTCCGAGATGTTTTACGTTTAGAACTAAACCCTAATCGAACTCATACGCGAATTTAAACCGGGTTCATCTAATTATCATTCATTATCAATTTCACTTACCAATTAATGTGTACCTAGTATATGAGTTCATCGTTGTTATTTGTAATTGAGAAATAAGTATGACACTAATTACATGTAACGTAAATTAAGATGAAATTAAAAAAAAAGTCATACACTTATCCAAGACAAGGTGTTTGGGGCTTAACTCTTTCTCCACGATGTATATTTATTTATTAGTTTTTCTTTAAATAAATGTAATAACTCATTCGTATTTTATTAATATCTTGTTAAGATTAATTTAAATACGTTATCAATGAATTATTATTAATTGATAAAATGTTAAAAAAGTAAACTTGACAGTTTTATCTTAAACCTCTCCCCTTCCAATATGTTTTACCTACTTATATATCATTAAATTGTGTTTCATACACAGAGAATAAAATTTACTTTATTGCATTCTATGTAAGAATCAAAATTACTAAAAGTCTCTTCATTTTATTATTTTAGTTTTGAGAAAATGTTTGTTTTGGATTTACCAAATAAACAAATTTTGATTGTAAAATAAATTAAATTAAAATTTGATAAATATTTATGGTGGTATTAAGTAGCACTATTTTCAAGCAAATTGGTGTATATTTTGTAAATAATACCTAGACGTGAATTACAGATGGAATTGATTCGCAAATATGGTACAGAGAATTGCGGATTTGGGACATATATTTGTAATAATTGTAGCGTTTTTAAAGCAAAAGTGCTTAGAGTAAATAGACATAATTGTTTGTTTGATAAAGTATGCATCAAGCGGGAGTGAGAAATAACAGGAGGATTGTCGAAACGACGACACAATGATCCCTGATGGTGCGTCTAATCTGGCTAGGCGCATTGCAGGCACGATCGTTATACCTATACAGCCAATGTCAATTTCAAAGAGAAATGCATCACACTATACATATGTATATGTATATATGTGCCAATAATATAGAGCTCAAGTTGTTACACATACATCTAGACAGGCCAAAGACACCGAATTGTTTTACAATTACCAATATTATTTATTTTAATGTTATTGTTATTTCTGTTGATACAATACACACATATAGGAATTTTTTCATTAATGCTTTAATATTCAAAATTGATATAATTCAAAAGTATAATTCTAATGTCAGTTTCTACTAACTAAAAAACTAATCTAAGCTTTATTAATAGTTGAACTTATATTATAAGTTCGCTGTAGAAGCTAAAGTCAATTATCCTTAAGTCTAGGTTTGTTAAGGTAGTTTATTCTAATAACTTTTTAGCAAATTGTTGCTCGTTTCATACAAGCGTTTGATGATTCAAATATCAGTAATTTGTCTAGACAGTTGATGAATTTATCACACAAATATGTGACATACTAACAATTGACGTAAACATTATATATTTGATGTAAGAAAATATTTAATTTTCATTCGAATATTTAAATTTCATTTTTTAAGTTCTAACAATTGATAGAAACTTAGTTAAAAGTTTGGCAAAATATGAATATCTTTGATTTTTTTTTTGTTAATGCAAATAATTGCAGAAAACGACAAATAAATATGCATTTTTTTAATTGAATATTATTTTTAAATATAAAACGTGGCTATAAAGTGCTCACACACGCACACACTCTAATACACATAGACGTAATTCCAAAGTACTCGATTCAGGGAAGGTCAACAGATATATTTTCGCGAATTAAAAGTTATATTTTCATAAATGCTTGAAATTTTATATGTGTAATACACTGCTGAAATTTTTTTACAAAATGACTATCAACAAGTTTGAATTTATTTATAACATGTTTTTGTATGCTAATATGTGTGAGAGGTTTAAATTTGAGTTTACTTAAGTAAAATTTGGAAAATGTATTGCTAATACGTTTTCTATAACAATATAAATCGATGTACGTATGTGTGCATGTATGTATGTATGTATGTACAGGTTGTATGGCCTTTATAGTTGTGATGTGACAGGGGTGCGAGCTATAGACGGTACGGGATGGAACGGGATATCATCCCGCTTTCTGACAGCTCATTGTTGCGAGGTTAAGATAAATGATTGTAAAATAAAACAAACTGTATACGTATACCATATATACGGCGATAGTGTGCTGCGTTGAATGCAGTAGCCCCAATGTTTCTTTCCCCTTTACTTGTTATAATAACGTTTCAACTCAATCGGTCCATCACGTACACACAGCTTCACCAAAATTAATGTGGCGAAAAATATGAACATCAACGTAGCACGTCACTATATTCAATTTATCTATATTTTTATATATATACATTTTGCTCGCATTATGCTTATCTTATATCAATAAAAATTTTTTATTTTTATTTATAAAATTCAAATACTCATAATTTAAAGTAACTACACTTAGATGAAGAATTATATGTATGCAATAAAAATACATAATTTATGATAGCTCTCTTGCATCAATTCTCTATTTTCGTTATTTAAGTCTATCCTTATCTTTAGCATCATTCAAATTCCACATTTATGATCTTTTATTCGGCTGGCTCACTACTTTTCTTAAGCACATTCTGTTGACAATTTTAGCATTTATTTCATTCATTCTTTCAACTTGACCCCATCAACTATTCTACGTCCGAATTTTTTTGCAATATCGCACTGTTTCCTGTCGATCTTGGATATCAAATTTCTCTTAAAATTTAGGCTTAGAAATAAATTATGTGTCGAATTTAATAAATCGTAAAAATAAATCGTTGATGCGATGAACCATAGACGTTTAGTGCGAAGGGGCATATGCACCCCACAGAAGACTTTGATGACTGTAAAATATTTGTTATCTTATATAATAAAAAACATCTCGGCGATGAACTATGTTTAAAAATAAATGAAGCCATATAAAGAAATTCAAATTTTATATATATATAAACTAAAATATCAATATTTAATAATTAAAAATCATACATTTTTGTCTAATAAACATATAAAATATTCTTAAATGCTTCAAAAGTTCATGGCTTTTAAGGACTACTCTAATAGATCATTTCGGAATTTACGAATTATGTTTAATACCAACTGTTTAATTTGCTACTTATAGTTATTGTAGTTTAAACATTTTAAAAATGTATTGATCCCCCTTACAGAATTACAGACTTGCTCAAAATCGCACCATTAATCATGTATCTATTGAGGTGTCATATTTACGATTAAAAAACAAGTCGTTATTAAGTGTCTTTACAACATTTTATTATAATTAACAATTTTATATTCTCATTCAATTACGAATACCAAGGATAATAAGGATAGTAAAATATTACCAAATATTCAATTAAAAAAATGTCCTTCTGATAATATTTTCAATACTATTACTTCAATATGTATCTATAATTTATAAATAAAAATTGATTACAATTATATGCTATGAAAGTAAATAGTAAAGAATATTTTAGCACAAACAATAATTTCTTCGTAAAACAAATAGAACTTAATAATTCTGATTAGATGTATAAAACAGCGTTCCAACTTGAATAGAAAAGCGGGTAGGTAGGTATATTTATTTCAGCGTGCCAACAAGACTTGAAATATATGTTGTACGTAAGTGTGAAATAATAACATGTTACAGGAACAGCACGGATCCCTGGGGAGTCTGCGCTAAAAAACAACTCGTATGATTTGATGGATGGGTGCTCTAACTTATTCTGTAGCTAAAATAACGATGATTACAATGGAAAAAAAATATCGCCCGCAGTGATTGTCGATTGAATTAGGGGCTCTAATGACACACGAATTCTTCTCCAGTCGATTGATTGTGTTTTAAGTATTTTTAAACACCTGACACTCGTATCGCACACCCTATAAAAGTATAAAGATGTGCTGTTTAAAAAATATATATAATGCGTGATTGATGCTGTATAATAATTCTTGTTTATATTTAGATTCATCCTATGTTATTCGTATGTGTCTGTCTTTATATATGTTGATTAATAAAAACATTTTATTTGTTGGGAAACAATTATTTATTCAATTTCAATGACTAAATGATGTATGGCTTTTGATGATCAAATTAAATGCATCGTTGTTTGAGCCATTTGCTCCAGAGTTTGTTTCCAACTTATAATAAGGGTCTTTTTAATCCTAGGATTTCTAGCTCTTGGATTAAGATCAAGTAAATGTGTTTTTAGTTGTAATATGGTACGGTACCGTAATAAAAATTTGTTTTTTTTAAGTAAAACTTTAATTTTTATATAAATGTTGCAAGCAAGTTTAAATTCCTAATTTGGTAATGAAATTATGTGTAATAAGACTAATATTTGGAGAAAGTGTACAAATATGTTTTTTTTAAAGATACTAAAAACATAAAGAGCCTTCTGCCCAATGGTCAGTGTCAGAACTATCAAATTATTTAGAAACCATTTTATAAGATTTATAAAATTCACGAAAGGAAAATATATAGCATAAAAGATAAAATGCCAAGAAAAAACAAGCGAAATAAATTACGTGTTAATAAAAATTTCTGAATATTTCGCACATAAATACTAATTCCAAATGTCTTTACTAAATATGTACTTCTCGTAACACAAGCCTATTTTTTACCTATATCTTCATCTGGAAGATTGAGTAAAATATGCCTCCTATAAAAGGGACCTACGGAAGACGATATTTACGCCAAAGTTTGCATAATTTAAGCTACAGAAAATATAATTTGTGCATATGCCATTTTTCTTATTTGAATAAATATAATAATGGGGTAAATTTATTTATATGAATGAAAAAATATTTTAATAAATTGTAAAACTATCCAATAATAAGGATACGGGCAAAAAAAAAAAACGTTATTGTATCGATAAAATAGTTTGTCTTATAAATAAAAATTTGGCATAACAGAATAAAATATTGAATTTAAATCAAATAATTTAAAATAATAATCATAAGATGGGTATTCTTCGAAGGTATATAGTTACAAATTAGCATTACAATCAATGTAAATTTTATCGATTTAATTTAATTGTTAAAACATTAATACTTGGTTTTACCAATGTCATCAATTAAAGTTATTCCTTAGTTAAATATATATGCTGTAAGAATTATAATTTTGATTCGGCAAGAAATAAGCCATTCGTGAAAGTGTATTTAATTGCACAAATACGAATTAATTTTTAACTAGGATATTTTTTGTTTTTTTACATTAATAAAAGAATATTCAAATAATAGATTGATTAGCACTGGTTTATTTACTATAAAATATTAACCAATTTTATTTAATCAACGATTCGCGTTTAGTTACATTAATGTTATCTTTAGGTTATGGAAAAAGAATTGAAAAGAAAATATATTTTCTAAAATAAATCAAGATACGAATACACATTTATAAATAAATATCAGAATTTGTACATGTAATTCCCGGTTTTATTAAAGCCAGTTAATATTACTATGCTAATAATTTAATTAAATGTAATTATAATATACATAAAATTGTATATTTAGAAAAATATTAATAAGATATATTAACAATTAATGTAAATAAATTATATCTTTCAGTGTTTAAGAAAATATGCAATTGAGTAATTTGTTAATACAAATCAATGTTTATTTATATAAAGTTTATAGATATATTTTATATAATTTAGTGTCGTTTATAAAGAAATTTCAATGTAATAGTAAATATTACGCACCTCTTTCATATAAAAATGACTGAAATGAACACAAATTGAAATCAAAAAGAAAATATACCTATATATAAGTAGATGCAGAGCACTATTATATACGCACTAAAAACAACATCAAAACGCATTTCATCTTATATGCAATGTATTTATACTTATAAATCAAAGTCACAGTTCACAAAATATCAACAAACAAAGAGAATTTGTCTGGCAGGAAATAAATAATGGATCGCCTTCACAATGAATGAATAAATGACAATATATAATATTTGGTGTATTTTTTTTAAGATTTCAGTATGAAAATAGCAAATTGTTGAAGTAGAGAGTGCCGTCGTGGTACGTTGGTGGCAGCATCACTGCGCGTCACGTCACCACATCCACATTGAGCGGCGTCCGCGGCCGCCATATTCGGCGCCCGGCTCCGCCTCCCTGCCACATTGGTCTACATTCAATTATCTACCAGGGGGCGGAGTTCCTATCTGATTCTCTTTCTACGCTGTGCCAACAACAACTATCTCTTGATTTTATCTGACAATTTAAGCATAAGAATGTATTTTATTATTATTATTATTATTATATGAACACTAATAATATATATTTTGGAAACATTTTAAGTTTGTCTATGAAAGTACATTTCGACACTAAAAATTTAAGAAATTAATTACATGGGGGTTTTTTAATATATAATGTACAAAATATTATTATTTTGAGATTCTTTGTATCATATAACTGACATGTTTATTAAAGATTATTCTTAGGAGTTTAAAAAAAAAGTTTATTATTTAAAATCATTCAAGGTCCAGTGGTTGAAATTCAATAATGATGTAGGTACACTATCACCTTTTTGTTGAGGGCACTCCAAGTAAATTTTGTTATTACAAGTCAAGTGACTTGAAGTCAATTCTTTGGGCCGTTTAACTTGGTGGCTCGTGAAAGCCCGCCCCTTCGTGTTTCACACACAGACGCGCGTAACAAAGATGGGAGATGGGATGGGTGGAGAGGTGCGCACGCATTATTGACGAGGGGCGGAGCTCGTGTTGGTTGCATGGCAAAGATAAGATAGGGTGAGTGGCCACGAAGCGATCGAACCGCATCGGGCAGTGCGCGGTGCGTAGTGGAATGGCGAATAGTGCCGAACGAGTGTGTTCTGGGTTTGGGTGCGAGTCCCCATAGGGGTGTTCCGCACAAGCAGCGCTCGCAGCATCACAGATGATATATAGAGTGGGCGACTTACGGTTAAACCACGTTGGGAAGTGGCCCAGATTACAGGCGCGCCGCGAGCTTTGACGGTATCAAAGCTAACCCCGCCGATATCTCCGCGACCGCTCGCGCTAAGCACATAAGACTTTTTAATACTTTTATAGGATTTAGTCTAAAACCGCGCTGATGCCTGGTATTTGCGGCCAGACGGCAGTGATTTGTAAACATATATTGCCGATGTTAACCACGGCGGGACGGACGAACAAACGAACGCGCGACGGTAGACAACTGTGATTTTTGTGCGTTATTTGTGCGACATTCAATTACTATTCAAAACATTTACTATTACATACAACAACAACAAAAGTGCGGTGAAACAATTGACAATATTTTTTCTAAAATAATACAAGGAGATTTACTTAAAATAACATTATAGGTACGTTGTTTTTATTTTTTTTTTTGTTAATATACATAAAGAAATAAATCGTATATAATTTTATTGCATTTTATAAAATTTGAGTGCATGTATTATATGCACGGTGAAGCATTTGTTAAGTTGTAAGTTTCTATATTTAATATATAGGCCTATGTATATCAGGGTTGATGAGAAAGTTTATTATATGTAAAATAATTTGGGATTGATGGCGGGTTGGTTATAAAAAATGGTATAACGTATAAGTATGTTTAAAAAACAAAGCTATTGCTTTGCTGTTTGCTGATTTGATGGTTACCGTCGGCAAACGCGAAATTAGAGTTGTTGGCGGCGCGTTGTTCTTTGCACTGGTTGTGTAGGAGTGGGGGTAGGGCGAAATTTCAGTTTGTAGAAATAGCAGAGAGGGAAGACGGGAGGGGGTACGCAGAGCTTAGCGGCCGCAAAGCTCTCAGACCGACGCCTCACAGCCGCCGCGGCGCTCCTACTTTATCCCGGACTAAACCTGGCTAAAGCTGTTTTTAAGCCCCGTATCTTTTTTCGCGGACTTAACCGAGACTTTTAGTCTTTGCTCGAACGGCAGCACCTGGATTTACTGACGAGCTTTTAAATTAGTCGTCGATATCGGCGAGGTTGATTGTTTTCAACGCCAACGCGCGACACTTGACAAATTTCAATTTATCTATACCAATGTAGTGCGCGATTTTATTCAATTCAAATTTTTTATACCTATTCTAATAATAACCAACCTATATACACATGTGCTAAAATTATAATGTGCTAAATATATTTATGTTTAATATTACAGAATCAACACGGATTTAAATCACAAGCAACTTGATTGATTTGGAAAAGTGTCGTCGGCAATATAATAAGTGAATTAGATTTGTTGAAAATGTGCCACCCGCCTGTATAAAATAAAAAGTGCCAATTTCGCAGCGACGGCCGAACGTAACAATAAACATTACCGTGCGCGTCCGCAAAACGTCAGACATTTGTGCTTCCGGGGTGTTGCCATTCTTCGGCATGGAACGCATGGAGGCACTCTCCGATCCGGGTCTGTGTCTGCAGGACCTGGTGTCGGGAGTGAACACCTCTTCTGCGAACGAACAACTGCACCAGGTGCACCACCAGCACCTGCACGACAGTGTGGCGGCCGCGGTGTCCGTCAGCTCGGCCATCAGCGGCATCATGACGAGCAGCTCCGCTTCGATGTTGGGCCATCATCACCACATCACATCGCCGCATACGCACGACGTGAGCCACCATGGTGTCGTGCCGCACACGCCATCCATACACCATGAGCCGCTGGAGAAACTTAAACGTGGTGAGTCTCGACATATTCATTTGTTTAATACGGAGATAAATAATAAGTATAAGGGGGCTGTGCGCAAACATGCGAAAGACATCGGTTGCCGATGCATCGCATTACACAGTTTTAGTGACGGATCGCACTCGTGCCCTACAATGACACGGCACAAATGAGATTGTGTGTTCACATTATATTTGCGCCCTTCGCGTAATCACACGGCGTATTCAGTGTGCTCAATTAGCCGTGACTTTAGCCACGGCACGTCGCAGGCTCACTCGCTCATATTTTGTTCGATGTGTAATCTATAACACATGTGCAATGATGATTGTTGAGTGTTGCACGCTTAAATCTGATTAGATATACATGACCGCTAATTATTTGCTTACATTCTAAAACATTACAAACATTTTCAATTTATTGACATCTAAAGCAAAATAAAATGTATATTTTTCATTAATAAATCGTTGTCAACTATATACCTATAGAAATTCACCATATATAATCAATAATTATCTTGAAGACTGGAAGAATTTTTGATGATAAGATATCAAGTATTGCCATCTGCTCTATTCACGCATCTAGTCACTCTATCTGCAGTGAGCTAACTTGTAAACTATATTACATGACGTCACAATTAATGTTTATATGATCCTCCAAAATATATGAGAGAAACTTTATAATATACTTTACACTTTCTCAGACATACCTGCCTACTCCTATCAAATGGAATGACAGAAAACCCTTTACATTCATGACAATCTCTCGCCACACTGCAAAAGTATTAGGAAAATATTAAAAACATGATCTAATTCAATAATATGTGTAATAACATTCCAATTTTTCCAATCCAATCAAAATGAAAATAAATAATATTAAATTACTATAGTCGAATAATTGTTTTTACTCTAAAAGAACTTAAGGCATGTTTGTCTATGTCCAAACTGGAGGGACATTTTAATTGTATAAAAAAGTGTACGTTCTAACAAATATATATATATAGCCACGGCAAAGTTGACCTTTTATAAATTAAGTAAACTCGAAAGGATTTTTTAAAACTTTTATTTTGTTTACTTTTCGCTAATATTTTACAGAATTTGTAATATATTTATATCATTTTTGGCAATACACTATTTAGAAAAATAAGACTTCTGTTCTTTTTTAGAAATTGAATATAACACAATCGTATTTAATTTAGCGATTTGTATATTGTAAAGCTACATAAAATTATTAAAACTTTTCGGCCTATTCAAGCTCAATAGCAAAATCAGCCCGAATACGCCAAATAAGGAATAATAATCAAATAAATTCTATACATTAAATTTGTAACGTCTAAAAGTGTTGTTGATATAATACTCAAAATGTATGAATATTTTTCGAAAATAGTGATTGATATACATCGTATACATATGTTTACAGCATAATCAAAAACAAATAAAAGCTATTTACAGATTAACTGTGACGTAATATATAATTTAACGCATTTACCTGTGTATATAGATTAACACGGGAGAAGTAAATTTAAATAAAGAAAGGAGTTGTACGGCCGTAATTGAATGTTTTAGCCAATTTTAGTGCTATCGTATACATGTTGGTGCGTCTTAACGAAAAGATCAAAATTAGTGAGTAATGTATAAATGAACATTAAAAAAAGAAATGAAATTCTGTGTAAAGTGTATATGTATATACATGTATATACATACATGGATGGATTGAATGAAAATGCCGTGAGTAACGTAGGCGGGTAGTAGCCGGTGTAATAAAACGGTCGCGTCGCAGCAGGTAACACACTCCGGGGTCCGGAGCCAGAGCACCGGAGCCACTGTGTGATTCATTAACTCGAAGCCGGCTTATCGGTAAGTCTCCGGCTCTGATCCTCCGGTATCGAGGTAATAGCCGTTTAATCCGAATTACCGTCCACCGTTGCGGCGCGGCGGCAGCAACCGGCCTGTGTAGGTACCAACTATACTCGTATCTATATGTATGTTAGAACACAAACACTTACTGATGCACTTTTCTTACATAACATTGAATATTCGCATTTGGGTTGGCAGTTGTCTGATTTGTTATAAAAACAAGAAACATTCGTGTGAAAGTGACCAAGTGTGCTTTGTAACCTGAGCTATGCGCTAGGCGATACGGCTGATTGCAACTGAATGGCCAAAGGATGTGTCCCCTTTATCACACACACTCACGCACGAACGCACGCACGCACGTGGAATGCCTCCAAAAAGAGACTCATGAAATTAATATGTTTCACAACGTTCTGAAATATATCTGTAATATTTATATATTTACAGGAACTAGCATATCGTTCACGTCTTTCATTGGGTCAATTTTAATATAATTTTTGCATAAATTAATAAACAAACGTTTCTAATTAAACTTTAATAGAAAGAGATATAAAGTATGGGTATCACTCGGATAAAATATATATTTACGCTTTGAACATTTCTGTTTATAATTACATTTAATTGCACTATTCGTGAAAATGATTATTTAATATTCAAAGTACATAAATGAAATTAAATAGGCATTATTTGTATAATATAGAGGATGTAATAAAATAAAGGCATATAATAATTACTATCCGCAATGGCTTACACTGAACTATCTTATACATATTTATTTTAGATGTGTGGGATATTCAAATACAAAATATAATTTTTAAAATAAACGAAATTCATATTTTTATTATTTTATTTATTTTATATGTTGCTAACCTTTAAAGCACTTTTTCACCAAATATATTTCTTACAATTGATATTAAATGTCAAAATCCAAATTATTTGAGTATATTTTATTTTTCTGTTATGTAAAAACAAATAAAATAAGAACAAATTGCAATAGTCTTTTATTTGTAAACTTTTTGAAAATATGTTCTAACAAAAGTTTTGCAAAATATCTCTAATTTTTATTCGAACCATTTTTGAGTTATTGCAGAAACTACAAAATAAATACTGGAATAAACACTTCCAGATCGAATTTTTTTTTGAAAATAAGAAGTTTTTTTACCACGCAAATACAAATCTTAGGTTTAAAATTTCACGATTTTATCCTTAACCGTTTAGCCTATAGAGCATTCAAAAGATATATTTCTATTAAAATATCGAGATCCATTTTATTACAATACTTACTTATTACTTCGTATAAGAAGGTAATATGATCGTATGTAGAATAATAGTGAATCAAACAAAATACTTTCCGTTGTGATTGATATGATATATGTACGATATGATAATGTAAAAATGCGTGCAAAAGTTGATGAAATAACAAATATTTTATTTGTTACCAATACTACTCAATGCTTATCATGATTTTACTCTTACATTGCCATTATATATATATATATATATATATATATATATATATATATATATATATATATATATATATATATATATATATATATATATAAACCACTCCTGGCTTTCTGCTGTAAGATAGAAATGTTCAAATGGAAAAGAAATACTGGTGTTGTTATTGGTTTTCATTATCATCAGATAAGCAAATATTATTGACGAGCTTTTTCAGACTTATAGGTAAATAAATAAAAAGCATATTTTCAATCAGATTTGTCTGCTTCAATATTAGAAGCAATATTTAAAGATTAATTTTGCCTTTCATTTCAACTTGTTCGTTAAAAATATTTTATTTTTGTGTAAATATAACAAAACCAATAAATGTTTGCTATAACGTTATTTCCGTAATAACCAAGTTCTATTGTGTATAACTTTGGTCCATTGATATGTCTATACAATGTGCCTATTTATAAAAGCAACACACTGATATTGCAAACAGTATGACAACTGGGAAATAAATGACTTTGAGGGGCAATTTACAATAAGGTGACATACGGTCAACCCTATCACATACACACACACACTAAACTGGACTGATTGTCCATTGGGATTGGGAGATTCTTGTAAATTATGTGGTCGCACACATATTGTCCCAGCCGGCTGTTCATCTATAAAATACTAGTCATTCAAACCTATAGGATCTATTAAGACTATAGGGGACATGTCAAAAATAACGAAACAATTTTTGATAAGATTGCGTTTTATATCTTGATGTGGAAATTATATTTCCTAGAAATGATTTGAACGTGCGTTTTATTTCACTTTTTCGTGGCTATCTTCTACAATTATTAATAAATAACGCATATGTATGTGTTATCCACATTGCGTATACGCTGTTGCTAAAAGTCGTATTATTTTGATAATTTACGCATTCCGTAGTTAAAATAAAAACAGAAATTATATTATTTCTTGTAGATACTTTGTACATTGTAGAAATCGTTTATCTGCATCAGGTGTTGTTTTCAACGTGTATAAAACTTACTTTGCTAATATTATTTATAAATATTGCTCCAACAATTAAAGTCTTACGATTTTTGTTGGTTGATTTGTGAATTTAATTGCGTTATTTTAATATTTTACTGTTTAACTGTTTGTGGAAACCAGAAGTTTTTGTTTACTTCAATCGTTTTTTGCACTTTTTGTAATATCACCATCGTTTAGAAACGGCTGTACTTACAGTAAAATAATAAAAATAAAAGATTTTTATTATGTCGTATAATTTTTATTTGTAATTTTGTTATTTAGATTTGTTTTTATTTTATTTATTTTTACATAAAGTGTATCAACTATGCCTGTCAATTATTTAAAAAAAAAACAAAATATACTGAAAAAATATAAATATATTTTATCTAAAAAAAAAAAATACGTATAAGAAAGTTAATGCAAGCCTTTACGGATATTGTAATATATATGAGAGGCAATCGGGGCTGCCTTATCAATTTATTCAGAAATAACTTAAAATTTAGTAGTTCCATTTTTCAAAAAGCAAAGTGTGATTTATTTACAAAATATCTATAAATTTATTATTGAAAATATACGTTTCAGAGAAAACGGCATTCATTATTAACTGTGTTTAGCGCGCAACTTCTGGATAAACAGGCCTGTAGAATCGTTATCCTTTATATATAGTGAAGTCTTTTGTGTGTGTGTGTGTGTGTGTGTTTATATAAAACACAACCCCTACTGCGCAAATTAGTAATTACCGTCCAGGGAATATAAAGTGACATTACAAAAGACATCGTTTGCCCCTTGACTGCGCAACTGGATTCATGCGTGTGTGTGTGTGAGCTTACCACAACCCTATTACGCCACTAAATGACTGCATCTAAACCAACCCTTTTGCTTATTGCTTACGTACACACATACATTTACACCGATAGAATAGATGGCACATCTGCAATCACAGTTCCAATATATTAATTCGGTTCCATACCGAAATGGACTTGTCTGATACAATTTATGATAAAATTGTTTTGATACTTTCGATATGTATGAAAGGTAAATAGTTTTCTTTGCACCCAGTGTGTAATTACGCGTAAACGGAATCGCGTTTTTATTCGCATAAATAACGGTCGCTCTTTTATTTTTGTTGCACTCGACCAAATGATTATTAATCTATAAACGCATGATAGTATGATGGATGAGAGTGCGCTACATTTGGGCCGCAATATTACGGCGGAAACAAAAAGGGTGCGTGAGTGCGCTGTGTAACGTAATGCGCCAGCTAATCTGTCTATTTCTCTCCAACATATATTATTATGCAAAATGCACTTGTTCAATTCCCACCATGCATTTTAATAATAGAGGGTGCTCTAAAATTTGCGATAATACTATATCGATCATGTACCATTAAATTTAGTTATCAACAAGTATCATGCATGCACTCATGTTTTACATACATACATACGTAGATGTATATTTATCAATAAATACACTTTTCTAGTATTCCTATCCTTACAACCTTTATTTATATTTATCAAATTTTTCACCATTTATTCCACTTGTTCACACTCAAATTATAATGCTTTTGCATACCTTTCTAACTACTACAAATTCTCTAATTTTACTTGCTATACACAAAATTAGATTTTCGTCTGCCATACCCAACATTCATACCAACAGGGATAGATTTGTTTCCCTAGAAATACTCAGATAGAAAAAGGATTTACCTCTTTTTAACGTTTAGAGGAAAATAAATAAATACACCATGTTTTATATAAAATACATTTATTCTAGTCGATTACTTTTATTACAGATTAATTTCAAATCAAAATTTAACATGTCTTACGCTAATAAAAACTGTTAATAATAGCAATACTGGAATTAAAAAAAATACTCAATCGTGTCACCCGAAACGGTGTGTGTGTGCAACGTATGGCACTTGGTTTCGGATCTTAGACATGATGCACCTGTCAGTCATGATGGTAATATGTATATATCGCCGCGTGTGTGACCGACCGCTGATTCCTAGTGTAGTGCGAGCAACACGTACCACTAAGCCGCCCGCTAAGCCCGGCTTCCTCTTGGATTTTCGGAAGTCATTTATCAGTCACATATTGCCAACCAAAAGCAGTGTGTGTTAACGCTAACGTATGTACCTACCTACAGGTTCCACACCATCAACATCACATAAGGATGTCCTCCTATCTATCGCTTATGGCATAAACCATTGGCAACACTGTATCAACTTAGCACCCGTCTTGATCCTGGATAATCTTCGATGGCCTATCAAGTTTTATAACATAATTCCGCAGGCATAATTTTAATGATCACACTTAATCCGACCGCATTAGGTATACATACACTTGTATGTACAAGCGCGTCAACATTTACCTATGTATGTGCTTTCTTCTGCACCCTCGTCCATCCATCCGTCCGTCCGTCGCGTACAATGCATTTAATATTTCATCCACCTCATTCACCCTCATTCCATTTTATACTTATCGTTACGTTCCTAAATTCATATAAGAACAAAAACGTATTTAAAAAAAAAACTAATTGTGAATTATTGACCAATTTATATTCTTTTGACATTACCTACTATCTAATTAATATTATTTACAAGATAGCATGCAAATTGTTGATTAAATATTTACTATAATAAATTATACATGTTTGTACAAATATTAAATAAGATTTCTTAAAATTAACCACATATATGCAGATAAAACTACTTTTATTTATATTTCTCATTCGCCATTAGACTAATAAAAATTTTTTTTAAATAACTGTTACATTCATTTTAGACAATTTATATATTATTAAAATAAGAAAATTAAAATATTAATAATACATTTAATAGTATATTGTATCTGTCTAGGCACGTACGGTACTGTAAGATCAACAAATTATAATTCAAACAAGACATTCTGTCTCTTATTTTCACCTGATTTTATATATTTTTTGTTTAACTTGTTAAAAGATAATAATTATGATAAGCGCAAACTTGTAAAAATCTAACAGCATAATACGTATTCTAGTTGTGTAGAATATTACATTTGTGTTTTCAAGTGAACTATTGAAGCTAATTTATAAGAGCTAAAGGTACATTTCTTTGTAATTAAATTCATTATAAGCTTTTAAGTCACCACTGAATCCATAAGTACATTAAAAGATTAAGTTTGATCTGAAAGTGGCTATCTATGTTTAAAATGAAATTCAAATACCAACTGGTTTAATTCGCTTTTAATATATTAGGATGAAAGATAACGTTTTTATAGCGTAAATGGTGATGATTTCGTATAAAATATGATTGATTTGTTTTGAGTGTGTTCGACCGTATGATGGTGCTAATCTGCAGACTAATTGGTGTATGTCGTTGGAATAGTTTTCGTTGTCAACAGCATCAGAATTCTTTGTATGTACCTAATAAGCGATCCATCGCGTATGCAGTCTGTTCGCCGAAGATATATCGACTACCTTATGTTATTTTGTGACATTTTTATGTGATGGGAATTTATGTGCTACAAGCAATGGAACCCAGATACATGTGTTTAAACGCTTTTTGTGAATTTGTGACGTTGAAAGATGACTGTAAAAACACACTGCTAAAAACTATCGAAAAACATGTTTATTCAGCCTATCTTTAGAAAAAAAAAACATTCAAATATACCAAGAAGAAACAGATTGTTTATTTAACAGATTAATCTAATTGTTCATTCACACTCAAAATGTGTTGAAATGATTTTTATTTTTGTTTAATATGTAAAACAAAGCAATATGATGAATTCACCGAGCAATATATAATGTTTGTTACAGTTTGGGCAGAGACTGGTGACTTCCGGGACAACTCGCACAATATGTCTTCATCCGTGAGCTCGATGGAGCATACGTCACAGTTGTCGTTCCCGACGGCGACGGCAAGGAGCCGGACACGAGACAGAAAAGGTATGTAGTTTACTAATTATTACTCGTGACTAAACTATAGTGAACACCTGTTCACATAATGAAATATACAAGTTTCAATTTTTCTTATTCCGTCATGTATTCCGAAATTTTACTTTATCGTGTAGTTCATATTGATAGCAAAATGTTAAAGCATATAAAGCCAACGGTGCTTATCAGCAGACATAAACTCACATCGATATATCCTATATTTTTACTAGGAACTACTTATCAAAATCATTAAATCACTACAGCACTACTAAATTACTATATTTAAAGAATTTTATCTGCTATAAAAGCTAAGAATTATAAAAGCTAAGAAATAGATACATATTTCTAAATACGTAAGAATAGTAAATTCATCAAATATATTCACGACAGTATAGTAACTGTACATATTTATGTAGTTGTGATAAGCATCATTATTTACCTGTCTCAAAATAATGTTTCTAATATTCCAAAACTTGTTTTTATTTTCTTATACAAATATATATATAAAGAAATTGCAATCATGATAATTTTCGTAATACGTATTTTAACGTAAATACACGTATTAATCATCTCTGATTCAAATCAGACTATTTTCGGAGTGACATGTGTGTGTGCGTGTGTACGCGTGTGTGTGTATGTGTGTATGTGTGTGTGTCTGTCTGTCTGTGTATGTTTCTGGTCATAATAATTACTAATATTTAAACATATGTCCTTAAATTGTTTAAAATTTGTATTTTATTATCCATTATATTAACTACGTATAAGAAAATCAAAACACTGCAAAAATATAAATAGCCCTAGAGGCTGATACGCCTTTAATTTTAATACTATCTACATTGCAAAAACATATGCAACTCGTAATGTTTATCTGCACACTTAGTTGCTAAAGTTATATTATTTTTTACAATTAACGAATTAATTCAATCATGATTATCAATTATTTCATGATTTTTAAGACTATACCCAAATAGTGAAACAGTTAAAATATCGAATTATTTTAAAACTATAATATTACCATCGCATGATTTATGTATTTAATCTATTGGCGTTTTCTATAAAAATAATTTATTGCATTTTGTAAGGAAAAGGTATTGTCATATGAGAATTTAGCGAAAATAATTTGATTTATTTTTTAAAAATAATGTTTGTTTCGCCACCGTGAATCTTTCTCATGTTTTTGTATAAGAATTAAACTGGATTACCCGATCAACAACAGCTATTGTGTATATTAGAGTGAGATTAAAAATTAATTTTAAAAATTCAATCAAAGATAAGTCTGACGTAATACTTAATAAAGTATCTAGAGGAAAAAATAAACAACCCTTGAAGGATTGGAAGTATAATTCATGCGTCACCTTGCTTGTAGCACAGCAGAGATCCGTACGTACGTAGGTACGATTGCACAGGATATAACGTCGCGATGGCGTTCTTTGTTTGAGAAGCTGATTAAAAATTCAAACGGTGTAAGCCATGTTAAGTGAACTAACCCCGAACCCCATTCTTCACAAAGATCTCTCGCAATTATTTTTCAGACGCCATGTGATACCTATACATACACGGCTGTCACGGTTGCAGTCGCTTCCCATATAGATATCAAAAGATGGTTCTTTTTTATTATTATTATTTGGATACTTTAATCCGACCGCCAGAGACACCACGTTACAATTTTTATTCTTTGGAATCTGTATTCTTCAACAACAAATTCGCTCATATACCGTCGCTCGTTCGTAAGACCAAACTCTGTCGCTTCTTCTTCTCTGAAAATACATATCGAATTTCCACCAAATTTAGCACACTTAATCTATGGGTACACAATTTGTACCACTAGCATTTTAAAATCACAATATCCTTTTGACTTTGAGATCTGATAAATTTACCTTCGTAATATTTTGTGGATTAACTCGCTAAAAATTATAGCAAATATTTAAAATACCTATACTTGTGATTTTTAAATAATTGTGTTATTTCGCCAAATTAGGCTGCATTTCTTACCATTATACGTATAAACTATATATCATTTCGCAGAGTTAAAAGCAACAAAATGAAGCACTTTATACCCACACAAACACACAAATTGTACCACACTATAAATTAATATCTTTACGAAGTATATAATACTTATTTATATACACGAGCATGATTGTATTATTCAAAAACGTCATTTTTAATTCTGTTAATCCAAATGGTATTATAGGATTCCGAAATATATATATTTTGTCTTCTCTTCATTATTTATTATAATTTGCGTTATAAATAGATTATTTCGAACATTGTATTTGAATTGAATCAAATTTGATGTAAATAATTTATTCACCAGCTAATACTATTATACATACGTACCTACATCATTTTGTATTTGAAGAATCAACAAAACATCGTGCCGCGTCGCTTCAGCCCAATGACCTGATGTATCAAGAGAGGTTCGCTTCTTCTGATGGCTAAAAAGAATTCGGTATAATCCAGGACGGGCGATGCATACGTGTTTATTATGACAGCGTGTCTTAGAGATATATATTCGTGCATGTGTGATTCCAAATCAACTGCTACACCGTTAGTTGCTAATTAATGACAGAATTAAAAATATCAATCCTATTTTTGATGTGGCTATATTTTACCTGACGCAATGCTAGCCAAAATACATGCCTGTTGTTTACATTACAATCATTTACCATCTTATAACAAATATGTATACCTAGAATCATTTTTATATATTTGCAATATAATTCAACACATTGAAACACTTTGAGTACTTAAGATAAAATTTATATATAGAAAAGCAATTGTTCGTAAACTATTTATCGAATAATTCATTACAAAACTGACTATTTATCGATTATTAAGTAAATTAATCGATAATATTTTGATGGCTTTTCTCCTCTGAAAGTACGCAACTGTTTTTAACCACAACTTGTACATATATTATGTAAATGATCGATTAAATATTATTGCTTTTTAAATCCAATAGGTTTAAACTTCAGGAGATATTTAACAACCAACAAAGGATAGGCTCTATTATTCATTAAAAAAATTCAATTTATACCAAGAAGTTTTCATGTTTTTATCTATCTAAAGTCTCTTCAATTTATAACAAAGCCGTAAATCAGTAATAATTTAAAAAATAAAAATAAAATAACAACTAAAGTTTGGTCATTTTAATTATATTAAATTTATAATGCGTATTTATATATTATAGAAACTCGTCATGTCATATAGTAGACAGTGCAGCCAAAATTAAACAGTTTGCCAAAGCCATGTTAGATAAAAAATTATTTTAATTTTCAATTTACACAACAAGTATTTTTCTGAAAATATATTTATCATATAAATTCAACATAAAGTCTGTTCGTTCCACCCACTAACTATGGATCTAAATGATCCTGATTTTTGTATTTCTCTTTCGAAACTTTTATTTCGCAATATAAAATCGGTTTGCGACACCCCTTCAAAAATGTTCATCATTTCTGCCGTAGTTTACGTAGTAAACAAATGTAGACATTAATTGACATACCGAAAACAAAATGCAAATAGACAAATCATTCATTGCATATACATCAAACAATAGTACATGGTGCACAATTCTGCGCTATAATTATTCAAACTAATGTTTTACAGTTACAGTTTGTTAGTCTATCACTTGAAGTGTATGACTAAATTGGAAAAACATACTACTTATTCAAAATAAGCACCATGATGATGCCACAGAATTAGTTAAACTATAGTTATCAATAAAATAATTCATGAAGCAAATTACAAAATATATTTATTTATTCTTTAAACAATAGTAAATTACAATATTATAAGACTGGAAGATTGTATCAACTATAGTTAGACTTTAACT
Organism: Nebria salina; assembly: GCA_944039245.1. NCBI lineage: Eukaryota > Metazoa > Arthropoda > Insecta > Coleoptera > Carabidae > Nebria > Nebria salina. The sequence goes on from OX063268.1 coordinate 2,820,049, forward strand.
AACATGAAGTGTATAAGAAACTGAAGACTGTATCTATGTAAAAACGTACAGGAAAGACTAATAGATTTGGCGACATATGCTATAGATTTGTTTAGAATAATCGCATTAGTTTCGTCAACAGGGGACATTTTTAAATTAGTAAAATATCGCGCGCACGTTTAGTAATCGCATTTGATGTTTGCTATAGTATTTAATCTAACGTTAAAACTATACAACATCGATTTAAATACATGGTGATGCTGGAGTTATTTCGGTGCAGACATAACTCGCTGAGTAATTGGCCCGGCACGATGCGGATTAACCAGTGACAGTTTCATGACCGTGGCTGGCTGGCTGACTGTTCGATGGCTGCCTCGCTCGATGCTGCTGTGATACTGTCTCACATATCACAACACAACTATACTAACTACTCAAATATCATTGCTACAAAATATCCAAATTAGTAACGTTTCTGTTTGGAGTCAACTCAATTCGTACTGTCCCAAATCACTATCTGAACACGTGCCAACTGGGAACGCATCCCTTAAAAATTTTTCAAAAATATGTAAATTAAATAAATTGGTTCAAATTAAAAAAGTTTTAAATACATTTATTTAAATTATAAATTCAGTAATACATGTTTCATATTTAATTGTCTTTCGTGTTTCGACTGTTAAATCATGTTCAGTAGAGTCTGAAGATGACTTAATGGAACCTATTGAAAATAATGACAATTATATGTGAAACTTATACCAAATATATTCTTTTATTCATCCTGATCTAAATTGTTTTATCAAGTGCAACAAAGCATTTAAAATTTTTTAATTAAATGCATGTATTATTGTCTCGTTAATGTGCATTTTTTGAGACTGATTGATTGAATGCATGCCTGGCAAAAGTTGTAAAAACTATAACCAAATCAACTAACAAGTACTGCGGATTGTTCATGTTAAGGTTTTATTAATAATGTGATATATACATAAAAAAAAACATAAAACTATACAATGTCACAAAATAAGAAAGATTATTTCCGCGAGATAAAATCGAGAATTCTCTTAAAACTTTGCTACATATGTATATGAAACAGTTATTACAGTAATTTATTTATTCTTGGTGGGTATTCGCAACTTTAGAAATACAGAATTGTTAACTACTATAGTTCTGAATATTAAAGATATATTAGTAAAGGGCAATTTTTGTAACGTTTTAATAAAAATAATATTAAATAATAAGTGAAACAAGAATTTAGTATGAATGAATAGATTACGCCATTTTGATATTAGTTGAATGTTTTGAATAAAAGATCGTAATGATACAGTAGCAATGGCTACTTAAAGGTATGATAGATATACGTATGTATGTATTTGACACATTTATGGTATACAATATGTTATTTCTTGATGTGTGATATCAAAATAATCATCATGTTTTGATAGTGAGTTATGCGATAGTGATAAGAGGCAGTCTTTTGAGAAGCGATGCCGCCGCCCATCAATCATTTGCGTAGTGACAGTTTAGCGATTGGCGCGAGCCGCCTTTACCATCTTGGCAAACAAACCAAACCGATTCAGTTGCGATCCAATCGAATCATACAACACATACATACATTTACTACAAGTATTATCTGTATATATTTAATAGAAAAAAAATGTAAAATGAATGTATGTAAAAAAAGAACAATAATAATCTCGGAAACTGTTATGCATGCAAAATAGTAGGTAATAGAGCAAAACATGAGAAAGAAAAACATCCCCGAATGGCTTTCGCTAGCAACAGCATCGGTTGTGTGATGTTGTGTATTTTAATTATGAAATATCCGTGTATTAATTCCCGGTAGAACATGTTGATCCATATAGGCCGCGCGCGCGCTCTTTCTCTCTCTCTCTCTCCGTGTGTCGCTCGTATAGTCCGGATAAAGTATGTCAACATTGCCGAGTCACATTTGATGGTGTATGATTTGTGCGTACAAAGTTTGAATATCCCGACTGTGATTCCACACACATGTAATGTTTCCAATATATATTGGCAATTTCCATAAATTACGATTCTCTCACAATTCTCTGTTGTGTGTGTGTGTGACTTATGAGAGATTGCTTGTTTTCGCATGCACCACGCGATTGCTCATTTATCGCTATTGTATGTATGTACATTTACACACGAGATTAGTTTGTGACTAGTGTGGTACTGTATACAAAATCCCTCAACGCAAATTACGATTTCGTTTAAAATTCGCTTTATGGATGTTTGTTATATTTTGACTATATATGTCAATAATATGCTTAGTGTAAATATATATATTTTTTATTATAAGTGATGAATTGTTTGATGTTATAGGTGGCAGATCGTTAGCGGCTGATACTGTAAAGACCGAATCGGTCGTTGGGGATGGTAACGACGGTGACGGTGAAGGTAAAAACGACAAGAAAAACAAGCGACAACGAAGACAACGAACACACTTCACGTCACAACAACTCCAGGAGCTGGAGGCAACGTTCGCACGGAATCGATATCCAGACATGAGCACGAGAGAGGAGATTGCCATGTGGACTAATCTAACAGAAGCTAGGGTCAGAGTAAGTCAAAACTTGGATAATTTATATGTACCTATATCATTACAATAATACCATGTTCCTATATCATATGTGAAATTGGATATATTTAATAATACACACATATAAACTCGTCACAACCGAAAATGGGTTTAAACAAGTGTACACTTAAATTGATTTTTACAAATAGAGAGATTTTTTATTATTAGTGAACTACTTTTTAACTTTCTTAAGAATTTATTTTAAAATTACTACATAATTTATATTAATATTTAACATCAATAAAACAATAATAATCACCAAAACAACAAATAGTATAACTTCAATCTATTGGAATACTTATAACAAAAGGATAGTTTGGAACAGTCTATTTAGAATAAATATGGAATCAAATTGGAAGAGACAAGCTCAGAAATAAAGTTTCTTTTTATTTGAATTGTCTTGGAAATGCTAAAATGTATGATAAAACAAATAGAATTGGAATAAAGGCATATTTGCAAATACGATTTTCTAACTATAATATATAATATTCTGCCACACACTCGTATAGACTCAATTGTATTTCGCCATTATTTTCCTAACAAAAGTCGTTGGGAAATATTAATTTCTTGCTTTTTTATTGTAATTATTTTTATTGAAAGTGCAGCAGTTTCGAAGATATTGTAGAAACGGCAAAATATGCCTTGAGTAAACATGCATTTCCGTTTTGAATATTTTTTTTCAAAAATTGAAGGTTTGCTTTCCATATACAAATCTTAAGTTTTAAAGTTTCATCATTTTACCATCAGACACACACAGACAGATGTATTTGCAAAAATAGTCAGACTCGATTCAGGGAAGGTCAAAAGGTATATTTTCGTTTTAATCCCGCGATCGAAATTCCTCATCATTATAATACTTATTTATTACTTCGTATAAGAAAGTAAAAATAACGTCACTACTTGGGCATTTAAGATGTGAGGAAATGAAATACAGTGAACGTGTTTGTTCTTTCATATATACATATGTAGTACATAAATATCTGTAAGAAGGGCTAGTATAGATGGTCTAGATATAATAGTGAATACTGATGGATGGCATCAGGTTATATGATGACGTTTTTGTATTTCCGGATGTACTTGACCCCGACAGTGAACAGACATTGCGGCGTCGGTGGCGGTAGCAGAAGCGGCCATCACAGATATTTGGACCCCCTATCATGTGGTCGGTTACTATGGTTACTTATACTAATCCAGATCACACCCATCATACATACTCCTGCACACATAGGTACACACATAATCAAAAAGATTCTTTTATTTCAAATATACTTGACAGTATTTTTGAAAAAAAAATTTCTTTGCTTTATATAATAGTATACTAACGTTATAAATTTATTATTTGTCATGTATCGCGTCAAAAGAAGCATATTGCAATTGATTATTATAGCATTTAGCATTTCGATTATTTAAGAGATGCATATTGAATTTTCTGTATGTCTGATGTCACAACTAATGCTACTCAACACAAATGATAGTATGTTGAGAACTGTCATTTGTGTTGAGTTACTCGGAATGACATTTATGTTAGTATCTTATATATTTATGAATTTACGAAATATGATGGATGCATAAAATATATTTACTGCAACACGAAATAAGAAAATTCCATATTAATATTATTACACCACATGGCAGCGAAGCAATTGTTTACGCAATAAAAGCAATTATAGGTACATTTTGAAACTTTAGACTTAATATTTGCATATGCTTTACCAGAAAACCTTCTACCTTCTTACAAATTGGAAGTGCTTGTTTACTTCAGTAGTCTTTTGTAGTTAATGCAATATCGCCGGAACGACTACACTTACAGTAGAATAGTTAGAATAAAAATGAAAAGTAAGTATATTGAGCACAACTTTCTTTGAAATTTCTTTTAAAAACGGTACTGCTTACAAGTAAATGGCTTTTGAAATTTGTGCTTATTTTATTAATTTTTACACAAATCGTATCAACTGTGCTTGTTTTATCTTTAACAGAAAAACAAAATTGACTCAAATATGTATTTGAATATCTTACTTATTTAAACAAAAAACGTATAAGAAAGGTCAGAGCAAGCCATTGCGGATATATCTTATTTATTCAGATAAATTATAAAAAATGATTGGCCACCAAGGGGATGTTATTTTGTCATAATTATAAAGAGAAAAATACATATATTTTAAATTAATATCTACACAAATTTATATTGTAAAATTGCCAAATAAATCCATTAATATTGAAGCAAATTATATTTACATGACTGATAGAGCAATAAACTTATCGTATATAAAATATAATACAAGTGGCGAATTAAGATGAATCGTTACAACGGCACAGTGTCCGAATAAATATCTTAATTTATATACTGTTAATCACGGACCATTGGTCAGCCGTGACAAAGGCGACTGTTTGTCGATGTGTGCAACGCATCAGTCACAGTCACGGAAGAATTTCACGCCAACACGTGACCAACATTTTACACGCCTTCACAATCACTGCAATGAATTTGCCGTCATTTATTTATTATATTTATCATAACATCACACATGAGGCACATACAAACATAAGAATTTATTATTATTATTATTCCCATCAATGGAGTGGCAGAAAACCCTTTACATTCTATCACATCTTGACTATTTTTTGCCATTCAAATCTTTCCTTACACAATAGTTTCGCTTGTATTCCGCTTATTTACAATTTTTCTTTCACGCAATTCATGCTCAATCAAAACCTTCTTTCGTTCAAATTGTCACTTTCTCTAGCTTTTACTCTATTTTGCATACCATGGTAAGAAGTCAAGTTAAGGCAGCTTACCAAGCAAGTTCTCTACGAAAAAGATAGATATTAAATTAAATTAGCATAATGTATAAAAAATTTAAGTAATAACAAATTAACTTATACTGTAAACAACACTTATAAATTTACAAAAGTAAGCGAAAATTAAATAAAAATCAGAATAAACTAAAAATAGCTCGCACTTTCGGTAATCTTGAAACTACTGCTTCGTACAGACTGTAAATACCCTTGAAAATTTGGTTATTTAAGTATTTGTAATTGAATTAGAAATAAAAAAAAGTCAAATAATGTGTGCACCCATAAGTGAAGTTTAACTATATACGTATATAGTTGGGGTGCGACATATATTGGCCAAAGTAGAGGGACCTTATTGAATGCCACCCGCTGATGCTAGTATATATATATATATATATACAATATTAAGCATCATGGCACGTGGTCCGCAAACCGAAATTAGCTTAATCAACTTTTATTACTAGACGTGGTTGGCTGTGGGCGCAGAAAAGTCGTCAATAATATTTAATTCGATGCGAATTTTATTTGCGGTTACAAACAAAGCAATGAATTTCAATAATACTGAATGTAATATGTGTGTGTGTTTTGTAAGGTAAAGACAATGTGCGCGTAGTGGTGCATCGATCGGTCTTTTCTCCGGTAGCTGTGGCTCCCGGACCCGATCCAAGGAAATCCGCGCAGATCCAGGGCCTACGCTAACGGTCGCTCGCTCTTCACGCGAATTTGTTTTTAATGAAGTGCTCCTGCAACACGCGGTCTCTTTATCTAACATACGTGTGTGTATGTGTGTGTTATTCGCACACCTGTACACAGTTTACTTACACTTACACTCAATGTGTTTTCAAACACCTTCAGCAATTACCAACATAATACAACAACGTACTTCAAACTTTTATTAATATGATGCACTCACTTGATAGTTTACACAATATTAGGTGTTCGATCGTAACATTCTCAGAAGTTAAACGTTGTTCACGAAAATTCTATTTGTGAATATATCGACAAAAACCAACATTTCCAACATCTTCTTCGCTTTTAACCCAATTGGGCACACGTATTGTGTAAGCGCGTAATAAGATCCGTTAAATCCGATAGGCTATATACTTCACTTCAAAAGATATTGAGCTCCAAAATGAAAAAGCTCGTCGTAAGCTTGACAAAGGCAACGCTTGTTGATAGTCATTATAGTAAACCTTTTTGTTATAGCGCAAATATCATTTATATAAATTGCATATCATTATTAAAATTATTATTTAATAGTTATGAAATATCGATTTCTTCGAATAAATCCAACTTTTAGTATAAAAAAATAAACTACTTTTAGATATTCGTGTCCCGGAATTAACATTTGTGCTAAGCATTAAATTTTTGTTTGGGAAAGTAGCTGCTTTAGGAAAATTTTTTTAATGCGCAATAGCAACTTTTTGTCGATACAAATCGATAACACTGATAGCGGCTCGGTTGCATTTGAATAACCGTTCAAATCTATACAGTCATTGTTGTATGCTATAAAGATATTGACAATCTCAAGATGATTAAAAATAGCGTAATCCTTTTAGGTATCTAAAAGTCAAGTATGAAAGCATTTTTATTGGTCGAACCTGCTATCATTTTATATATGGTTGTGATGGAATAAATGAGTGTGACTGAATGATAACACACATTTGGGTAGAGGTGTGTACGAACGTGTATGTACATATGTTGGTTGAACGCACAAGTTGGTTCGGATGCCGACAACACACAGGCGAGGCGTGCGTACGTAGGTACTAGCCGCCGGCATCGCCAAAGACATCATCCCCAACCAAAACACACACAGAAAAGGACCATGTAAACATATATGTTTCCAGATAAGTGTTATTTGAACGAAGCGTGTTATCAAATTACGACGAACGGGACACAAAAAATATCTACTTATATATGTATACTAAATGTTCAAATTTTGTCCAAATATTAATATAAACTCCCTTTTGGGGACATAAGGTGACATCTTTTACAACATTCTTTAAAAAAGTGTTTAGTATTTGGCTTCACTAATAATAATCGTCGGAAGAAAGCGAAACCATTGAAACAACTGCATATTTGATGAAGGTCCCATTTAGGTCTTGAAGAAATTAGTTGCAAATGATCTGTGATGTACCCACAAAGTCATCTTTACATTTTCTTGGTTTACTCCGCATGTTAACTATAAATAACGCCTTTACATATGAAATTATTATATATAAAGTTATTTTTAATTTCTTATACTCAGAATACGTTTTGTCCTTCCCTGAATAAAGTCGGACTATTTTGGAATTACGTCTGTCTGCATGTTTGTGTGTGTGTGCACGCGTATATGCGTGTTTGTGTGTGTGTGTGTATATGTATACGAATGTATAAGAATGTGCAAGACACTGCGGAAATTTATATTTAATCTCTTTTATAATTATAAATAGTTCTATATTCCCATAGTTCTCTTACTTGTAATAAAAACACCTTGATATGTATGTACATATGTAAAAGCCATGGTGCTTCCCAACTGCCATGATATGGTTATTTTAACACTGTACAATGCAAGGTTTTTACGCATTAATTAGCAGATATTAGTTTTCAATCGTATCTAAATTGTATGTTATTCTTGACTGGTGTAAATGAATTTGTAGCTGAAGGAAACATGATAGTTTATCAGTAGTATCTAGCAAAGATGAGCGGTCATAGTGACCGATTTTATTCGGGTCATGTGTCTTTGTGTAACGTTCAATAAATCTTCCACAAATGGCCAACAGCATCTACGAATCTACGGCGGCCGGTGACTTGTAAACTTATCCAGTGCTGGACCGGAAACCACATCTGTGATTTATGGCTGGTACACACCTACTATTTCTGCCCTGTGAATATATCATGTCTAAAAAACCACGGAATGATGTTTACACAGTGGCCTCTTTGTTAATCCCTCATTGTATATTAAACATGTATCATGTATGAGGACATTTAATATTGTTTCTGCTGAAAAATTAACCGAATCCATCATTGTCATATAAGCAAATATATGAATGCGGATGTATACCATATACATTTATCAAAACAGTTCTTTCTCGTTATACGTATATATGTACATCAGCCAGATGAATTCAGATTCTGCATACAAAATATCCCTTCGTGAACATTATTCTAACGTGCAACAAAATCCCAACAGCAAAAATAAAATTCAACAGTGATTAATTCAACAAGGAAACTAAATTAAAATATTATACAGAAGTATTAAATAGTATAATTATCATTGCAATTGCTAAATTGATTGTTATATCCACATAACGGGAGCTACACATATTGGTAATACCTATAAAAATTGAAAAATAAACGGGAAAAAATGTAAAGCTATACATGTTGTGAACACAGAAGAAAAACTATACTTTTACAAAGAAAAAACTGTATTTATTTCATCATTTATTAACACAAATAGTTAATGTATGAGTTTATAATAAAAATAATGTTAGTTTGTTACAACGCACTTTCTTATACGTAATGTGTATAAAAGACTGCAAAACCACACATGCATTACAATTATCTAATATAAAATACAGGTGGTGTACGCAATTACGAATAAAGGGAATTCCTATGTAAAGTGAAATTGCATAAAGTGATTCGCAATTTTCCGAAGCGCAACGCTATAATTGGTGCTTTGGTAAAATTGTAGAAACCATCACTGCGTTTTATAATGTCACTAATACATGTTTAATAAAGGGGAAGCTTTCTTTCCTTGTTCAATAATTCTGACGAAGACAATAACCCAAGTAAAATTCCATTCATTCCAATCTTTATGGTTTATTATTTAAATGATTTTCATTTCAGCTGAAGTATGCCTAACGATTATTTAGATTATAATGGGTATGGTGCGTAGTTCGGCGAACTTTATAACGCAGAGACTTTATGTAATTTATTTATAAGCGTTTGTCAATCTTTTTAATATATATTTTTATATATTATGTGCGCGATAGTCTTTTTAATTAGAAGAGAATAATATGTATGTTAATAACCAAAACAACACTTGAAACAACGGGTAATTTATTGCCTTGTGTGATATAAATATCTAGACACATTATTGGATGTCCGGAAGGTGATATAGGCTACCTACAATATTCCGGTAGTTGTGTGTGATATTAGTTTGCGCGCGTACTCGACGCACAAGTTAATCCTTGCATGATTAAGATCATAAATCTGCCATGCTAGGATTAGCGGAAAACTGCCCCTATCAAGATCGCCGTATGTGTGAGCGTCATGTAAATATATTTTGTACAAAACGAAAGCAAAACAATTTATTTCGAAACCAAAACATGTTGCGATACATATGTATGTTATAAACATTTTATTCATTATGTTTATTTAGTCAATAACTGGACAACGATTTACTAAATTTCTATTTTTAGAGGTGCACTAATCGATTTTCGGATATATCTATCAAGTAGTACCTATTATGTACAAATAAATAATTTAGATAATTTTTATCGCCGGTGAGTTGTCTTTGAGAAAACCATAAACCAATTCCATCTAAATGATTAATATCCCTGATAAACTATGATGACTTAGATAACTACGTGTTTTTATACGTGACCTTTATGGAATTTAATTCTAGGTATAGTTTCGCTAATTAGACACGTAATAAATTACTTTAATTTAAAAAATAGACTTTTAAAAATATATGTAATAAATAACCAAACGGCTGTATGTGTGCGCGCGCTCTCTACATCCTAAATGATTGAAGGTAAAATTATGAATCTTTAATTTTAAGATTTGTATATGTTTGCCAAGAAAACCTCCTGTTTTTGAAAAGAATAGTCATTCTGTGCGGTTTCTACAATAATTCGAAAACGGTTGCACGAATACAATTTAAAGATATAAATATTTCGTACAACTTTTGTTTGAAAATTTTTTTGTAAATGTTACTGGTTACAAGGAAATGGCTATTGAAATTTGCTCTAATTTTATTAATTTTTACATAAATCCTCTGTGCTGATGACAGAAATATAGAATAAAGTCATATAAATTTGAATTAGACATTTAATATCTACGAATATTGTTAGAAATATAATTAATAAAAATGTTTCTCGAAAGTTAGTAAATTACAATAAATTATTAAAACAATAAACATTTTATTTGAATATTCCTTTTATTTGAACAAAATACGTATAAAACGTATATTTTCGTTATAGCCATTAATGTATGTACGAAATACAAATACACAAATTAAATTAAACAAACATTAATGAAATATTTAAGCCTTAAAAAAATTATTTATGATATACAAAATAAAAAGAACAATTGTGGATAGTTAGATTAAAAACAACTAAAAAAACAGATGATTAATAATTATTCTTGTATTTGTAAGATTAGTTTTAATTACATATGCTTAAGAAATTAAAAATTGTCTACTTCTAACGTTTAGGAGCAATGATTTCTGTGAATTTAAATTTTGCATAGAAACATATATGTGGACTATAAAACTTATATCCGAAATAAGAAAAGGAAATATGTTATATACGAAAGTGTGAACATGTCACTTTTGTGCTCTCCAAGTGGTTGAAAAACTGCTAGAACAAACCATCCATGCCATGAACAACGATTTAAGCATTCCCCATCGCTGCTCCACGCTTTTTGGCGATACGTGGGGGCGCAACGCAGCGTCGGCAGCCGTCTCTGTCCTCTGTCTTGCTCTGTTATACACTACATGAAGTGAAACAGGAATAAGATATATGAATGAGTCGCTCGGTAAATTGGTCTTTATAAAACGAACCACTATTCTCGCCGTCATCTTGCATTACGCGCGTCTTCTATCGGTCGCGCCACACAATATTTTCTTCTTGTTCTTGGCGCTCGGTCTCTGTCGCTCTCACCAGCGAACAAAGAACCGACGATGCGTCTAATTGCGGCAACGAAATCAAGACAGACGAGCCGTGTGATTGGCTGCGATGGACCGCGAATTTATTGTAGGTACGTGCCCTGCTCCCTCTAGGGAATAGAAAAACACATACACACATCACCATTGCGCTCCAATGCCGCCCATCCATTACTCTTTTCTTTTGCTTTTTCCTTCTTTCGTTATTTGTATACACTTTTTAAAGAAATAATCGAAATTACACCATGATTTATTTTTGTTGCAGGTATGGTTCAAAAACCGTCGTGCCAAGTGGCGGAAACGGGAACGAAATGCAATGAATGCCGCTGCAGCTGCAGCAGCCGACTTCAAGAATGGTTTTGGCACCCAGTTCAATGGTTTGATGCAACCGTTCACGGACCCTGACACATTGTACTCATCGTATTCCAGCTACAACAACTGGGCTAGTAAAGTACCCAGTCCATTGGGCACCAAGACGTTCCCGTGGCCTGTAGTTCCCCCGAATCACCACCAATCGCCGGTGAACTGCTTCAATGCGGCCACCTCGGTAGCGGCATCGATGACAGGCGCCGCCGGCTCCATGCTCCCCGGGTCCATGAGCTCTGGACTGTCAGCGGCACCGGGTGGGAACCAACCGTGCCCGTACACAACACCGACGAACCCGTACAGCATGTACCATCACCGAGCAGCCGCTGAACCTTGTACGGTAATGTCATCCAGTATAGCTTCGTTGCGTTTAAAAGCAAAGCAACATTCTTCGGGGTTTGTGGGGGCCTACACTAGTGTTAGCCCCGTGCGTTCTGGCTCAGCTGGATTATCAGCTTGCCAGTATGCGGGCGCTGGGATCGGTGTGTCCGAGCGGCCCGGCTGAGGACACGGGCAGGTCCTAGGGACCGCAGACTGTGAAGACATTAAACATATTGACCACCAGGTCACAGACCCGTGAACAAAAACACAAACTAGTGCGAACCTATTTTAGTGATGAACTGTTTAAGAATAAGCAATACAATACATCATACGGATAAATGTGTATTAATCATTTATCTACCACTCATCATAGATCTCAACATTTCATATTGCATTATAACAGTGTTTTATTTTGACCAATTTTTATGGCAATCTATACCTGGTTCTTGTTTTCTTTACAGTTTGCAGCGCACGGAGAAATTCATTATAAATAAGAGCCGTTACAATATTGTAGTCAATTATTTGAATTGTATAATAAAATTCTTCAAATGTAATAGTAAATTATACATTTGTAGTTAAGTGCAATATTGTATGGTTTTTCGCCGTGTAAAAATTCTACTTTGTGTATTTAAGATTTTAATTCATTTAAGGGGATTTTCGATTCTTATATAAATTACAATTCGCGACAGTTTGTTAGATGGCTTTAAGTACTGTAACAAATTCAAAGAACATCCTACTTGTGGTGTTTGAATTAAAAACCCGACAATTGAATTTTGTTAAAAAATTACTACCCATTTAATTAATAAAATGTGGAAAAATTCAGTCATACAATTTAAAATTTGTTGTCTACTCTTATATACAATATTTCGTTTATTTCTGGCTACTGTTTGATTGAATTTTGATTTGTTCAACAATAGTTTCGCTCCACTACTTTCCGTGGCTGATGAGCGTCAGTTTAGCAACATTCCGGATGACCAGCTCGAGCAAGCGCGTAAAGTATCCCCTTAAAGGTGTTTATTACAAAAAGTAGGATTGACTCAAAGTAAATGTGAAGACTGCTTCACTCGCCTGGGCATTTGTAATAACGCAGTGTTCTTGTGACTGATTGGTTTGTAAATATTGATGATGTTGTACCTAGCCCACGTTGCACCGCTCATTATTTACGTATGTACGTCACGGCTTCCTATAAACATATTTTTGTACAAGCGGTGATATTAAATTGTTTTTCATACATGTCTAAATTAGTTGATTAGATACATTTACTATAATTTCGCACATTTACTTATGAGTATTTATTCAACAAATGTACCTATATGTATTTATGAAAGACTTGAATCATAATTTAGTTGTAATTTTTAGTGAAATCGGTTGTTATATTCTATAAATATATATATATTATTTTTTGTTGTTATTTAACGAGAAGAGCGCAAGCTGACTAATGTGATTTAGCGCCAGTCACTGGCCTTCAATAAGACTATTGTAGAAATTGTTCGAGATTAAAATAAGAAATACGATGATGATGATGATGAATCGAATGGGTAACTATAGCTAGTGAAACGAGAAGCACCCTTAACTTAAACCCCCGCCCGCCCCTGGAATAGTAGCCCCTAAATCCGATAGTACAAAAGGTGCAAACGTGCAATTGTTATCCCCATTACAAGAAATTCGGATACAACAAAGAAATGAATGTGGGATTCGTATGTAGTAAGGATGTGTAAAATATTATGTAGAATGATTGTTTATCCTATACATACATACATACGTATATATATATATATATTAAAATAATTAATGAAACCAAAAATAATGATGTATTATAGTTTTAATGATAAAAATAATAATAGAAATAATGTTATTAGTATATAGGTACGCATATACTCTGTCTGTGGCATCATATCGTTTGTATAATCGCCGGTCTACATTTTCAGTCCTCTAGTCATATAATAAAAAGTATTCAAACTATTTCAAATTGTTTCTAGTATTTTATTTATTTATTTCTATCTATACCTATACCTACCAACAAGTGATTCTTAAAGGATTCTGCTATAGGTAAGTGCAAAAAGTACTATTAACTAATATCCAAAACATATATTTAAATATATTTCATTTACCTACGTAACTATGGCAAAATAAATAAAATAAGAAAAATTTTAATAACACGCAAATAATTATATTAAACAATGCAAAATTTTATTTGTATTGATACACAATGACTATAACCTGAAAGCTTGAAATTAAATAATTAATATATATAAAATATAAATAACAATGACTGTCTATTTTTTTGGAATCTGTGGTGTTTTCCAACAAATATCAATTGAGTTTTTCTTGTATCTAGTACCATTTTCGAAAAATAATTTCGAATAAATGTGTAAGTATCTTTAATTTTTATTCTGTTTCCTTGTAAATGTAGCCGTTTCAGTGATATTGCAAAAACTACATAAAACGACTATAAGCGCTTTATGTTTACATACTCTTTTCAAATTTAGGAAGCTTTCTTGCGAGGTATATACAAATTTTAAGTTTAAAGTTTCATAATTTTACCTTCAACCGTTTAGACTGTAGAGCGCACATACATACTGACGGACACACAAGAAAACCTATTTTTGGAAAAAACCAGAAGTGCATGTTTACTTTAGTCATTTTTTTCAATTTGCAAATAACTTAAAAACAATATATATTTCGTACAACTTTTGTTTGAAATTATACCGGTTACAAGAAATATTTTACATAAATCGTATCATCTGTGTCTATAAAATGTTTAACAAAATATACTAAAATAATTTGGAATTTGTCATTTAATAATTATTGTTATCAATATATTTAGTGAAAAGGTGTTTCACAGGGTAGTAAAGTATTATAAAATAGTAAAATTAAAAAAAAGCACTCTTTCCATCTACACAAAATACGAAAGTTCAGTGTATGACTTGGCAGATATTTATCGATATAAGTGAAAATATAACTTGCAACCTGTTCAAAATGTTGCAGTAGTGAGATAACAAACAAACGATCACCAACATTAGATGCAACAGCAATTCTCACTTTCCAATAAAGGTTTGACCACATACAAGTTTTTAATCTGTGGTTTGAGAATGCTTTGCAATCTGGCAATCGCACAACGAAAAATAGTACCTGCTTAGCTATTTATGCAAACTGCGACGCTTATCAGTTGAATTGGTTGTTATAGTTACGTCATTTTGACTGTTTACGAAATTCGAACTGCCAATTAATTACTAATGAAAAGTATAATTATTACGAAATATACAATATTCTAAGATTGACGTGTTGAAAAAGCTATTAATTAAAAATTAAGACCATATAAATTACTTAATGACAAATTGATAACATTAATTATGATCATGCATGTACGTACAAAAGAATGTAAGTATATAAATATATAGTAGGTAGCCAATGACAACAGTTGTTGAATAATGTGATTACAATAACGGTAGGGTATGTATGTATGTATGTATGATGATGATGATGATGATGATGGCAATGCTATGGACTGAGCTGGATTGGTTCATGAATATTAATTAACCAAACACATTAAATTGCTAATATTGATATAATGAAATCTGGTGGTGTAACGACAACAATTTTAATAAAGCCATCACCCACTGTTTTTCGGTTCGGATCGAACGAGGGTGGGTTATTGTGTGTGTGTGTGTGTGTGTGTGTGTGTGTGTGAAACTATTGTAATGCAAATAGTTGTATCACATACACACGCACATCAAATTCACCATTTAATTTCACACTAAGAATAGCCACCCAGTGTGGTTACTTCGCAATCACCCATGTAGTTGTGACTCACTTTATAACGCGTTGTGTAAATGAGCTTAAACATTCGGTTACTGTTACAAAATTTTTCTAAAACTTGCTCGCTCGTAATACCAAAATTTACTTTTCATCTGTAGATACACATGCCCAATCAATTTTAACCAAATTTGGTACATATTTTGTGTAATAGCCCAATTCATTACGTGCATAATTTTAATTTGATAGACTATATACTTTTGGAGATATCAAATAAATTTACAAAATATTCATTTTTACATTTTGCAACGAATGTATATAAAAAAGTATTTTCATCTTAAATATTTTAACAAAAATACACGTCTGACCATTTTTGGAATGTACGTGAATATAGTTGAAAATAATATCTTAACCAAGTAACTGCAATGACCCACTAAACTTTTTTATACGTATTGTGCTTAGATGATATTAGTGATATTCAAATACAGATTTTTAATATGTTCAAGAAGATATTATTTTTATAGAATATTCAAAAATAAATATATCGGTAAAACTATGAGATAAATTGAAATTTTTAATATTTTACTTACCTTTGAAAACCTTTTTCACTAAATATATTGATTACAATGGATATTAAATGTCAAATTGCAAATTTCCTTTACCTACGTTAGCTATAGCAACTTAAATATATTTTTACTTTTTTATACGCAGTATAAGTAAGTATTGTAATCATGAAAAATTTTGATCTCGCGATTTTAACGGAAATATATCTTTTGACCTTCCCTGAATTGAGTCTGACTATTTTTGAGATGACGTCTGTCTGTGTGTGTGTGTGTATGTGTGTATGTGTGTGAGTCTGTCTGTGTGTATGTGTGCGCTCTACAGCCTAAACGGTAAAAGATACAGTTACGAAACTTAAAACTTAAGATTTTTATGTGCCTGACAGGAAAACCTCCTATTTTGAAAAGAATATTCCAACAGGAAGTGCATGTTTACTCTATTCATTTTTTGTATTTTCTGCTATAACTCAAAAAAGGTAGTTTTTACAGCAACATTTTTAGTATAAGAATAAAAGATATTGATATTTCGTATAACTTTTATTTGAAATTATTTTTCAAAAAAGGTACTGGTTACAAAAAAGGAGTGTTTTTTTCAATATGCTGCTTTAACTCAAAAATGGAAGTACTTACAGCAAAATTAGTAAGAATGAAAATAAAGATATTAAAATTTCGCATATCTTTTATTTGAAAAGTATTTTCAGAAAAGGTACCGGTTACAACAAAAATTAAGTTATTTTCAATATTAGATTCAATACTTCTCACGTTTACGAGCGGAGGTAATGTCTATATAATTGTCCCCCGGCAGTAGTTGATCTACTCGCCACGGCATGTCTGGCGCTGATCCACAGACAAGTATACAGTGACGAATAACGTAATGCAGCGTTTAATATTGTAGTGCTACCTCCTCACTAAAGGTGGCTACCATCAAAAATTCAAACGCTATTACACGACTAACTAACATCATACATGTTCAATAATTTCGAAAAGAAATATGATCTTATATTGAATGGGTCGTATATTTTTGCTGTTTGTTTTCATTTGTATACAATAGCGGATATATCTAGCGAACGATAATTTTGTTATGTTAAACAAAATTTAAATTTCTTAAAAATTTATTTAAGATATCAGTGCATGAGTTTTTTTTAATTCTTACTAACTAATTAACATGCGTATAAGAAAGTCCAGTGACAGGCACGTCAGCTTTTTACTTTCTTATTCGCAATATAAGTATCGTAATCATGAAAAATTTCAATCTCGAGATTTCACCGGAAATATAAGTATTGACCTTCCCTGAATCAATTCCGACTATTTTTGGAATGACGTCTGTCTGTGTGCGTGTGTTTGTGAGTCTGTATGGTCTCTACAGCCTAAACGTCTGAAGGTAAAATGATGAAACTTTAAACATAAGATTTGTATATGCCTCGCATGTGAACCACCTATTTTTGAAAAAAATATTCAATCCGGAAGTGCCTGTTTACTTCAGTCATTTTTTACGGTGTCTGCAATTACTCAAAAATGGTTACAGTTACAATAACAGTTTTGTCTTTAACTGTTTAGGCTATAGAGCACACACGCCCAGACATCATTTCATAAATAGTGAGGCTCGATTTAGAGAAGGTCAAAAGGTATATTTCCGTTAAAAGGTCAATTTTTCATGACCACAATACTTACTTATACTGCGCATAAAAAATTAATAGTCAGATTCGATTCAGGGAAAGTCAAATTTATATCTCTTGGTTGAATTTTTTCATGATTACAATACTTACTTATCACTTCGTATAAGAATGATCGGTGGATGGATGCTTTGATAATTTACTATATTTGTCTTCAAAGGGACAATTAAGAGCTAGTGCAATCTGATGTTAAACATTTAAAATAATACGAGGAAATGTTTAGGCATGGCTGTGTGTGCGAGTAGGTATATATACGTGCGGAAAAAACCCCCTCGCAATTGCCAAAGAAGCACTTTCTCCAGTTACTCAACGAACGGCTGTACGTACTTAGGAGAAGATAAACACAGGCGTAGACGACGGACGGACGTGAAGCGTGTTCTGTCATTTGGTACGTGTTTGCGAATTCATTAAAAGAATGCACTTACAGTATGTATGTATGTCCTTAGATACATAATAAACAGTACTGGTGTTTCTTAAAAATCATATCTACATAGAAACCCCTCAAAAACCGTAAATTGGTTCCAAAGTATGTATACCTATGCTCCTTGAAGTGTTTGTGTTCATTTTCACTCAAATTAGAATGGAAGCAATTACTTTGATTTAATTTACGGTATTATTTATCCATTATAGTTTCATAATGGTATATTCGAACACATATAATAAATTTGTGGATAGATTCTCAATGTTCATCACTTCTAAAAGACCATGTGAACATTCTTGTACATACCTTAATACATTCTTCTTGATCATTCACCTATTATATAAACTAAATAATAAGTTCAACAACTATTGAATTGATATATAAGTAATCAATAAATTATATTTTGCATATTTCGTCTTTTTCTACAAAATTTAATTTCAAACATTTTCATTCTTTCGCCATCCTTCATCAAGCAAACCTTTTATAGAAGCTCTTTTCTTCTACTTATTTACTTCCTTCCATTTACTAAGAGGAAGTAATTTCCATAGCTTTTATTCCTCCTTTAACTCAGACTTTCTTCTTATTTACCCACTTCTTCTTCTGCGAATAACATTTTCTTTAAAATAGCACACTTCTTATACAATCACGAATTATTTTCTCTCCTCCGAAGAAAAATCTCCTCACCTTTATATACCTATATTCTTATCCGTAAACACTTTACTATAAAATTTAATTTTGCCGAATAATATAGAAACTCTTACAAATCATTCGTTAATAGTGTAATTCATTTCAAATGTGATTGATCCTACGTAGGTCATAATTCCTAAACATATTTTCGTTTTTGGTACATACATACGCAGTAAGGGTGTCACTAGATTGCCCTATGTTTCATCGTAGCGATGGGCGTGTACTGATGACATATCAAATGTGCACATATGTATGAATGTATGTATGTACGCATCCCCATGCCATACATATACAAGTCATAAATAACGCGACACCAGCATATTGAGGTCTCATGTTTGCAATATTTGATTATCCCTCGTGTAATCTGGCTATCATGGACCCGATCAGCATAATAATATACTTTTGCACCACCAAATGATTTATTACTAACCCCTCCTCCCACCATATGCATAATATTAACATATGCAGATCGACCATCTGAGCATATACATGTATTATATGAATGACGTCTTATTGTTTTTATTACTTTAATAAATTTGTTGCACTGAGTCAATGGCAATCCAAATATATAATTTTTAAATTTAGATTTTAAAACTGTCGTTAAAAACACTTGGTATAAGTTTCACAAAATATGTATTTATATATCTACGATAAATGAATAAATAAAATATATGTCAAATTATTATTGAAACTATTTTATTATAAGTGCAGCCGTTTCGGTGATATTGCAGAAACTAAAAAAAACGTCATTCCAAGAATATTTAGACTCGATTCAGGGAAGGTCAAAATGAGTATTTCCATTATAATTTCGAGATTTAAATTTTCTGTGATTACAATACTTACTTATACTGAGTATAAGAAAGTATTAAAAGCAAATATGGCTTAATAGAATTAGTAAAATCTCACTTTATAACATTTTCATTATGTTATGATAATGAAAACTAATAATAATAACAAATCAAGCATGAAAAACACAAAATACAAGAAATAAGAAACCAAAACAGTCAACTTTTATCTATGTTATGTTACGCAATCAGTACATGCAAACAAAACTAATATGATTTTACTCTTACTCTTAGAAATTTAGAAATTCTTAGAAATTTAATTTTGATTAGATATTGTTTTATGCTTTTGATTATATTGTATTATTATTGTAGTATTACAATGAATTTTAGTTTTATCTCCCAGCACGCGAATTATATTGGCGCAAACTAAAACTCTACTCGCCAATATATTTCATTTAAAAGTCAAATTTTATGTCTCTTGCTCTAGTACGATAGTTGTAATAATGCATAATTGTTCACCTTGTGGTAGTGGATATTAGAAGAGTAATTTTTATGTTTATGTATTGAGAAAGAATAAAAATAAGGTCAAATAGAAACTATATACATTTAAGTAAGTTGTGATAAGTCACACATTGAAATAAACCTTGTGACGAGCGACACGGCCATCAGACATCACATGTTACACATATACACACATATGTACATACGTATATATAGTATCGTGTGAGTGCATGTTCTATATCCCGTAAAGTCCTCGCAATCCTGCTCAATCCCATTTCCTCTAGTCACTATTTCTTCATTTCAAATGTAACGTGTTTTTGATCGAGATTCCCGTCCCTTCCGTCGCTGTCTTGCGGCTAGCCCTGTAACGACCGGCCAAATCCGCACGGCACATTATTCTCCTATATATGGCTTACTGTACGTACGTAGGTACACTCACCCTACGATGCCACCCCTTCAGTTATTCCAAGTCTCCTTTTGAAAAGCTTCCCGGATTCAATGGCTTTATTTTTTCTTCAAATCGTGCGGACAGCGAACGATTGAATTTGAATGTACTTCCGGTTTTGTCGGCAGCAACTTGTGTCTGTGTGTGTGACTATCTATCGACGACACAATCGAAATGAAATTCTTATACAGTCCTAGTTTCCATATTTATTTTTGTTGCGCAAATGGCGATGTCTCATTTGTGCCCCAACGTGAATCCAAATAGAAACTATATACTATATTTTAATATAATATTGAGCAATAGCATTCGTTTACTTTTCAAAAATTTATGATTTTTTATTTTGTACCATAATATTTTAACGGAATTCCAATTTTTGACCTCCCTAAATCGAATCTGACCATTATCGGCCTACCTGTGTGTGTGTGAGAATTTACAACAAACTGGTGAAGGTTAAACTAAAACCTTTAAAGATTTGTATATGGTTGACAATAAAACCTATTTTAAATAGAATATTCAAAGCGGAAGCGTATGTTTACTCGAGTAATTTCTGCAGCTTCTACAATATCTTAGAAAAGGCTGCAATTACAGTAAATATGGTTGCAGTTAAAATGAAAGATATTAATATACATAATAATAGTTTTTCCTCTTAAAAAATATATCAAATGCAAGGAAAAACAAAAGTTTTGCGAAATATTAATATATTTAAACAAGCACGTACGGTTTGAATATTCTTTTCGAAAATAAAAGTTTCTTGCCAGGTACATTAAATCTTCAACCTTTTGCTGTAAAAAACGCTCACACACTTACATACACATACAGACACATACACACACACACACACACAAACGTCTTTCCAAAAATAGTCAAATTCGTTTCAGAGAAGATCAAAAGGTAAATTTCTGTAAAAACCTCAAGTTCGAATTTTTTTTCGATTACAATAATTATTTATTTCTCCGTATAAGAAAGTAAAAAGCGTTTCAAAGATTAGTAAAATACTGAAAATATTCTGTTAAGTTTTCATTTTCAGATAAAAAAACGCTCATAATAATTTTTTATATATTGTAGGTAATGAATAATAATATGTTTTATAATTTAAATTTTTGTTTATATCCTTCCTATTTTAATCTAGTGCAAGACACTGCAAATTTTTTGTAAATAATAAGTCCGTCAGAAAATAGAAATAGTTTTATATTTATTATTTTAATGTTTATATATTGTTTATATCGTAACAAACAAAAGCTATATTGAAACACACCTAACAAAGGATAACTAAAACATAATATCAATCGTAAAATACTCCTTTAAATCAAAATTGTTTTTATTTTTACATAAAATAAAATTAGTATTCGTATAATACATATATGCATACGTGTATACAAGCAAACATACACATATGATTCGCGATAGCTATAATAAAGCGTTTATTGGATGGTAGTTTTTTGCATACCTGTTGTTGTATCGAAAAGCTATTAAGCTAAATGCTGTGTTAATTTAAGTTTAATCTCTCAAATCGCAACGAAATTGAAATAAAAATCTAGCGAAATCCTCGACAAGTTCACAATCATTGTTGGCTCATCGCGTTCACCCTGATGTTCGGTTAACTAATAAGTATTCTTAAATTTATTCTCTGATGATTCACTTTGTAGGTTTTCCTGGATACCATGTGATATACTCTGCACAAATTTTCTTAAGCGGATCAAATGACTGGAAGCCAAAGCTCACAGGACTTTGGTTGACTTACGTAGTGAATCCTCGTGGTATCTTTGTTGTTCCTTTGACGCGATGCGACGGCAACGGCAACGGCGACGGTAGCATCCACCATCTCTGCTTTGCCGTTCGTTTTGGATGTTTGCCATCAGGTGATGCGAATCACATCTTTACGCCATTTCTCATTCGCAACGCCGCGCCGTGCCGGTGATGTGCAATGCCTGCTGCACACATCCAATGCTTTCTTCTCCGTCTTTATTTTATTCGTTCACTGTACTCGCTTTCTCTTACTTCACCTGCATTAGTACGTGACAGATTGTCACCCAGCAATTGATTTAAACTGATTCCATCGAGTGCGTCAGTATCTATTATTCCAACAAGGGAAAATAATCGCGCAACAACTGTTTAAAATAACTATATTTTTGGATAATATTCAATTATAAAAATAAATGGTTTTATTTGATAATTTTAGTTACATATACATGTAAGGATAATCTTAAAGTATTAGGCAAATGAAATGATTAACCAAATATACCAATAAAATAAATTCTCAAGTTTAATTGTTTTTAAAGCCATCTGCTGGTTTTAGTAATGGTAAACCGTAAAAGAGTTTTATTACTTTCAATGTCCACTTTGGTCGTTGCCTATCGGTGTTATTGCTTTTTATATGCATATCGTACATTTTCTTAATTATAAGTTAAATTGAAATTATTTACATGGCACGCAGTCGCAAGTTATGTGAATAATTTCGCAAAAGAATATAAAATGTATTTTGCACATGAAATACAAAAATAATAAGACATGTTGTAATAGAAAGTAAACATAAAAAAGACAGAGTGATTTCCATGTTGGCATGTCTGTAATTGCGCCTTTTGTTTACAGTGGAAGCACGTCGAAAGCAAAGAGGGAATAAGAATCGAAGAAAAGAGTGGATTCCGCGTTTGGTATTGTGTATGTATGTATGTATGTATAAGAAACGAAAACAAAACGAAAAATGTATATATGTATGTATGTATGTATGTATGGTAGTGTATGTGTTGGTTTATTTTATATTCTGATCCGAATGCTCGCAAAGGGAACCTTGGTTGGCAAGACCGAAAGCAGCCGGGTACACTGGTCCATTGAAAATAACCAACATCGTCGAATTGTCTCCGCGCCAACAAACGTACTGCGCAACTGGAGACACAGCGAGAGAAATAACCTAGGATTACCAGAGTGCGTTCCCTATGATTAGATTGTAAAATACTGGATGTGACGTGTGCAAGGGTGGATAAATAAGACACATAAAACGGAAATGAAACGGATATAAAAATAGAACAATTCTAATACCTATGTATTTCTTCTTGTTTGTTAAATAAATAACTATATATTTATTATATACATACATACATCTATGTCTATCTACTTACACACACACACCCACGAACATACACATAAACACCCACACTCATATGTGAGATTGAGAGAAAAGGGTGCAATATTTTAGAAAGCGTTAGGAATGTTTGCGAGAAATTTTAATATTTCTAAGGATGCAAGACTATGTGTGTACAATCATTGTACACACAGTCTTGCATCCTAAAAAATATTAAAATTTGTACTACAATGGTGTACTTGTGCCATTGTTGATGTATGGTACTGGATGTTGGGTTTGGCTAACCAAACATAAAAAGCATGTAAAATGAAATTTTCGAGGGGTATTTGTGGTGTATCTAGAAGTGACAGGATGCGAAATAAGTACGATATTGTAAAATATATCGTACTTAGAGTAGGTGAGAGTCAAATGAGATGGTATGGTAATATTGAAAGAATGTCGAATGAAAGATCGATGAAAAAGATTTACCGTTCTTGTTATAAATGAATAAATATGATTGAGAATGAATTGCTTGAAAGAAAATTGGTGAACAAATGGAATATACAAAAGCGTGAATGAATGAATTTGAATGAAGCGAAATAAGTGTGTAAGAATTGGCAAAAAATTGTCAAGATGCGATATAATATAAAGGGTTTTCTGTCATCTTATTGATAAGAATAGGCATGATAATATGTATGTAAGTATATATGTTTGTATAAATACGTAGAAAAGTTTTCACCAACTTCTAAATATATGATATAATTTTGAGATTTTATTTTTTGTAAAACAAAAATTATAACCAATTATCGTATATATAGCACATTTTTAATCAAACGTATTCATAGTTTAAATAATACTTACTGCTCTACATTGGTTTACATGTTTACAAATCGGTAATCTCTGTCAGGAATTACGCAACTCAGTCAAGGAAAGACACAACATTTTATAGAGAATGTATGATTGATATTTGCTATTAGTTAGCTATACACTAAACCATTGTCAAAACCAATGCTTATTTGAAAAGCCAACAAAGAATGTACTTAAACACACATTAGTTAGAAATTGCAAACAAAGGAAAAAATATATTTAATTATATAGAAATTTGTGAAAAGGAAGATTCTTCATAGCGATAATTACAGACTATAATGTTCATTGTAATTGATTGACTAACAAACTGCATCACAATAAAATGATTAAATCTCGTATAAATCATATAAATTACGTAACTATAACAGCTAAATCGATCGCATATTAAAAATATGCTGTTAAACTTAACGCTTTTATGCAATTTGTGGTGTTTGTACAGCATATTGCATTAAAATATTAATAAAACTGTATGGTTGTAATAAATCACCTCAGATGCATAGGGCAAATTTGCCTAAAAATGTAGTAATGAAGCAGCGAGGTTTTGCATGTTCACCTGTTTGTATGTATGTATGTATAAATAATAAATGACATGTGTTATCATAATAATATGTGACAGCATGGCACGTGAAGTGATACACCTGTATGTGTATACCTATAGGTACTACTCACACCAGTAACTAGTTTAGAGTGTCACAGTTTTTGTGTAAACACAGAAAATATTTCGCTACAGCGGACGTGCGATCGAACGAACGAGCGAACGAACGAGCAAACGAACGAACGAGCGACTTATTTACAAAGCATAATTTACGACATACACTCGGATGATTTATACGGCCGTAATAGCACTCACATAAAATTCTAAAACATCACTCGAATTTTATAATTTTACATTAGCTACCACAGAGATAACAACCAAGGACCTGTCTATACATACATACATATATGCAATTTAGTTTAATCACATATGTAAAACATCTGCAGTGTCATGCACTGAACTTTCTTATACGCATTTGGGTTAAACAATATCGTAGTTTCATTATTTTTCTAATTTATAATATTTGTTCTAACCTTTAGATCGTTTTTACACTAAATATATCTCTTAGAATAAATATTGAATGTCAAACTTCAAATTATTTAAGTCTATTTTGTTAAACAATTGACAGATTATACTATTTATGTAAAAATATATAGGGTAAGGTTGCTCAAGTCGTACCCCTTAAGGGAAAAAGCGTATAAAACCTAGGATTTATCAAATAAATAAAAATAAAATGTGTTGTTCACTACCTGCACTAATATTGTAGTTATTTATTATAAAGAAAATAAAAAATTTATATTCTTTCACGTAAAATAAACTAAATCTTTAAAAAGTTACATCGGTACGTCTAAAGAAACCGGTTTCCTAAGTCGTATCACCTATAGCCTAAGTCGTACCTAAGGATTAAATTAAGTAACAAACGAATGAAAATTTATTTTTTATTAATTAGTTTATTAGATACATAATCAAACATCACATATATATATATATATATATATATATATATATATATATATATATATATATATATATATTTGTTCTTTTATCAACTGCAGCGCATAAATCGTGAGCACATAATTTTCATTTCAAGCAATTTATCATGTTTCCTCTCGATCTACTCCACAAATAAAACAAAACCAATTACTTTTCTTCTTTTTAATTTTTAATACCATTCCTTTTTATTAATTACTGCATTTCTTTTATTTGTCGCATTTTTTTACATTTTCATTACAGTACGATATAGGAATCTCATATGGGTACGACTTAAGACACGGCACAAGTTAACATTAAAAATAAACATAATCAAATATTGAATAAAATCAATATTATATATATTCTTCTGAATTTATATTTAATAAGAAACATAATTTTATCAATAATTAACTTGCAATATTAACTTCCAAATATATGCAGAAAATTATAAAAAAAATTGAAATAAACTAACTTGATGAGAGGATTTATAACAAACCACTTTTATAGCAGAAAATGACAACATTTGGTTGACTCAGATATATATTTCTTTTTGGTTGTATGCGCGGTTGTCTGCGCAGTTCGTTCAGAACTCGAGTGGTACGATTTAAGCACTGGTACGACTTGAGCAACTTTACCCCATATATAATAAACAGAAATTTATTTTGAAACCAGTACTCTTTTTGGAAAAACATTCAAACAAAAGTTGTGCTAAATATAAATACCTTTAATTTTTGTTCACGCAATTTTTCTGTAACTGTAACCATTTTGGAGTAATTGCAGAAACTGCAAAAAATGACTAGAGTAAACAGGCACTTCCGCTTTGAATATTTTTTTCAAAAATAAGAGATGTACACCTCATGAATATGCAAATCTTAAGTTTAAACTTCCATAATTTTACCTTCAGTCGTTTAGGCTGTAGAGAACATACACACAGCCACACACAGACAAACACACACACAAACACACACACACACAAACAGACAGATGTCATTCCAAAAATAGTCGGAATCGATTCAGGGAAGGTCAAAACGTATATTTCCGTTAAAATCTCGAGTTTTTCATGATTACAATACTTATTTATATTATGTATACTGCGTATAAGAAAGTAAAAACGACTAAAGTAAACCGTTTAGGCTGTAGGGAACATACACACACACACACACACACACACACACAGACAGACTGACGTCATTTCAAAAATAATCAGACTCGATTCAGGGAATGTTAAAATACATATTTCCGTTAAAATCTCGAGATCGATTTTTTTATTATTACTTCGTAAGACATCTCGAGATTTTAACGGAAATACACTTTTTTCTTCCTTTAAATCAAGTCTGACTATTTTTACAAAGATCAATGTATTTTCATTTTAAGTACTCAAAACTATATTTTGTTTTATTTTGCTAATAAAATAGTATTTAATATAAAAACTGAATATAATAAGTTATATTTCCTCGCTATTATTAATATTGCGATTCATGCAATTTTATGTTTAATTTCACTATAAAATAATGTATATCATCTGCGACGAACATAAATTAATATTAGGTAATACTTTTTGTATGATTGCATAATTATGCTATTATGACAAATTCAGGCAATCATGATATTCATTCTATAACTGCAATCAATGCATACAAATACAACGAAAATAATTCACGAAAAAAACCAATGAGATACATACTATATATACCTCACTGTTTACGTCAGAATCATAATCCAACAGAAATGACAATACAAACCAGTTATGACGTCACTCTAGTACATTCACATTGATTAGCGTATGGAAAGTGAATTAGAATCACATATGTATCATATGTACTGTATATGGGAAAAAATGTAAATGTTCAAATTTTTATAGTAATTTTTTTATTTTTTGAAAAAATTGCAGTCATGAAACACGCATGTGTCGGCGGGGGTGTCATGGAGGGTGAGTGCGAAATCGCCTGTTTTGTAGGGGATCTCGTTGCTAGGCAACACGCCATCCATCTCGTGGCCGACAACCGACCGTATATAAATACGTTACGTGCCGTGTTCATCCCTTTTTATTACATACATACATACCCATGAAATTAATTATTGCATATTTTTAAACAACAATTATTAGGGAAAAAATGCTCGTTTTCGTATTATTGACGTTGGCAACTTATTATTATTTACTGAAGGATTTGTTATATTGCTGCTGAATCAGTAAACAAAGGGTTTAAATAACTCAATCACATATTACATGTAGTGTATGTGTACATACATGTAATACATACTCGTATAACAATGTGTGCGCACTGTGCATCGAACGGTGTCAACGTTGATCAGGATTGATTGTGGTAGCCGTGGTCTCTAAATAATAGTAATGTATCGGTCGCTGATCAACATTTATTGGCCCGTTCATCGCAAACACGATGTCATCCATTTCTGTTCCGTGAATTTCCTCCACATCAGATATTATTGCAATTGATGCCCAGTGGCCGACGTATATTAAACAAGTTATTCTAAACTAACAATAAGTCTAAACTGTGATTTATCATTTCTATATTTGATAGAGCAATTATGAAACACATGCGCGATAATAAAAGTAATCATACAAACATTTGATTTGATCCACATACGCATAAACACCTACCTTCAGCAAACATAACATATACGTATAACGGAACAATTTAATTAATCCAAATAAATATTGATGGAAGTAACGTATGGTCAGGTATATACTTGTACCAATATAATTTGACTCAATCGATCAACGCGTATACATACAAATGTACGAACTACATATGTTGCATATAATAGTAAAATAACAACATAACTATCAAAAATCAAAAGTACTTATATTTCTACATACAAATATTTATTCTAAATAAATTAAACACCACATACATCGGCAATCTATTTTTATTTTTGTACTGTACGAATTCTTTATTAAATTAAACGTATTCATAATATTAAAATTATTTTCGCGTATCTTTTTATTTACATACTTATACATATGCTGTCATATTGTGTGCCAGTGTATAGGATGTGATTTATTTACTTATCAACTTGCCAAATGAAAACAATACTTTATTTCTATTTAGCCATCAGTTTAGTGCATATTTGTGTAATTAAAGATATAAGGTAATATTTAAAAAAATTTAAAGTTTTAAAAGTTTAACTAAATCCAAAGAGAATATATTTATAAATAAATATATTCTCTTTGCTAAAACATAATACCGCTCTCGACATGTTTCTTTAAAAATATATTCTATTCAGATGCTAATAAATATATTTATGATATAGAATGTAATTTATATTTTTATCTAATTTGATAGTTTCTTACTTTATTTTTGAGTAAAATTTTCAATAATTTTTAATGTATTGACAAGTATATTCATATAGGCAACTCGGAATAGCTTGACGCGTGATATGTGCAGAAGAGTGACAGGCACCATATTTTAGTTGCCTCTATTTAGGTATATATAAAAATATTTTTCAATCGTAAGAGTAATATTTTTAAAAGTGTTAAAAACATGTTCAAACAAAAGTTGAGTGAAATATTGATATCGTACATTTTTATTGTAATTATTTTACTGTAAGTGCAACTGTTTCGGTAATATTGCAGGAACTGCAAAAATCGACTAAAGTATGACCGGCTTAAATATTCTTTTCAAAAATAGGAAAATTGTTAGGCACATATAAATCTTATCTTTTTTGCGAGGCATATACAAATTTAACCATTTAGGATGTAGAGCTCTCATACAGACACACACACACACACACACACACACACACACACACACACACACACACACACACATACACACACATACATAGATTTCAAAGATAGCCAGACTTAATTTAGGGAAGGCCAAAAGGTATATTTCTGTAAAAAAATCGAGCACGATTTTTTTTTTTTCATGATTACAAAACTGACTTATTACTTGGTATAAGAAAGTAAAAACAAAAAGAAAAATGTCTAAGAGAAGAACGTTATGATACATTGTAGGATGGTCTTGTTGTATATAGAGAAGAGAATGTCTAAAACGGTTTCGATATAAACGCACACCACGAGTTGGGATGTATGGGGGGATCGTGGCCGTCAGGGCTAAAGTGGGATTAGTGGAGCCAGAGCCAATCAAGACAGTCCAAGGGTGAACTCACTATTAGATATATATGTGTATGTATGTATATATAAGTTGTGCCACCAGCCAGCCAGCCCTATTGCTTGCTTACTCGCTACTTGCCTGCCTGGCTTCTTCTTCAAACACCCACACTTGCACACCGTATACACTTGCATACATATATGTTACTTTAAATTACATTTTTCAATCATTATAATCAATATTGATAACAAAAATAGTATCGTTTACATAAATGAACTCGTCGTAAATATTTCTAGATTATATAAAGTAAGTGACCGAAGAAAATTTCCACAAAGGTATCTTTCTGGAAAGTATCTTGTGCCTCTTTTGGAAATTAATCGTTTTTTCACAATTTCTCCTATATTTATGAGTATACTTCTAAAATATGTGTATAATCAAATAATTTGGAATTATCATTTGTACATACATACAATGCATTGTTATCATTTAATGTTAGGTAAATTAAAAATAAGAATCAGTATTCAATTTTCAGTGTTGAATTTAAAATTAAATATCAAGGCTGAGCTTCCGAGTATTTTACAACTATTTTACATCCTTGCATGAAACGATGATATTTCTAGTTAATCTCGATAGGTGCAATTCATATTTATGATATAATTTTTATATTACTTAATGTGTGTGTCCGGTATATATAAATGTATACTAATACACAAATAACTATTATAATAAAAGAAAGCAATAATATGAAAATTGGTTTCGCTAGCGCAAATAAGTCCTAGACATAATAATTATTATAATGATAGCAACGAACCGGAATGATGGTAAGATATCAATTATTTCACGCAGTTTGGTAATCAAATCAAATCACATCACACGGCCGTCTGAGTCGCGAGCCGTCGGCAATCGGACAGGGTAAACGTTGTTAGTTTGTTTGTTTGTATAGTAGGGGACAATAGGTACGTATGTATGTACGTACTAGTAAACTAAGCGTACGCTCGTGGGGGAGGAGTGCGAAACGGAAAGCACCCCCTTCTTGGATTACTGTTCGGAAACAAGATTATAACGCAATCAGGTTACAGATCTGCACGCGGCCCTACATACACACACACACATATATATCAGTCCTGTAAATATATATACATGTGTGTGTGTGTGTGTGTGGTTGGTATATGTATATAACGACGAAAGATATTGGTGACCCCACACGCGCCTCATTTAACTAAATGGGATCACGATGTTTTCCTAATTTCATTGCCACCGATACAGGCACACATCACATTGTATAGGCAGGTATACATGTGTGTATGTATGTACATATACACTTGTGTTAATATTTCATACATTCTCAGGTGTTTTTTTTTTTTCTAAATATGTTCCTACACTCTACAATAATTCAACAATATTGTGATGTAATAGTAATTTCCGTAAAAATATATGGATTAATAATAAGTACGGCAAGTTATATGTCTAGATGGTTTATTATCAATATGTACACAAAAATTCAAAACTAGATCTGTTCAAAATACATTATAAAACTTCTATAACAAATATACAACGCATATTCACCAAATATTTAGATATTAAAAGGATTCCTCACGAATTCTAAACAAAATCTGCCTACTACGTATAAGAAATAATACAAAAACCAAATAAATATTGGAATTTATGGCAGATTTGCTAATGTTAATATATAAGGGTCCCAATAACTAAACAAATTAAGTTCCTTGCGGATTTAAAATGCAACTGGCATGAACTGTGTACCCATAGATTATGTATACCATATTTTATGTTAATCCGCTCAGGAACTTCAGAGAAGAAAGAGGGACACATTTTAGTCTTACGAGCGAGCGTTGATTAACAATCCAAGTACATGAGTTGAAAGAAGAGCTTTTCGTTAAATAAATGTTTCAATCCGCGATACCGAAGTGAACTAAACGTACGGCGAGTTAAAGATAATTTATTTTGATGGTCAAAAAGGCAAAAGGCAAGCGTGGTCGATAATTAAATGATTTGATTTGTTTAAAAAGTGTATTTTTTAATTCAATTACCAAAGCTAATAACTATCAATCAGCCTCTCTTACGATTCAGTTATGCAAATGAATCTAACGAAGGATGCTGTGCTGTGCTGTGTGTACCTAGCTACTTAGGAATGTCGGTCATTTGTTTTTTTCTCCCCTTTTTACGACACAATCTCTCTCTCTCCGTCTCTCTGTGTATCATTTTCGTTTGTATGGTCTTGGCATTTTCTCTTGTGCTTAGTTTGTTGCACTAAAGAAAATGGGAAAAGCACTCACTGAAATAACTATAGTAAATCACGTTACCCACTTCCCGTACCACCGCTTCACCAACGGAGTTCACTCTTAGTACACATTAAAACAAATTGTGCGTGTAGCTTTCCTAATTATAAATAGAGTTTGTACGGATTAGTTATAGAAATTATATGTGTATATAAGTTTAATTAAAAAGTATAATAGTATAGATGGTGTTGTATGGGTATCTATAGGAAATACTATAATTTGAATCGAAATAGCGCAACTTGATCAATGAGTGAGTTTAATTTAAGGACGGAGTAGATACATACGAGTACATACATACATATATACGTATACATAGCGACAATATATGAGTGTAGTAGTGGTAGTAGAAGGCCGTGTGCGTACAGAATACCGCTATTCACATAATTAACTTGCCTTATTCTGCGGCGTGCGACTTAAGGGCTTTACATGCTATACTCAGATTGTACTACGTACCCGGTAGGCTTTACCAAACGCGATTCCTTATTCCTCTTTGGTTGCCAGCAAAATGCAATGTCTTCATATTACTATTATACGTATACGTATACATATATACATGTGGCTGTATTATGGCTATACTTTATATATACATACATACATATATACATATAGATAGATTAGCCATCTTGAAATTTTGAATAAGGAAACAAATTCATTAAATAACATTATTCTCAACTTGAACTTGCCTGCATATATACATATACATATATGATATTATACTTACATTTACATATTCTGATAAGATAAATGCACATTTACTAAGGTTTACAAAATTCGGTTTTTTTTTAAGTATAAATAATCATTTAGTTTCCTGCAATTATATTTTACAAATATTATAACAAATAAAAGTATGAATGAATGCTCAAAAAAAATTGCGTAATAGTCTTTTAGTAAGGCACCCTTAGTGTGTATGGTTGTGTGTGCATATATATATATATATATATATATATATATATATATATATATATATATATATATATATATATATATATATATATATATATGTGTGTGTGTGTGTGTGTGTGTGTGTGTGTGTGTGTGTGTCTGTGTGTGTGTGTGTGTGTGTGTGTGTGTGTGTGTGTGTGTGTGTGTGTCTGAACGATTTACAGCCTAAATTGTTAAAGATAAAATTATGAAGCTTAAAACATAAAATTTGTATAAGCCTGGCAAGAAATTCTTCTACTTTTTTAAAATAATATTCAAACCTTAAATGCATGTTTACATCAGTAATTTTTTGCGATTTCTTTAAAATCACCGAAACGATAGCACTTACGGTAAAATAGTTAGATTAAAAATGGTAGATAAAAATATTTCGCGCAGCTTTTGTTTGTATGTTTGTTTCAGAAAGAGTACCTGGCTATAAGAAAATTGCTATTATTATGTAATTTTTGTCCGCATAGTTACGTTGATATAGAAAATTTTAATATATAAATCGTATATATAGAATTATTCTAAAAATTTATTTTAATATCAAACAAATATCAATGAAGTACTTTCGAATAAATTTAAATTTCCTAAAATCCTTATTTCTATCTCTTGAAGTTATCCATCGAAATCAAAGTACGAGCGGGTACGAGTGTAGGTAGTAAATTTGGTTGAAATAAGTTGGGTATCTTCAGAAAAGATTTTTGTATCAAAATATGATACTTCGTACATGGAGTTAAAAATACATAAATAAGTTTTATATATACATATGTTTCTATGAACTAAATAAGGTTTTTATAAAAATCATAAATATAATAATAAACTTCAAGCGAGAGTGGACAATTCGGTGGTATATAGACCTACATTTTCTATGTACAATGTACCTGTATTTAATAATTTTATATGTACTTCAGCAGTTCTCATTCATTTCGATATTTATATAAATAAATAAAGTTTAGACAACAATTACAAACAAGGATAATATGATGTTTACAACACACGTTAACATATCGAAAATAATAGGCAATCAAATTTTATTTCCTTATCTGTCATCAACATTGATATAGGATCAACAGTTTACGAGATTTTAACTAAAAACGATAATTAATTTAAACGCGGAATACCCGTTAATACTTAGATGACTTGTCGGCTTGAGTTGATATTCACCGAAAGTACCAATTTTTTTACTTTACTACTACATAAGCTTTACTGAATTTTTAAGGGTTACTGGTTTATTATTTCTAATATTTTCTATTAAAATACAAGCATTGGTTTCAAAACTCAACTACAACGAGCGTATATATTTATAAATAAACAATATATGTGCTATAACCATCAATCACTAACTTTTTAAAAACTGATGATTTAAAAGGATTTTATCTATTTCATTTACCGCAAGGGTTTTCTGCTACCCAAATTTAATGGGACCAAGAAAAAGCCAGGTGTCACCAGTAGTATCAAATCAATGTTTAGGCAATTATTTATTATTTAAATTATTTAAAAGGTTCAAATAAATATTCGAATGTATTGCAGATTTTTTTAGTATTATCTAGGAAATATTTAAAGTCGTTGTCTTTTTGTGACACAATACCTATATTTAAAATGCGATCGGCACGAATTATGTACCCATATATTATATATACAAAATTTGGTGTTAATCCGTTCAGTATCTTCATAAGAAAAGGAGAGACACATTTTGGTCTTACGAGCGAGCGTCGACACACATCGAGCGATGAAACACGAGATTTTAATTTTATTTACAGGCATACCTCTGCATGTAATAGCTCTTCGAAACAACGTACGAGCTTAAAATAATTGTGAACCACACTGTGAACACTAATAGATTTTGAACTATGAGTTACAGGGTTTTGTTAAAACACAGTAAGGATATAAACAATTCTGTTATAAATAATTCTACTGTAAATGCATCAAATGAAAAAGATCAAGTAATATATTGGCGAAGGATAGCACGTACGAGGAAGAGGGGGATTATAAATACATCTATATGTATCTTGACAATAAATTAGAAAGAATCTATGTGAAATATGTAAATGGAAGTTTAAGTTTTCAATAAATGTATAAGTTTCCCTAATAAATGAATGATTCTTGAAAATGATTTCTAGATGTGAAATTGAGTACTATTTTATAGATATTGGCTGTACATTTATAAATGTACTTTATATGTATTTTTATTGCCGAGTGTAACAGCGCATAAAAAAAATAAAGTACATTTACAATTATAGAAGAAAATACGTAAGTAAGTAAGTAGCTATGTATATATGTATGTATATAAGAAATAAATAATCGCGCTCTAGGTATGAGGACAAATAGATCAAACTCCACGCAACGCAAGATCCGCAATTGAGTAGAGAGCTTTTGTAATGATCTCGGCTGAGCCCGTCGGATGAGGCAGATATAAATTTGTGGCGTTCTCGCTAACTCCCGGACTCTGTGGCGGGGAGACAAAATGGCGCGCCCCGGACTAACACTATAGTACAGCATATACAAGGGGACAGGCGGCGCGAGGCGGCGCACGGCGGCTCGGCGGCGGCAAGTACATAGAAACAGTGGGGCAGGATGCACGTAGGTATAGAACACTCCAGCAACGCGGCGTTACCATAGCGACAAGTTCACTGTTCGCCCGAAGACTGTGAGCTTCCCAGGGCTGAAAGCGCTCGGCAACGGCACAGTCAAACGAGTGGACATGTAAACGGTATTGTCGACGTAGCCGAAGTGGCCCGTCGGTGTAGCACGCTCATAACGCGCCAATGGCCCTACAACTGGCGGTGGCTGGAGGTTAGAATAGTGCTCACCGAGGACTATACCGACAGGACTAAATTAACCGAGAAATCTTTGCGTATGCATAATTAGAGGCAACGAGCCGTGCCCACCACCCCAGCTTCTGATTGATGAATATAGATGACACTTTATGCGCTCGAATAAAGATCCTGTGTGCATGAAACGCAATGCATCTCTTCGTTTCTCAACTATGTAGAACGAATTATCAATTCAAACCCCAAACGTATTCTTATTTTTTACACACTTTCCTATACAGTACCTTACAAGATTTCAACCATTAAAACCTCAACGTCTCTGAAAATATCATATATGTATGCAACATAAAAATATATGCTGCGTCTTTGATATGTCACTAAGACTTATTTGGTGATACTTGTTACTTTCTTATACGAAATAATAAGTAAGTATTGTAATCATGAAATTCTAACCGAATATATACTTTTTGACCTTCCCTGAATCGATTCTATTTCTACAGCCTAAACGGTTGTAGGTAAAATGATAAAACTTTAAACTTAAGATTTGTATATGCCTAGAAACATTTCTTATTATTGAAAAGAATATTCAAACCGGAAGGGCTTATTTACTTCAATCGTTTTTTGTACATACATAACATCAAGCCTATTCCCATTTACTTTGTAGTTTCTGCAATATTACCGAAACGGCTGCACTTTCAGTAAACATAGTTAATATAAAATCGAAAGACATTAATATTGTAAACAACTTTTGTTTGTAAAGTTTCTTCGAGAAATGTACCAGTTACAAGAAAATTGCTATTGAAATTTTTACTTGTCTTATTTATATTGTCATAGTTACAGATTTATAGAGGATTTTGTTTAATAAATCGTATCAACAATGCCCGTCAATGCACAAAAACAAAATAGACCCAAATATTTTGACATTTAACACAGAAAAAAGCATTTTAATAGTTAGAAATATACAAATTGAAAATTAGATATATAAATTATTTTATTTAATATAGTGTATTGAATAATTATACTTTTTGTAATGTTTAAAATTATATATTTTAATATCCTTTCTATCTAAACAAAATACGTTCAAAAAAGTTCAGTGCATATCGGCAAATATGTTTGTTCTCTGTTTATTCATTTGACAACGAAATGTAACTTAATGCGCTAAATTTATAACATTTATTTTAAGTATACATATAAATAGATCTTTATATAATATAATATATGTATGTATGTATGTACATATATGGGATGAATGTGGTCGTTGCGTCCTAGTCGTGCAAACATAAAATGCAAGCAGACACCACAGGTAGAAAGAGTAAGGTATACCTAGTACGTCAAGTCAACAGTAAGTAGCAGGACGCGCTGGTTTCGCCTGCGGGTGAGGTAATAAAGAAGAATTATTAAGGAAACCCGTGAGCCGGCAAATCCAGTCAAACTTAGCAGCACAAGTTGCGGGATCAATGGATCAAGTTGCTATAGTCTACACTACAGTACACTACACACTCCCATCGTCCAATGTTCCGTTCACCAACTAATGCTTTATTTCTCTTTTGCCAATAAACATATTCATATACATACTATCTAATAAAATACCTACGTGTGTACATTTAACTTAATACTCACACACGCAACACACATTCAGCCACCCAAACACGCACACACATCTAATTTTGATCTTTACTAAAAATTCACTAAATAAAAGTTGCCCACGCTAATTCGATTTATATAGACTACATATATTACTTTATTATTACTAGTTCATAAATAGAAACACTTTTGAAATTAATTTTATTTTCACTCAAATAGCAATATTGATATCAAATAAACTTCTAGAATCACAAATTCAATTTCTAGTATCGCACTAATGAATTAGTGATCCCAGTAAATCATTTTATAGTAACAAAAATGCATATTCTGTTATTAGACATTAATTTTCTCTTTCCACTTTTATGGGATCAATAATTAATTTCTCGTAATACTCAATAAGTAATATAAGGCAAAACAGCTTCCCGTAAGCATATTTAATCGAGATTCTGCCTTACAGCATTGATGTAAATATTGTGATATTAAGCTGTTATATCTAATAAAGATCATTTGAATGAAATAATACACCTGTTTGGCCGTATTAAAATCAAAACAATACTACATACTAAAAATCCAATAATATTCATCGACATTTTCTGAATACTAATTAAGATTATGAAGCTATCAAATGGGAGTAAAAAAATGTGTTTCGATAGTTAAAACTTTATTTTCAAAACGCTTACAATAACAAATTAATTCAATAATTTATTAACAGATTTATACTTGCGTCTTAAAGGTGTAAATAATCTCCAATAGGTACAAAATACTTGTAATTATAATATTGGAAAATAACACATTAAATTCCATTTGTGTAGGTACACCAGTGTAATTGGATGTGAAATAGTACAAAAAATACTTAAATAATTGTAATTGGTATAAGGAATTCTATATTAACGTTAGAGGAAATAGAGGTCTGGGTAACTAGAGTATAATTTTTATTAAATAAAATCAATCTAAATAATTGAGTGTACTTATATGTAATAATCACAATATATTCGCGTTTTGGAGACACGCATGACTCATCCGATATTGCACATAGATCATACCTGAATTATGCCAATAGTACAACGCCCACAAAATGAATAGGTGCCACCACTGGTGCGAGTGGCCCAGGTAATCCACTTTGCCGGGAAAGAAGCGCTCGGGCACTTTTGTCAAATAGATTAAAAACGCGGTACCGCTTATTGTGTACATGCCCAGTACACGTGGCAATAGGACCTATAAATATATATAAATACAACAATTATTTTTTATAAAAAAGACGATAACGATTCTCCACCTACCACAACTAATGGATTCTCAAATCCTCCCATAAGAGAATACCAATGGAATGTTGGTACCACTCCGTACACTGCCCAAGCAACAAATACAAGCATTTTCACATTCGAATCTAAATTCAACTTCGGAATCTGTATTATCATCGCTATTACAAATATGAATGTTACAGATAACATGTAGAAATTACCCCAATCCTAAAATAATAATTATATAATTCATTAATATAGTGGCTATTATAATAAAAACATATTTGTAGTGTCCTGCACTAGCGTTTCTTATACGAGTTAGGTCCCTAATAGCGCAGTAATATAATACCAATATTGGTTGACATATTGGCTCAATGTAGTAAGTGTTAACATAGTACAATATATGTCAGACCCAGAGGCGCGCTGCGTTTACCTATCCATATTTTTGCACTCGTTTCTACATTCTGCACGTTAAATTATGAAGTTACGTAAGGGAAAAATACTATTTGGCGATAAATGTAAATTACTATTCTTAAAACAGATTTCATTAACATTTTAAGTAAATTTGTACTAGCTTCAAATAATACGCCACTGGTTTCTGCATTACATTATAGAAGCAAGCGCATGCGCTATAACAAAACATTGTTATAGCGCTTGCGCTTGAAATGCCATATTGAGCCAAGATACAATATATATGCAATATTTATTTTATATTGGTTTGATATTTGGTGCTACTAGGGGTACTTTTATATAGCCCGATATTTCCAACTTCGAATAAAG
Source organism: Nebria salina (assembly GCA_944039245.1). Taxonomy (NCBI): domain Eukaryota; kingdom Metazoa; phylum Arthropoda; class Insecta; order Coleoptera; family Carabidae; genus Nebria; species Nebria salina. Next base: position 2,859,900 of record OX063268.1, read on the forward strand.
TCCCGGATAAGCTATATGGAAGATACATTATTTGCTTATTTGTTAAATATATACTTATTCTGCCAGTTAGGTATCTAAAAGTTATCTGAAAGTGGAAATATCGGTCCTAATCGCCCAATAAAGTCCCAAGTCTGGTAGATAATTCACTTTTTTAGTATCATACATTCTTGAATTACAGTACATTCATACACACATACAGACGGGCAACTATTGAAAATGTTCAATATAGATTAAAACACTCAAAACATATATTTCATTTGCAAAAATTGTCATAACTACTTTAAGAAAATAAAAATATCTTTCGCAAGATTGCAATAATTTATTTTAAAATCATATGTTGGAGTCTCGCCTTCAAATGTGAATGTTTATAAAAGAAGGATTCGCTACACTCCTGAAAATGGCATACTTGATGCCGCTGAATGTGTGAATGATTAAAAAATAAATTACTGCAATTCTTTCATAGCTCATTAATAATATATAAGAAAATAATAAATACAATACCTTGTTACACCAAAATGCATAATAAATTCCAGATATATAAACAGCGTATAGGGCTAAAGCGATCCCGAATAGATCGAAACACAAAAAATTCTCGTAGTCTTTTTCTGATCGACATGAGAACGTATGGTAAAGTGCCGATAAAAACATACAAACCTATAAAATAATATATATCAAGGTCACAATGAAAGGTGAGAGTAAATTAAATAAATTTGTGATTTTTTTGTAAATAGTTAAATATCGCTAAATTTAATCTATATTTTAATTAGTTTATACTTTCACTAAATTAGCAAAATTTAACATAAATAACCACCAGTTAAAATCATAATACGAATACAAAAAAAAACGAATTTAAATATTAATACTATCAAATAATAGTCAAAAGATATACATGGTCACTAAATTAAAATCGCTATAGGTAAATGGCTATGTAGTAGACTAAAAATAGCTGTGGTATGGACCTTGAGGTAGTCAGAAAATCGTTAGTTCTCAACGCCACCGATAGTGTATATTCTCACAAAAATATTTATTATTTAACGTATATAAGTTTCTATATATCCATATAGATATCAACCTAGTCCCAAGCAAAATAATTTATGGCAATTTTTCAAGTTAAAGTTACATAAAAAAGTAGCAATTTTTATCTCTTTTTTTTTGCACAATAACCACTTAATTTATTATTTTAAAATGGCAATTTGAATAAAATAATGTTCTTACTTGAAAACAGAATAAAATAAAAGTGACAATCACTTTATCCCCGAAAGGTGCATCGATATTAATAATGACAACATCATTGATGGCCAAACCGGTGAAGAGTAGCAATCCGAAAATGTGCGACCAGATATTTATGGTTTCATTCGTCCACCAAAAGATGCTATTTCAGAAAAATTATCAATTATTTATACACTTAACGCATATATAAAAAATAGTTACCTTTCCAAACAAAGCTTAGTGGATAATAGACCTCGGTATCCAGATAATATAAATGGATTGTGTTTCAAGTATTCTGGAGCTTCTTTAAAACTCAATAACCGATACGGTTTTGCCTGTGCCGTGTTTAAGTCATCAGTTATCACTGTTGGAGGTATTCCATCATGTGGTTGAGGTAGCAATGATTTTGTTGTTTCTTCATTTGGTTCAGTTGAAGTGTCCTATAATTTCAAATCTATTAATTATAAATTTATACGTAAGTAAATAAAGGTACTGTAAATGAAAGCTGACATGATTTTGCATTTATTTCACTTTCTATATAATCAAACAACTTTAGTAATTATATTTTAATGTCTCCCTAATTATAACACATACCTATAAAGTAAAGATATTTGCAAATATATATATAGATGTGTTACATATTTATTCAATTGTAAAAAGCAGGCACTTTATTTTTTCAATAAATACTTATTTTGAACATGTATTATCTTTAATTATCATTAGATTATATATATCACCAATGTTTTTGTGTTTTGTACTTGCTGGGTTTTATAAATATATACGTATGTAAGTACATACATACGTATCGTATTATATAAATAACGAATTAAAAGTATTAAATAAATAAAATAATTAACTTCGAACCATGCCAAACCTGAATCGTAGATTTGGTTTATTTGTAGATGTTGCTTCGTTGCAATAGTAATTAAGGTCATCGTTATCTTGCGAACTATTCATTTTGAAATTTGATTTCCACGTGTGTGAGTGTGTGTGTTAGAGGCAATTTATTACAACCAGCCTAACTGTAAACGTGTGTTAAACTGACTAAACATAAAATACATTTACCTATGCATATACATAGGTATAGATATAGTATTCGATACAAAAAATTTTAAAATCAATTTGGACAGTTATTTCATGACGCGCAACCTTGACCAAAAGTCAGAATGCAAAAAAAAGTTGAAATATGTAACTAAACAAGTTACCAATATTTCCTGGTTTTTTTTTGCGTATAAATCTTACTAGGTATAATACTATTTATATATAAAACATTCTGAATTCGTTATATACTACAATATACTGTATTGAAATATATATTTTATTATAAGTAGTTGTTTTATTTAAATGGAATTTAAACAATTGGAATTGCAAAATAAGTTTCTTCACAAAACAAACATATTACATAAGAATTGGTTTATTGACAATGTTTGAATTTAAAATATGTTTCTACAAGGTGATATATACAATTTTATATAAATATGATGCTTTCTACAGAAAAAAGTGTTATTGAGAACGGATGATATGTATGTATGTATATATATTGCTTTCACTTGCCTTACAACAGCAACATGTTTCGTTGTCGCTGTCCGATGAACTTTTCTGGTGTTCATGTGCTGTGATACAAGTCATTTTTTTCTTTCGCTGTAAACATAAAAATCAAATTTATTTCTCTCTAGAGGACTTCTATTTTTTCCTCCAATCCTATTCTACTAAATAAATAATTTTACATAGATGCGTTAAAATATCGGCAGTAAATTAGAAACTTTGCATGGAGAAATTTATTAATAGTAATAATGAACATAAAGAATCTGGAGAACGAGAAAAAAAATGAAAAGAAAGTCATTTATAAAACTTTCTTTTCATCATTTCTAATTTTTTTTATCATTTATTATTTGTTGATATTGTTATAATTTGCACCAATTGATCTAAATTAATTAGACTCTGGTCATTTGCGATATATATTAAAATATGTTCTATAAGGTATTTATATATGGGAAAAAACCGGGATTTTCTTTTTTTTTATTTAATGACTGGTTTGCCACTGAAGCAACATTTTATTTAATTATTTATATATATATATATATATATATATAAAAATTAGATTTACTAATAAACAAATGTATGAGTGGAATAGAGTAAATAAAATATATTTTAAAATTACCTGATGATTATATTATCACAAAATTACACCCACAGTGTTTAATGAATAGGTAAGATACCTAAGTTGTTATAATCCACAAAAGAATATAAAATTCATATCGGAGCCACGCACGGCACACACAGTACCTACCAACTGTCCGTCGAACACAACAAGCAAAAGAACGGGATTGCGGATGCCAGTATTTCTAGTACCTTTCTTCGCGAGTACAATGTTCTTTTCCTTACCACTCACAACGTCTATGTAGTACATCTGACATGAATCTTGAAAAATAACTATGTCAACTATCAGAGGTAATATAATAATATAATTATGTAAGCTACAAACCAACACGACAAGTTTCGTTTGCAATCATATATGTACTTACAATATTTTCTGATATGATTGATCTACTTATATGACACACATATGTACATACATACACACATATATGATTAGATGTAATTTCAATGTCAAGTTCAACTAAATTTCATAAAATTACCATTCAATAAATCCTAATATGTATCTTTGACTAAATAATAATCATATAAACATAGCAATGATTAGCGAGTATAATACACAAATATACATTGCACGCGCTAATCATTGTAGAGTTAGATAATCATACTATAAGTGTGTAGTGGAGACTATGCAAGCATCATAGTTACACATATACATTTCAATTTATAAATGATTTGATGCTAGTATAGTTAGAAAATAATCAATGAAATGACGTGTCAGAGTGTTTCCATTTTATTACATTTACTATAAATAGGTATCATACATTGTAAGTAAGAAAAGGTCATTCATTATAAACAACCCTTGTGTTCTAGGTTTTGAATTTGAATCGATTGTTACAATATTGTTCTTATCACTTTTAAAAAGTATCTAATCAGTGTAGATATTAAAGGTTCGTAACACTGGTAGGTAGTGGGTAAGAGTTTGCTTGCGGTCATTCCATTTTGAATGATTAACAATGAGCACAGACAAACAGAAAAAAAAATCACGTATTATATTGAATCACACAAGGAAAACAGTAATTGTATGCCCCTTGCCGCCCTGGTGGACGTTTTCCGGTCAAGATAGGTAGCTCACCTCACACAAACTAGACAGTCGAGCGTCCACATCGGACGTAACGATGGGAGACATCGACAATTGATTTGTTTTAAATGAAGCGCTAAGGACCTATGGGGATATCGGAATTACAACACGTTAGCAAACAAAAAAGTGCTTGGTTTGTGTTGAATCTACACACACTTGGCTATATGCATGTTTATTACAACTATTAAATAATATAAAATTTAAAAAAAGAGAAAATAATAATATTCGAACAACTTAGACGGTTTTATCAGTACCTATATGTATATAGTACAATAATATGTATCAGTAGCTTGTTGTGGGAAAGCACAATTATTTTTGAATAAGCCGTCATCAAATGAGCAGCGTGATTATTTTACACATTATATTTATGTATAAAAACGTTTTACATATTTGTATATATAGTTTTAATTATAGTACAGGTAAATTTTGCAAACAATCAAGATGGATGGCGTGGTTGTGTTGAACAATTATAATCATGATTACTAATATACATACTCGCCTGTGCTAACTTAGCTGCCAACATCAGCTAAAGTAGCACAAACCGTTATTCATCTCTCTTGATTTTAGACTTTTTTCAGGATATATATATTTTTGATTCTCGATTTGACAAATATTTTTTTTCAAAACAAAACAAAAAACACCAACCGTGATAGCTATATACTTTCATTTTTTAGAGTTTATACACATTTAGCTGAAAAATCACAAGACCTACGTTCATCTTAATTTAACTAATTAAATACAATGATTAGTACATTGACGCAGTGTCACACACACAGTTTGTGATTGACTTGGAATTATTGTATTAGATAAGAATTAGAGAATTGTTTGGAGGGAAATAAAAATAAAATTTCGTTTTAGAAGTCAATTTAAAATGTAACCACTTTCCGATGTTTGTTCATATATAGAATAATACACTACCGCTGACACGAAACTATTATCGTATTTCATTACAAGTGTTCACTAGAGTTTGCTAGTGCCATTCTTGTTTCGATTCAAGTGGATCGGATCATACAACACAAAGGGTGCAATGTATGTATGTATGGTGAAATAAATGACAAACAATAAACTAAACTAGAGAATGAATAAAAATGTTGTCGGGACACGTTACATAGATACCTAATAGAGTAGTGTGGAGCGATAGAATTTTTTGAAGAGGACGGGCTGTTGGGGAAAAAAACAGAGATCTCGTTAAACTACGAGGGGAAATGAAGCCAACCCATCGCTAGTCCTTACAACCACAATATATTATAAATAAAACATTACGAAATATCCAAAAGCAATCATTAGACCTAATACAATTATTAATGAAATCGGATTTATAGTTTAAAAACCTTCAAGCATCATATTGTGGATGAAGGGAGCCAGAAGGGACGTATCGTGATAGTTTAATCAATTAATTAAATATATAGAAATTACACGCGGCAGCTGTATGTATGTATGTATATATGTATGTGTATATATATAAATATATGTACATATACATTGAAATGTACTCTACTCACTGCACGCAGCAAAACACATGAGCCTAATAGACTTTTTATTTTAATTATAATATTCTTATTTAAAAACACTTGTCCCTTCGGTTTCATGTCTGTTGGTTCGTTCGTGTATTTCAATTAAATAAGTTGATTTTTGTTGTTTTTTTTTTGTTTTTTTAATTTTTTGTTTTGTTTTTCTAAAGAATTATGTGATTTTTTAGAAAGGGAGGCGGGGGCCGGAGGATCACATAGCATATTTGCGAGTCCACTCGCGTGCCAACTCGTTGTACTTCTCTCGATCTGTTTTGTATATCCTAGCGATCTCTGGCACCAATGGATCATCTGGATTTGGATCACATAACAGTGAACAGATTGATAGTAGAACTAGAATAAACAAAACAAAAAAAACGCAACTAATTAACAAACACCGCGTGACGTGCGTTGTTTTACGTTACGTTACCTTTTGAAATTGTAAGTGCGGGTGACCACTGTGAACGTAATATATCCAAACAAATACTACCGTTACTGTTTATGTTTGGATGGTAGATTCTAGTCGTGAATGCCACTTTTGGTGGTTTGAATGGATAGTCTGTAGGAAAATGGATTGTTAAAAAGAATACACCACCTTGATACGGACTATCAGGCTGAAATATAAAACCACCATTACTACAATGCCCTTTCATCACTATAACAAAATGCTATTTATTAAACACTTACTGGTCCCATAATTGTGGCTTGCCAGTGGAATACTGCAACAATAAACACATCATTAGTTATTATTTTTCCCATTCCTGCACGACACAGTATCCCTACACATCTATTCCGACGTAAATCAAATTATTTACACAAAATAAGCAACTAGTGCTTAATATATCAATGATTAACACGTATAGATTATATATACTAATCATTATTCGCGTTAATTAATTAGATAATATTTATTACGCAGGGAAAATCAAACATAAGTAAATATTATTATACTTATAAAAAAAACTCACTATTATCAAATGTATTATTATAATATCATACTGTAATTATTATTCGGTGCAGACCAAATATAATTAAACTAATCTAATGATTAGCGAGCATAGATAAGTGTCTATACGTCATTTTGACTTGTTTACCAGTGAGTATATACTTATTGTATACGCTAATCATTGTAGAATTAAATAATCATACTATAAGAAATGCGCAGTGAAAATCAAGCATATGTTTCAGATTTGATTCAAATCTATTTCACAATTAATTAAAATGCGTCAATTTATTTTTCACCCACAAACGACAACATAGTACTATTATGTATATAATATAGAAATTTGCTAAAGACACAATATTCTCAAGGTTATAGAGCTTATAGTGTCTATAAAACTTATAGAATTATACATAATCGCAATATATTCAATAACTGGTTACAGATTTATTTCATTACTCTTATTAGTTTTACTGTTATTCTACACTATAAGTTAGAAACATACAAAATTGTATGTTCATTTAAAGCTTATAGGATTAATAGCGCTTATAGTAATATAGAATAGCACCATTAATGCCGGATCTATTTAGATAGCAACAGCAAATATAAACATTGCTATTATGAAATTATATCGTTTTTCGAATCGAAGAATTTTGATATTTTATGCGTAACCGGTTGCGTTCAATTACATTAAATAACAACATGTTTACGAAAAGAACACAAACAACACAAGCAAAACATTTCTGTTCGAAAATGCTTTGTTCATGTTTGGTCTGGTTCCGTTAAATAAAACTCATTTTATAGAAGCCATCCAAGCTTGTTTAAATTTCATATCGCAATTAGCTACTTTAATTTATAACAAACAAAAAAAAAGTCTGGAAGTATTTTCGTATAACATGACCTCTAAATTATATTTGTCGACATAACCTAACATTTAATTCTGATATTCGTTTTAATCAAATTAGTATTCAAATAAATGTATATTTTAAGAATGTATATATGATACATAAAATCATTTATAAGTTAAATGCGATTTATTCGTTTTTTTTAAAATAAACTACCTACATGACTAGTTTAACCTGAAAAGGGCAATGAACTGGAGGAATAAATATCACTATTTCTTTTATTTAGTTATTATAACTATAAAAAGTTTTGGATAAATATATATAATGTAAAGTGACCAAAACAGCAATTATTTTCAATGATTACACACATTTTTTTTTTTATGAATTTCTTAATTTTAAATGTGAAATTTCGATGATTAGATTAGAATTAAGATACAAATAAGTATCTAATAAGGAAAATTTAATAATTTGAAAATGATTGATATTCAGTTATTAATAAGTATCTAATAGGGAAAACTGTAAATGTTTTTTTTTATATATATTGAAAACTATTGGTGATGAAGGCAAAAAAAAAAAAAGTTTTTATATTATGACTCAACACTTACGATCATCTCCAACCGGTCCTGCTGAGCATTGTGCTGGAGGGTCTCTGCCGAGGTCTTGTAATTCCTGTCAAATAAAATAATAATGAATATTCGCAAAAGGATATTAGACGAAAAGTCAATATCGAGCATGCATGCAAACGTACAGCAACCAATAAAAAATAACCTAAGTAATGATAATTTTAGAACAGACCGAAATCCTAAAATGGTGAGGTTAGCAATGTGATTACAAAAATGATACAAAATACTATAGATGCGATGCGTCAGAAATCGTGAACGCTTAATAAGAAAGTGATTTCATTACACACCAACATTGATTTGACAAATATTCCATAACTTCCGGCATTTTATTTTATTATCATCAAATTACATATTCTTGTAGCGAGCTGCTAAATATGACTGTCATATTTCGTTTTGCACCAAAGATTCGCGAGAAAAACAGCGAAACGCAACGCACAGTTATTAAACGAATAAATGTAGAGGAAAACGGCAGCAGAAATTCCAATGCTGTACACATTGCACGGTATAAAATCGTTAAGGGCGTTAAACCACATATTCGATAGCCACATTCCACATTGAAAGCAATACAGAATACAAGCATAAAGTTGAAATGAATGTACATACCTTATTGATTCGTTTTAAAGCCATTTGATTTTGTGTAAATTATATATACTGGCTTTCCACCAGACAATGAATCTGCGAGCCAAGGACCTTTGATTAGAGATTGCAAAGATGGCTTCCTTCAAACGCAGTGATACAACGTGAATCAACTTTCTGACTGACGAATGCAAAAACAAAAAAATTGAATGTGCTTTACAGATCAAAGTGTTCAATGGATAATACTTGAATTTTATGTTATGATAATATTGCAACTGTTGTTGGCCAAAATGTTTCAATAAATATAAATGATTTTACCTTTCCAGAAAAAATTAATACTAGAGTTGAAGTTGAGCATGTACGTATTTGCTGCACTAGTTGCGTTGTTTTCCACCAGAGTTCACCACAGGACTGTTGCTCTAGTGCCACCCATATATATTTCTATATACTTCTCTTCTCAAACGTTTTCCATTCATACATATAGATGGTACTAGATTACTCATATTTATACATGCTACTCAAGCGCGAACTTTCAATTTGTTATTATGAATCAATATTCAATGACTTAATTTTCATATAAGGTCAAATTCAATTCGTTAAGAGTCTCATTGTGTACTTTTAATAACACTATTTTTAAATAAATAAATTGATACAAATAGATTATATTGGCTAAATATTTTTTCTTCTACTTCTCAATTATTGCCTAATTATTTATTACGATAATTATTAGTATAAATCAAAGAGGCATAGTAATAATTAGCACGTGTAGTCATATAAATACGTCATCTTGGCATTTTAATACTCAACAATGAATATATGTAATCATTGCTTTCGCTAATCATTGTTAAATTAGATAATCACTATAATAAATATCTGGCATGTCTGACACTGAACTTTCTTATACGCATTTTGGTTAAATAGTAAGAATTTAAAAAATATTGAAAATTTACAAAAAATTCAAAGTTTTATAAATTCTAATCATCTAACCAAAATGCGTATAAGAAAATTCAGATACAGACATGCCAGCATATGTACCGCTGCGCCGAGACGAGTACATCAACTACTGGCGGAGGTCAAGTATATAATGCGCTGGATGTGAGAAGTATTGAATGTAATATTTAAAATAACATATTTTTTTTGTAAGCAATACCTTTTCTGAAAAATCTTTTCAAATAAAAGTTATGCGAAATATTAATATCTTTTATTTTCAATGTAACTAATTTTGCTGTAAGTAATACCGTTTTTTAGTTATAATAGAAAATTCAAAAAATGACTAGAATAATCATGCACTTCCGGTTGATATAGGGTTCCAAGATTAGTAATATATTATTAATTAGAAAAATAATAAAAATATGATATGATCTAACCAAAATGCGTATAAGAAAGTTCAGTGCAAGCCACTGCAGATGTTTTTACAATAGTGTAAGATATATATTTAGTGATAATGTATTTGAAAGTAACTTAGTAAAATATTATAAATTAGTAAAATAATGAACTATGCAAAATTAAAATATTCCTCTTATAAAAACAAAATACGTATAAGAAAGTTCAGTGCAAATCATTTCGGATATTTAAATAGACTTAACTAAATCTTTCATCTTTCTTCTACTTCTCAATCACTTTCTACAGTCTAATTATTTATTACGATAATTATTAGTAGAAATAATATAGGCACAGCAATATTTAAAACGTGTAGATTAATTTAAATACATCATTTTGGCTTTTAAATACGCCCCAATTATTATATGTACTCATTGCTTGCGCTAATCATTGTAAAATTAAATAATCACACTATGACTACTATCTCTATAAAATTCGTTCTTAATTACTATAGATCACCTAAGTTTTTTTTTAAATTAAAAAGTACAAGATCAAGAATGTTGTCCCTGCACCTCAGAATTTTAACCAAGAACCTGTATTGATAACTTAAAAAATCTCTAGTGATTTAAACTCGACCAATGTCAATATATTTTTTTTTATTTATCGTACAACTAAATACATTTTAAATGGACTCGCACTTCAACAATAAAAGGTACTAGCAAGGACACATTTTATATCACCGTCTGCTGTATAACACAATTATTTATTTATTACCTTCTACTATTATTTATTCGTAAAATTGATTTTGAGTTTAAAATCAGATGTGCAAACTGCATGTAATTTTTTTTTTTGTCAATTAATCATATTTATAATAAATATTCCACATTCTTTATACTTATACCAGTACTCAAGGACATTAACAGGATGTTTAGCAAGATGGTGAATCCGAGAGTAACAGAGGATTATTTGTAATTCATTTATTAAAAATATATAATTTCAAAATTCTTACAATTATAGATAAAAATCGCAAGTGCATTGTTTTGCTCATGTCGGTACCTAAATTACTTAATACTATCTTACGCTTAATTGCACATGTACAACTTATAATCCTACAAACCTAAATATATTTAAAATGTAATTACTTGGTATATGAAATTAATTAAAATATGTAATAAATGATTCAATTAATATTGGTATATTTTTATTAACGAAAATTCCATTGTTAATTACAAAACATATGATGAAAATGTAGTATTAAGTATTTGCGAATATCTTTCTAAAAAACATAAATGAAGTGTTGGCTCATTTGATTGGTATGGGTGGGTCTGAATCCATAACGAATTTTCGAAACAACCTTGCCAATATATAGATCGACCGCCAGACGGTAGAATTCACAGTTCTTGGTCCGAGTCGAGCCGAAGTGAAATACGTTTACCTGCACGGTGTGTATAACTTGTTACGTTTGTAAAAGCGACAGCGCGCCAATTACAATAAATGTAGTGGTAAATCTAATAAGTGCATGTTGCCTATAAATGCACATGCATGCATATGGATGTGTATGTGTCGCCATACATACCAAGACACTTATTGGAGAAAATCTTTTATGATTTCAAAGAACACGCATGGCCAGTTAGCATGAGGCATTTCACTAATAAGCTTCAGTTTCTATGGCACCTGTATGGTTTGCGGTAGTTGTTCGTTCTTCATGAACCCGAAATGTTCGTTTCTTGTTTATTTACCATTTTCCCCATCCATGATCATCAGGTAGGATTAAGTGGTACTCGTTGAGTGATTGTGTATCAAGTGATTTAAATAAAACATCTAAAACCCAATTGCGACAACATTCGTTAAATATTAACAAACCAATTGATTAATTGGCTCTCTAGGATAAAAGACAAACATTTAATGGATTATTCAACAATTAACGAGTTTGTTAATATTTAACTCATTTTCCTGCAACCGGGTATAAATATTAGAAACATTTTTCATTTAATACATATTTTTGAAAACCACTACAAACAATTTCATGATAACTTTATTTGTCACAAATGAGTAAAGAATGTTTGATATAAATCTAATTCTGCTTTCTACTTTAATCATTTCAAAAATATTAATGGTTGAGGTCATATGATTAATTGATTGATTCATAACAAAATATAATCCTATAGGTCTCTATATGTTAGTAAATCAGGACAACTTGTTTTCATAATATATAGATATATTTAAATATGTAAAACATTTTTCGCCGAAAAATTAGCTTAATAGATAAATTTAACGAGTTGTTTTTTTATTAGTTTTTATTTGACGTGTTGTACAGGTCTAATAATTATAGGTGATTTTGATGATTTTTTCAACTATTAAATTTTAACATGTAATAAATGAAAGTAACATATTAAATAGAGCGAGAGGGTAACATAACACAATATTATTAATTAAAATGTTTTATAACAATAAATGTAACTTACATACCTTTGTATGTTATATACATATATATATTTATAAATCACATGCTTAAAATATAATTATTGCATTTACTATAAAAATATTATTATATCTCTAATACATACATACATATAACTGCATCGGCATATTTTTCCCACAAAAATAGATCAATTAATATTTTACTAATATATATTTACGAAATTATTGCAAAACTGTTTCATTACTATATTTTTGCTAAATGTATACTTTAGATATCTTTTTTCAACTTGAAAACATTCCGAACGCGTATAGTTTACAAAATATAAATAATTGCACGAACAAATATGAATACTAATGGTCGATTTAGTACTTCATAGAGAATTAAAGATTAACCAGCGCTAAATTTAATGCGAACAATGATATTGAATAAATAGTGACATAGATTAATCAATTTATATTATTAGAAAAATAAAACAAAAATAATTTCCGCTAAAAATTAGCTCATGTTGATGTAATCATTAAACCTGATTTCACAAAAGTTAATTAAAAAAACGAATTGAGTCATAAACATAGAGTAATGTTATTTTCTTGTAAGAAATGACATTTTCGAAATTATTTATTTTAACTTAGAAACAACTTTGACATTGGTAAAAATGCGCCTTCACCTTAAATATATACAACTCATGTTGCTTGTCAACTTCCGTAGTTGCTATATTTATTAATTTATTCAATAGAAATAATATTATTTGATACGTGTAGATGACAATCAAAATTTGTTTGATGATGGCTCTATTGGGTGCTGCATTTGCCCAATATGGAATCCCATCCAATTTAGTTGGTACGACAAACTACCAAACGGCGGACCAAACCCGCCAAGAAGTGTACGACCAAGAGGGTAACGTCCAAGGTGAATACAGCTACTTGGACCCTAACGGTCAAACTATATCTGTAAAATACACTGCGGGGAAGGGAGGATATCAAGTTCTACCCCAATACCAACCTCATCCAGAAGCTCAACACCAATACCAACCTCAACTAGAAGCTCAACACCAATACCAACCCCAACTAGAAGCTCGACACCAATACCAACTCCAACCAGAAGCCCAACACCAATACCCACCACAACACTTGTTTACACCTGCAATACACCCATACCCCGCAGCCACCGCAGGTCAAATCAAGAATATGCAAGAGTTTCTTCTAGAAGAAGAAAAAGAGAATGAAGAAGCAACCACCCTAGCTGATTTCCCTAATTTCGCACACTCAAATCCTCGAACTCACGTTAGTGTATCCCACTCAGGCACTCAACAAGGCTATAAATATGAAATCAATCTATAACAATTTATTTCTCTACTCAATTGTAAATCTGTAAATACAAATATATTTATAAGTTAATTTTAAATACAAATTTTGCATGTAAACATATGTATGTCGCATAGAACAACGAAAGTATTTTAATTAATAAATAAATAGATAATTAAAATTGAAATTGTTTTTGAACAATTGTTGCTAATTCGTTGGTAAATTTAATAAAAGAATAAAAACATCTAACATATATAGTATAGACGTATTTTACTAAACCATACCTACGTTTGAAATTTAAATTAAAATCTTCGTTCTAGTTTTTATATAAGTATAAGCATCTCGTTTCTTACCAGCGTTTAGAAGCTATAAAGAGAATTTATTACCTAATAACTGAAAGTGTCGTAATATACACATATAGGTTGTTATACTTTCATTTTTTTTGTGCGTAATATTTTTAAACTTACACATAATTACGATAAACTGATTCATCTACTACGATTGACTACAATAAATGAGTTATTGATAAGTTTGAATATAAGCAATTATGGTCTGTTTCGTAAAAGTATTGTAGTAGATTAATGATTAATTTTGGCCCTCTCACTGATATATTATAAGTGTTATAATTTGCTTGAAAAAGATGTTGAAGTAAGATAAACCCTGTATTCTTACGACAATATAGTTCAAGATCGTATACAGATACTTTGTTTCGAAAAACAAATCCGGTTTCAATTCGTTTAATATATCTCAAGTTCAGTTGCTAGAGTATTTTGTTCCACACACCTTAACCGCGTCATAATAGTCAAGTTCAAGAGTTATTATTTATAAAAAATTAAATTAAACGCTTTCCATTCGTATCATCGCACGCAGTCAATGAGTTATCTGCAATACAAGCATGCAATTTGAGTTGCTGAGTAGTATTTTACCGGTGAAACCACAGACAAACAGCCAATGTAGATGGGAGAACACGAATAGTTGTAGTTCGTTTTTACTTTCTTATACGAAGTAAAGTATTGTAATTATAATCTCGAGTTTTTGATGGAAAAATACACCATAACTTTTGATATATTTATATTTAGCAAATATACACGAAAATATAACATTATCCCTGGGTTTATTATTACCCGAAAAATTCTATCGCTCTTGAATTTAATTCTGTTCCAAATAACGATAGCTTACAAGCAGAGCCTTTAAATAAAATGAAATACACAAAATATTGTAAATTGCAATATATAAATTGATTAATTAATCAACAAACTTTACGTTGCGTGTCTAATTTTATGTAAAATATTTTATTAACGATGTCACTTTTTAGAACTAAGCTGTCTGATAAGAATATTGCTTTTTTTTTTAACTATTCTAGTGGAAAAATGGGTAACGATGCGAATTTACTGCTCATTTCTGTTATTTGATCTTCTCATTTATGCCATTATGTCCCAGCGATCCTTATCCATCCTGAACGTTTTGTTATTCGTCTTAAATGTGTATGAAAATGTATGATACGTAAACTAACGTGTGCAATGACACAAAAATAGATATTGGCGAAATTTCAATAATGAAACTGTGAAATATGCTACATACTTTAATCACAGATATGCATATCTTGTGAATACGGTATGAAACCTCTGAATCCCGCTTTACTTCAATGGTTAACGGGAAAGCAGATACTCTGCAATGATAAATGATTTAAAATACAAAATCATTTTTCAAAAACACAAAACATTTACTGCGTAGCATAAATGTTATCCTAAGATAATTCTGAATATAAAATGATAAAACTAATACAATTTATTTAAATAATTATGTGTTTTGAAGGTTTTAATAAACTTTCATCTTTAGTATCTGAAATTATTAATAAGTTGTTGTAATTATACTCCAAATTACAGTTTAATTTTATTCATTGCTTTGCTCGATTGCAAAATATAAAATTAAACATATTTTAAAATATCCGTAGTGCAAGACACTGAATATTCATATACGTATTTTGTTTAGATAAAAGGGATATTTAAAATTTGAATAATTCTAAAAAATATAATTATTTATTTTGCTATATTTTTTTACGATTTAAAATAAACTAAAAATCTAGTACAGTTGATGCGATTTATGTAATATATTTCATAAACCTACGTAACTATGGTATCAAAAATAAGATGTTCTGGTAATCCACACTCTTTTTGAAAAAAGTTTCAAACAAAAGCTGTGCGAAATATTATTATTAAATGCAGCCGTTTCGGTGAAATTGCAGAAGCTGCAAAAACGACTGAAAAAAATAAGCACTACCGGTTTGCATATTCTTTTCAAAAATAGGCATGTACAAATCCTAAGTTTTGAGTTATATTTGTTTACCTTCTACCTTTTAGGCTGTAGAGCGCGCTCACTCAATACACACCCACACACAAACACACACACACACGAACACATACACAAACACACACATACACATACATATACACACACATACACCCAGGCAAACGTCTTTCCGAAAACAGTCAGACTAGATTCAGGTAAGGTCAAATGGTATATTTCCGTTAAAATCTCGAGATCGAACTTATTTTTTATTCTTGATTTCTTGACAATACTTATTTTTTTCGTATGTAAGTAAAAATTAATCGTCTTTTAGTATGCATTGGTTTCAAAATGGTTAAAGCTATAAAGTACACAACATGATTGGTCAGGGTGTAATATATATAATAGAAATCATTTTCAAACTGATAAAACATTTTCCATATCAAGTTACGTTACTTTCATGTAGAATTATAGATGTAAGTTATTCACGTGCGCAATAAAACTCCAATTTAGAATGTAGCAGTTCAAAAAACTTTTAGCTAAAAAACATAATCGTGATCGCTAGAAGTAAGAAACAATAATTAAATATATTATTTATTTATTTAGGTTATATATATATATATATATATATATATATATATATATATATATATATATTTATTTATTCATACAACAATCTATTTATTTTTGAAGGTTGTGTGTGTGTGCGTAAATGCAGCTGTAACACTTCTGTGTAGAAAGTAATTGTATTTATATCCCGATTAATTAATTATTTATGGGACATAGATGTGTATGTATAAGTAACGGATATAACTCTTAAACTTGGACTTGAAAATGTCTCAATGACATTGGTTTAAATCCAAAATCTCATTTTAACTAGATTGGTTAATTACAGTACTCCAGAAATATTTTGAATTCATCCAATCATACATAAATTAGTAAGCCTTGATGCAAAAATGTACGACGCCCAAAGGACCTTGATATTTAGATCGCGGAAGAAAAATACGATGTGAAAGGTTGTTTCAGTTTGTTATTTGTTATTATTATAAAGAAACAAAGGATTAACTAAATAAAAAGCGATACTTCACGTACGTCATCCACCTTTACCCAACTCGTTACAACAATGAGAACTTATCAATCTAAGAAAATAGGTAATTGATTGAAAAATTATTGCAACAGTCATCATTTCATTTATTATTTATGTATGATACGAGTGAATACATTAAATATGTAGCACTAGCGAATGATAAATGTTTATATCCATTTTATATACACATTAAGGAAATAAAGATAAATAGGTACATATGTATATAATACCCAAATAAACTAAATTAATCATTGGCACATTGTTTCCTTTATACCCAATAATTTTCCTACTTAAGACAAATAGGCAAACGAATGCCTATCTCGTAAATAACAAGAGATATATAGGTAATAGTTTATATAAATACATATATCAGCAGCCAGACATGATTACAAAAATTGAAAATAATTAGACTAGGTAACAACACAAATTATGGATTACAAAACGAATTACGCTTTATTGAAAGAGTAAGCATAACCATCGGGAGATCTTTGCAGAGATAGTTTGCCTGGTGGGTAGAAACGGTGTGGGGCTTCAGTGGTTGGTTGATATTGTGGTTGTGGACGGTATTGGGGTTGTGGTTGAGGTTGGTATTGCGGTTGTGGTTGAGGTTGATATTGTGGTTGAGGTTGGTATTGTGGTTTTGGTTGAGGTTGGTATTGTGGTTGAGGTTGAGGTCTATATTGGGGTTGTGGTTGTGGTTGATATTGAGGTTGAGGTCTAGGTTGATATTGCTGTTGAGGTTGTTGATATTGTTGTTGAGGTTGGTATTGTTGTTGTGGTTGTTGGTATTGGTCTGGTTCTTGATACGCTGGTGGATTGTATTTTGGATCTGGGGTGTACTGTGGTGGTGGTACAGCAGCTTGAGGCAAATGATCTCCGGTTGCCATGAATCCATCTTTTCCAGCGGTGTAGTGAACAGTTTTCTTCTGGCCGTTGGCATCTACGTAGCTGTATGATCCTTTGCGGTTGCCTAATGCGTCACTTTCTTCCTTGAATTCCACACCATCTTCTTGTTTGTATTGGGTGCCGAAGGTTCCGTCACCACTTTGGAAACGTTGCTCACTGAGGATGGCAGCGGTTCTTGGATCACCGTTGTGTCTGTTCTGGGCTCCTGCTACTGCAGCTAGCACCACTACAACAAACTAATAACAAAAGAATATTACCACATTGTAGAAAATTGGAAAACAACAGAAGCTTTCTTTCTCTTCATTATAATATAATACATAATTATTATATAACGAAATAATTTTGATATATTTATAATTTCAATCTAAGTATCAATGAAATTGATAATCGAAAATGATATTTTAGAAATTTAGTTTATTTTTAATTAAACAACTTTCTCCAAATAATTTATTTTTTTTATTAGATTAGCAACTAGTTCAATAACTTAAAGTGTTCTATTAT
This sequence comes from Nebria salina, assembly GCA_944039245.1. NCBI lineage: Eukaryota > Metazoa > Arthropoda > Insecta > Coleoptera > Carabidae > Nebria > Nebria salina. The sequence continues at coordinate 2,878,662 of OX063268.1, forward strand.
GGATTATTCCACATTTCCGTAATAGAATACTCCGAAATGAAATGCTGGTTTCGTTTTGTTTTTTGATACGAAGAACACAAATCTGACGATTACTCACTATTGTCTTCATGTTGTACATTTTATTAATTGCAAATAAACTATTTATGGATATATAACAAGTGTCTACCGCGGCGGGTAAACTCTGACTGTCCTTTCCGGAACCGCCATTCACTATTTATACTCGGTGTGCAACCTTGGGTGAGACCGACCATGAGTGGACATACATATATGAGACATAATTAAAATGTACATATAGGTACCTAAGTAGGCAGGCATATACCTGTAACCAAATATTTACGATATTCTTCCGGTCCTTAAACTTAATTGTATACAAATATTTATGCAAAAGCTACATCAATAAGATGTATACGTAACAAACAGTGCCCTTAATACTCACAAGAGTATATACTGTAGAATCTATATATCTACAGTGTAGATATATCATCACTACCCTATCGAACAATTATTAGATTTACTTTAATCTTTATAAAAATTGCTAAGAAAACAATATTAGATTGTGAATTTCTTATGGAGGTAATTCGCAAATGATCTTAGACAGGAGACAGTTTTAGGTGCGGTTGTTTAACCTATACCTACACTATGTAAAAAGGAGTTTTTTTTAGATTGTAAGTAACTATTACTCAATCTTTGATTGAGGCACATGCAGACAGAAATGCAACCTGTGTAAATGTAGAGGATACAGGTGTGGTACGAAATCGCATAAAACGAAAAATCGCTTAACCAGAAGTTCATACATCTGCTTCATGGCCCAATAATCAATTTTTAGGATCTTATGTGAATTTTTGTAAACATGACATAATTCGATTTCGGGATTTTAACTAAAATATATATGAACCTTCCCTGGATCGAGTCTTACTAATTTTGGAATTACATTATATACGTGTGTTCGTGCTCTACAGCCTAAAAGATTGAATCGCCCGTACTTACAGTAAAAAGATATTAATATTTAGTACAACTTTATTTGAAAACATTTTTAAAATGCGTACTGGTTACTTAGAAATCTTATTTACATCCTCAAACATACGAAGGTGTAGGAAATATTATTATGTAAATCGTATCAACTATGCTTAGCAGAATAACAAAATAGACTCAAATAATTTGGAATTTGTCATTTAATATCTAATGTCAGGAATATACAAAATATGTAAGAAATATATAAAATACGTATAAGAAAGTTCAGTGCAAGGCAATGCGGATATTTTCATACATCCTTGATACAATTAAATTATGTTCGCAACAAACAGATAAATCGAAGCTAACGGAAAACTCGATATTATACTTTAGTCCCAAAAACTTTAATCTACTCGAAATCCTTCTAATAAAACGAAATTATATCCGTAACACACGATTAATATGTTAATCATTCTAACTTATGAATATAATATTATTATTATATTTCCATTTTTATTTGACGAAGAGCTAAAGTATTCGATTGAGTGTCTGTAAGTATTCAGGTTGATTATATTGTTAGACAAAAACTTTTATCGTCTTGCATTCAAAAAATATATGACTGATATATTTGAATGTTGGATGATCGCTCGAAAGACTAAAATTTATCGCTCCTTCTCATAATTCGTGCCGTTCGCATTTTAAATCGAGTTATTAAGTTCCAATAAATCTATATACGTATTAGGTAACACTACAAATTTTTGAAACCAGTTGCAAATTTTGTTGGTTTTTCAAAAAATAGCTAATTTTTACATTTTTTTTTTCAAAAATATAAACCTTATGCCGTTAAAAATAATTTATAATTGCTTAAACTAGTTTTGATGTTACTAGCGAGCTAAGTCAAGCTAAGTATTGCTTAGTTTAAATTTCTTTTAACTGGAAATTTATGAAGAAATAATCGGTTTCCCTCAATTTATTGTAAAACAATTTTCATTCTACAAACATGCACATATGTAGACACTACTATAGGTATAAAAATATGAAAGTAAACAAATTTAATATACAGTGAAACTCGACTTAGGTCATGTATATAATTACAAAAAATTATTCTATATTGCAACTAATTTCGCAGATATGAAGAATAAATTTGTTGAAATGTTATTTCTAGGAAAAAAATCTTATTTGTAATACCTAAACTTCACAGTTAAATAGTTTCTATTGTTATAGTGAAGATATTTAGACGAATATAAATCGCTATTTGAGTGACAATCAGGTAACGATCTTAGATTACATCAAAAATAAGTAATACTTAATAATAAATTATCATATTTAATAAATTACATTTTCCAGAACAGAGGCGCACTGGACCATATAACTATCCAACCACAGATCGAATGATCGACATATGATAACAAAAATAGTGAGGTAAATGACCTCTTCAAACACTTAGGACCAGGGTAGAAAATCTAAAAAAATGCTATTGTTATTTGATATCACCAGTCCGCCCCTGATCCCAAGGATAATTAAGTTGATAAAGGCACACTTATTAAAAGCATAACAATAGGGCATTTCTAGAGTACTCACCACAAGTATTTTAGAATGCTTTTAATGAAATGTTGGTTGAAACGTGTGTCATTAGAGTAAATACAAATGTTATGAAACAACCACACCCTAAAAGCTTCTACAGCTTAGAGCAATAGATGATGATGATTTAAAATATCCGCAGTGTCTGAACTTTCTTATACGTATTTTGTTTAGGTAGGAAGGATATTCAAATACGCAAATTTTAAATTATTCAAGAAAATATAATTATTTATTATGCTATATTTGTTTACGTTTTAAAATAAACTAAATATATTTCTTATAATATATATTAATTGTCAAATTCCAAATTATTTGAGCCTATTTTGTTATTCTGTTAAACAATTGACAGGAATAGTTGATACGATTTATGTAACAATAATACATATACTTGCGTAACTATGGCAATATAAGTCAGATAAGAAAAAATTTCAGTAACGATTTTCTTGAATATTCTATCCAAAAATCGGAGGTTTTCTTTCCAGCCATATACAAATAAATTTACATTCAGCCGTTTCGCTGACACACACACACACACAGACGTATATAGATACATAAGTTCATGCTCATTCCCAAAAATAGTCAGACTTGATTCAGAGATAGTCAAAAAGGTATATTATCGTTATCTTGAGATCGAATTTTTCATGATTACAATACTTACTTATTACTTCGTATAAGTAACTAAAAATAGCTAAGAATTCAGAACGAGATATAATTCGTAGCGGAAAATTTGGAACTAAAACGCGGACGTCTTCTAAAATGGCTTAACATTTTTTTGTTACTTATATTTTGCTAAACAATGTTAAGGTATTTTTTGTAAAATCTCGAGATCGATTACTTCATGAATACAATACATACTCATTATTTCATATAAGGCAATAAAAAAGTTGACATTCGCACTCATTGCACTCACTTATCGTAGGATATTAAAATTAAACAAGAATTATTACAGTATGAAGGTGTATAAAAGTATGTACATAAATTATCCTTTTATTTAAACGTTTTATTTAAAAACATTTATCTCACTATATCAGCTAATATCTTTCTTTTATTGTAGATATACCTAATTCAGTTTTCCTCATAAAATAATTTTGATACATCTACTATAAGAATACATATTATTTCCTTTTGTACATACATACGTACCAAGTATTACAATTTTATGAAGCCACATTATTGATGAGAGAGAGAGAGTGAACAAATATACATAAATTTATTTCATTGCGACCAGTCGACCGGACCAAAAGCGTTCTTTTTATTTATTTATGTGCATATATATGAAAGGTAATGATATATATACATCAATATGAATTTATTCGGTGTTTCAAAATTCGACAGTTAAAACATTCATTCATATATACACACACAGAGAGACACTCAGAAAAACATACACACACAACTAATTAATAAATATTTTTAAAATATTTTTATTTAGTCACAAAATTCAAACCCACTTCATGTCATCATTGTAATACAATAGCAACATAGGAACATAGGTATTTTCAGGAAGTCCAACGCTGGTAAATTTATCTCTTTCATCCGGTACGCCGTTATCTTCAAGATTTTTGTCCATATCCAGAACTCGGTCCTCGTAGCACCAGGTGTAACTATCGGCATCGCTGTTGAACGTTGAAAAACGCTCCAGGATTCTAGTCAGTTTATCCTCCATGCAAACATTGATCGCACAAATACTTCTAGATTGCATATTTTGTATTCGAATAGGCCGAACTCGTTTCGTCAAATAACCAATCTTAAAACTGGAATGAGTAGTAAATAATACTACTCTATAATGTAAGTGATGCGCTCAATATACCTACGTTTCACTAGCCCACCATGGATCATTGTCTGCAATTGGTGTCCATTTAGTGGTTGGGACCTGCTGGCCCACTTGTGGTATAGGACCATGTGGACAATATGGCACCTTTGCGCCGGTAACGGGATGAATATAATGACATAATTCGTTAGTTTGTTCGTTAAACCAATGGCTTAAATCTTTGCCAGCGAATGCCAATAATGGTAAAATAGAATTGTCGTTTCTGTACTCTTGCACTAATTCGGTTAGGTCGTAGACTCTGCCCAGAAATGAGACCCATAGGTCGTCAGGTCGGTTGTGTACCACTACTTCAAATGGGGCGATGTAAATTGTGTCCAAATCTGGGATTCTCTCCTCTTCCTTATGTAATTTCGCCACGCAAAATGAGCAAGTGTGCATGGAATGTAAACATACATGATTTGTTTCGTTGATTTCATCATAAAGTCGAAATGGTTTTGTCATTTTTATACTAATGTGCTCCTTTCATTATTTGACAGCTGGTTTAGCGAATTAATGCAGTTTCTTTTGTTTATTCCAATCGAAAGTTATTTAATAAATTCGCGGGAATTTTTGTAATACATTAAATATATTTGTTGGAAATCGTATTTCCTTATTTCTCTTTATATATGATATATTAAATGACAGATAAGTCGATAATGTTTTGTTGTCAACGCATTCTGATATTATTTGCAGACCATATGACCACAGTTAAATTCCTAAGCTTTTCGTATTGTCAGGTATTAAATAAGAATAATTTTAATTAACGCTTTTAAAAACTCCGAAGTTAAAATTGAACATATGAAATCTCAAAACACGCATTTGTTTATAAGATTGTACATTTGGACTTAATCGCATTTGATGTACGCTTGATGCTCTATTTGCAAGAGTTTAATTAATTTGTAAAACTAAATAAATATGTTTAAAGAATATTAAATATATTTATACATACTCATAACGTCAAATAATTTATATTGTTTAACTTCATTGTGACGTCACAGATTTCTTAGTATACTCACAATAGCTCTAATATAAAATATATTTATTACTTAAAACCAACTAAAGCAAGAAAATGTTCTCAAAAGAAAAGATAGTATATGGAAATAATGTGTACTTTAATTAGAAATGAACACAATAAACTGATTAAAATTATATAAGAAAAATACAATTCACCAAAGAAAATATAGGTTTTTGAAAATATATTAACAATATATTTTAATATTTAAATCATCAGCACAGGATTTTTATAATATATCAGTTTAGATAGCAAGAATAATTAAATGAACTTTTGCATTCTTATACGAAGTAATAAGTAAGTATTGTAATCATGAAAATATTCGATCTCGAGATTTTAACGAAAATATTCCATTTGACCTTCCCTGAATGAGACTATTTTTGGAATGGAGTGTCTCTGTGTATGTGAACGCTCTATAGCTTTAAATTGGTTATGCCTGGCGAGAAAACTTCCTATTTATGAAAATAATATTCAAATCGGAAGTGTTTGTTTACTTCAGTCATTTTTACTATTTCTGCAATATCACCGAAACAGCATCACTTACAATAAAATAAATAGCACACAAATGAAAAATATTAGTATTTCGCAAAACTATAATTTAATTTTAAGGTTTTCTTAATATAGTGGTTAAAAGAAAATAGCTATTGACATTTATCTTCAATGTTACCACGTTGTTCGTTCGTTAAAGTTTTCTTTTCGGAACGAACGACTAGACCTAATTTCGTCACCACTCTTGAAACCACTTTGAGCCCTTCGCGTGTTTTCTATTTAAACAGTTATCTGCCCCCTTTCAATTGTACAAATATTGCATATATAACATTTTTGTAAGCTTTCTTGTACTGTATCTGACGAAGATCGTGCTGCCGAAATACGTATCGTAAATAAAAATATTTTGTAACTTACCAAGTGTGTTTTATTACTTTCTTATACGCAGTATAAGTAAGTATTGTAATCATTAAAAATTTCGATCTCGAGATTTTAACGGAAATATAAGTTTTGATCTTCCCTGAATCGATTCCGACCAGTTTTGGAATGACGTCTGTCTGTATGTTCTCTACAGCCTAAACGGTTGAAGCTAAAATTATGAAACTTTAAACTTAAGAGTTGCATATATCTGAGGTATGCAACTCCTATTTTTGAAAAAAATATTCAAAGCGGAAGTGCATGTTTACTCTAGTCATTTTTTGCAGTTTCTGCAATTACTCAAAAATGGTTACAGCTACAGAAAAATTTTATGAACAAATATTAAAGGTATATATATTTAGCACAACTTTTGTTTGAATTTTTTTTTTTCCAAAAAGAGTACTGGTTTCTAAATAAATTTCTGCTTATTATATATATTTTTACATAAATCGTATCATCTGTGCCTGTCACTTGTTTAACAAAATAGACTTAAATAATTTGAAGTTTGACATTTAATACCTATTTATTCTAAGAAATATATTTAGTGTAAAATCGATCTAAAGGTTAGAACAAATATTATAAATTAGAAAAATAATGAAACTACGATGTAGTTTAACCCAAATACGTATAAGAAAGTTCGGTGCATGACACTGCAGATGTTTTTTCTAAGAAATGATATTCTTAATAAGGAAACAGATGCAACGCATATACTTCGAGGGAAAGAGAGCTATCAAGACAAGATTAATATAAAAATGAAAGAGCCCAAACGGTGACATTTAACAATAGAATTAGATGTTTATATCAATTTGGTGCATTTTCTAGTTTATCCCCAATGCTATGGGCAGAAAAATACGACGTAGGAATGTTCTTGAATCCACTCCTATTGCCATGCATTAATTATAGATTTGTATATTTCTACTTGCAAGTCGAACTGGAATCATATCAGTATGGGTTTTATCATCTTTCTTATCTAAACTGATGTCGTCTACATGAGGCAGATGTTTTCAATGCAACAGCCGTATTTGTAGAAAAGTTTAAAATTTTAGTAACTTTATAATAATGAAAACGATAAATTGACATTAGATAAACAGAGATCACCAACTACGATATTCTTAGTCAAGTGATTAACTCTAGACCAAGAATAAACTTAATAAAATATTTTATGTAGTTGTTTTATGTAGTATAGGTTTATATTCCCTAGGAGTACGAGGGAAAATGTTGCCGAGTATTTCATTTTTTATGAATAAATGTTACTCTTAATTCAATAAAAAATGAATATCAAATATATAAAGGATAACGATAAAATAAGTGTAAAAAATTGTTATAGAAACATTTATTATAAGACTTATTACAAATTAAGCGACAAGAGCAGACGCTGTGCTGGATTCGTATTTCCAGTTGGGCACAAGAACGGTCTTTTTTTTGTAATAACGAGCCAAACGGTGGATACGCGACTCAACCAAAATCAAACGGAATTTGCTGTCCTTATCCTTGCGATTTCGCTCCAAATGTTTTCGGATGGCGACGGCCTTTTTGATCAAATAATAGAGATCTTCTGGTAGGTCGGGAGCCAAACCCATCGCTTTCATGATTCTCAAGATCTTGCTACCAGTAACAAATCTTACTTGAGCAATCCCTTCCGAATCTCGCAATTTCACACCTGAAAACGAACATTACACATTTTACATGTTTGTTTTGAGCCACAATCATTTTTTACAAAAATTCATGAACTTATTTATTACAGCGTTGCCAATAAGAAGAAATTTTATCTAGATGTATTTTCACGAAAAGAAAATCCTAGGTAATAATAATTCGTATTGTTATTAAATTAACGTACTATCTCTAGTTAGATTTATATTATAATAATTATGTTGGTTAGTTGAATTACATAAATCAACATATGGACAGAATCATAATTTATTGAAAAATTTGACTCATGTCCATTTGGCCACCTTAAGCCGAAGCTAAACGGGAATTGACTAGAAGCTCAACACGATAGATTCTACCACAGTTCCAATTTGAATTAATTTTAAATAAAATCAATATTTAGGTCGCGTAAAAGGTAGCAATTATGCAATTAAAAAAGTAGAAAATAGATCTTTCGTTATTATTATCTGAAAAACATGTCAACTGAGTGATAAATAGAGAAACAATACTCAGAGAGTATCTCTTGATTTTCATGGTTACAAATTTGTTCAAATATGTAACATTTTAAAGAAATTATAGATTCTGAGATTTTAGCAATAAATTATGAATTTTAATATCTAAACTTATAATCAAATTGATTTCACGACATTAAGAAAACTTCAAATAGTAAATAGTGAAATTATAAAAAAACTAGGTCATTTCTACCGAAAATTATGACGAAAAATCATTGTTTGAAATCAAAACTTATTATTTGATGTCCATAGTTAAAATAGTAATTCATATATCAATCATACGAAAAGCCTTACTATGCGCTTACGTAAAAAATTAAATCAAAATCTAGTAGAGACAAAATTAAACGCTGATTTTCTTTACGTAATCTTAATTTAAGTATGAATGGATGCTGAATGGAGATTAGATTCAACACCATTTTCTACATAATTATAAATTAATTTCAGATGAATATTTATTTTTTGTAGCATGACATATAATTATATATCAATGAACAGTTAAATTAGTTTCTTTAGGCACTACTGTGGATAATTAATTTAGCCGAATAATTTGCAAAACCTTATATAAACCTTCCTTTTACATGCTTGTTTAGCACACATTTAAAAAGCGGCAATTGAGCAACTAAATTGATATATTTAATTTAAAAAACAAACTAAATATTTATCGGTCGCTTAACCTAATAACTAAGAGTTAACTTCTAAGTACAAGGCAACTGCATAATACCCTAAACTTTATAGAGTTTAGCCAATCTGATAACACTAGTTCATAATTAAACCAAAACATATTGCTATGCCCCTTAAGAATTTTACTAACAATAAGTGCTTTAAATAATTCCACCACCGTTTAAAATAAACATTTTGCCACTACCACTATTGATTACCACCAAAAAAAATATATGTGCTATTCAACTTACCAATTTGAGATGGTGTAAAGCCTTTTTTGGCCATTTTATGAATTTTATCCTTCACCGATTCCGCTGACACTTTAAGCCATGTTGGAATACTACGGCGATACGGAAGGGCTGATTGGGATATACCCTTGCTAGAAACACACAAATAACACAATTTGTAATTATTTTAAAATGAAAACATGGCAGACCATGCGGCCACGAGGTTAAATTTTTTGTAACACTATCACACATGCTCACTTGTGATTTGAACAAATTCGTTAAAACATTTTTAATACATGAATATTGCGAATGTAAATATGTAATATTAATTACCCTGGCGCGTGCATACGACCCATGATGAAATTGTGTTTTCCGACACTGCTAGTCCGTGTTGAAACTTCAAAAAGGAAGTTGATAAAGAAGATGGCTGTTTGAGTGACGGATGTGATCGATTTCTTCTTTATCTTCTTATGAATCGTTTCGTCTAAAGTGCGGGAAAAATATGAATCGATTCAAGGCACACACGATTTTTAATGATATTTGCTCAAATAAATATATCATATATAACAATGAGGAATAAAAGAGAATATTATTTATTGATGGTTTCTTTATTATTAGAAATATTAGCATTATTTATTTAATTCGTAGGTTTATTTATTTAGCTAAAAGAGCTACACTTTTATTTTTAAAAATAACATGCATGCTTGTGCTCTATCCGCCCACCTTTAATCACATTACGTCACTATGACGTAGGTCTGGGAAAGCTAGTGTAGCTATTATGGCGTAGTTATCTTAGCTCCTCCCAAAATTGCGTCATAGTGACGTATACGACAGTGAGAAGATCTAAAAACACTATCTATATTGAAAATACAAAATTATAACAAATTGATATGTTTTTATTAATATTTAATTACAATTTTATAATATAGTCGATATCTAAAATTTAGATTTTCTAATACTTTTGACGTTATAAATTGTCTTAAATCAAAAAAAAAATGTTTATCTTATTGCTTATGGTATTACTCTGGTATTACTGCTATTTGTGCCGTAAGCGTAATCATTGCTATCTTTACTGACTTAATTGTTACACGATAAACCAATACTGCTCATCTCTAACTTTCAAAATTGATTAAAAACAACACTTTGTTGAACAAAATTTAGTTGAGATCTGTAAATTGATGTAAGAATAGCTTATTTCAAATATTCGTTTTGTTAATTTTGTGTCTTTTATATGAAAAAATGAGTTGAGTGTTTGGCGAAATTACATGTTTTTTCTTTGGTTGGCACCACTGGTTTATATTAATGAAAATGAGTAGAATGAGTGTAGCTACGCTACTCGCGAGTTCATTGTATCTAAAAATGGTCGACTCAATGCCAAATATTATAATTTAACAAAAGGTTTATTGTCGGCGTGATTTACTACTTAAAGAAAATTTCTTTTACAAAATGAAAATGTAAATATTTAGTGTAGTTTGTAATGTACATAGTGCGTTTATTCCGTGTATTTAACAATAGTTTTATAATAATGTCTTAAGCAATTTTCTTACGCTGTTGTGTATCAGGTATGCTAGTGTTTACAGGTAGTGGGTTATTAGTATATATTTGAGCGAGCATTATTGATTGCAGGTTGCAGTTTAAAAATGAGTGATAACAGTGATGCTAGCACATCACCTATTATAGCAAAGGGGAAGCGAAGAGCTCCGATTTTAACGACAGATTCAAGCGGAAGCGAGTCTGACAGTTCGACACCGAAAATACGTGGATTGGAACGAAATGGAAAACGAAAGAATCGCATTCGCGAATCGGATTCGGATAGTTCCATTGAAAGGCTACGAATATCTAGACGACGACCTGTAAGTTATAATATTTACATACTTGGAGTTGTCAAAGGAGTAAGATTTGTTTATGAATATTTTTGGAGAAATTTTGTTGTTTATATAAGATAAATAAGAAAATACTTTCTTTACCTTTTTATGTTTGTTTTTATCTAGATATTTGTTATTTATGTAAATTTTTATTTTATTTAAGAATAGGGTAGTCAAAGTAAGCTTGGGGTTGATTTTATTTATATTAGATTTGCTTAATTAGTTTAGTTAGGTAAAAATATATACAAGGACAAGCATAATTAAGCTTATTTTTTGGTAAAATAACTATTGAGATAATTGATATTTCAAATCGGCTGACTGAAACAGAAATGAAGTTTTCTTCGCAAAAAGGTACCAAAATCAAACATTTTAATTTTAAAACTAATGTTCTATAATTTAAATATTATAAATTATTCCTAAATATGCTAAAAGTACATTTAATTAACACTTTAATTAAGGAACAATTGCATAAAATCTATTCATAATAGTGAAATGCGGGGGCATTTCATTAAAATGTTTAAAAGTCGCTCATTAACAACTATAGCCAAAGGGCTAATGATGTATAATACTTATTTAAATTTATATAATTATCTCTATCTGCAACATGTAAAACTTATGATTCATTTAATATTTCCGTGTATATTACATGTATGTTATGTAATATACAATAAATTGTAGGAACAAATTGAGAACTTGCAGATACTCCTCTTGGTTGGTAACAAAAGAATATTCCGTATTTTGTGTTCTCACTAATATTGGTTTTGGTTAATTTGTTTTCATATTTAATGGCATGGCATGATTAGTATTATCAATTTCGTGCGCGTAATGAAATTACTATTAAAATATTCATAAAATAAAATGATTTATTACTATATCTACGTAATCGTTTTTATTTCTTATAACTACTCAATTTATATTATTCATTAATAATGACAACTTAGGTTTTAACTAATTTATTTAATGTCATTCAATTTACCATACATACAAATATAACATACCTATTCCTACAAGTTTCATTTTATTATTTCATATAAATTGATAATAATTCAATGTACTCGAAATTATTCTGTATTGTGTATTATTTAAAATGTCTGTGAAATGATGTTACTACAGATAATACGTAATGGGGAATATAGATATGTTTAGTATCAAATGAAAGCTTGAATTTATTCAAAAGTAAGATTTTTAGTGATTATTTACCAGTCACATATTGCATTACTGTTCATATCAACTTGCATTACTAGTCATATCAATTACTTCCTATTTATTTAAAAATGTTAGACCTTTTTCTTTGAAAATTATAGCTACATTCGTAGAGATGTTTGAAGGTGATTTAGGTTAAAAATACTTAGTTGTATTAATGTGAAATATGTACTTACATCATTTCACATTTGATAAAAAAAAGATCACCGATGCCAATTGAATCTAAACATTATTTTGATTTGTTGTTAAAATGTTTTGAATTTATTTTTATTATGTATTATAAATTATAAAACAACTAGTCATTTAAATAGCAATATCATTTTATTGATTTAAATAAAAACGATTTAATTTTGGACTAATTAATTATGGCGAGGATATGAAATCTATGTCTTCCGTTGTTTGTTTTATATGTTTATCGATGATATTTATGATTGTTTTCTTGTTTATATAGCGTGTTGCGAGTGACGCGGAGAGTGATAGTGCCGAATCAGACATAATTAAAACACGCAAACCAGTGCATGCGGTTGTGAGTGATAATTCAGACGATTTCAGTGAATCGAGTGATTCGAACGATTCGAACGAATCAGATACCACTGATAACGGCTTCGAGGATGAAGCCAATACGAGTGATGATCACGATTGGGAGTCCGACTGGATGTCTGATAGTTCTGACGTCGAAGAAGAACCGTTATCATCACCGTTAAGAATAGATGATATAAAACCGAATAAAAAAGAAGTTGTGGTACCTTCCACTTCAAATGCGCCTTGCGTGGAATCCGATAGCAGCGATGGCGAGTCGGAAAAATGTCCAATCTGCCTGCTGTCATTTAACAATCAAGAAGTCGGAACACCAGAAACATGCGATCATAGTTTTTGCGCCGAGTGTATTCAAGAATGGTCGAGAAATGTAAACACATGCCCGGTGGATCGTCTGACATTTACTTTGGTGCTGGTCCGGAAACGTTATGGAGGAAAAGTAATACGCCGTGTGCCTGTAGATGTGAGGCGGGATACATTGAATGAATTGATCCAGGAAGATCCAACTTATTGTGAAGTATGTGGGATGAGCGACCGCGAAGACCGGTTGCTATTGTGCGATGGATGCGACTTAGGCTATCATTTAGAGTGTTTGGAACCTCCGATGGAGAATGTGCCAATAGAAGAATGGTTTTGCAGTGAATGCCGTTTACCAACAATTGTCCATGAAGCAGAACGGAGAGAGACTCGCCGACAACGCCATGAACCTCGATTGCTCCCTCGTACTAGCCAAATGGAACGAATTCGCGCTACAATAGAAACAAATCGTTCGTCTGCACTTAATCTCGACTTAAACTCTATGTCGTCGGGGTTTGAGGATACTGCCATGCCCGGAACTTCACGCAAACCTCTGATGACTGCTCCTACAACTGTACGCACTCGTAAAACGACTATAAAACGAAAAACGAGGCGAAGAGCAAGGCGAAAAGTAAAACGGAAACCAGTAGTCCTATATTATGAAATCGATGATAAAACTGGTAAAAAAGTTGCAGTGAAGAAGAAATGCAAGAGCAGAAAGCGAAAAACAAGACGCAAAAAGAAGACCAAAGCGGGACGTACAGTTCAACCAAAAACTGTAAAAAAGCGCTTGGCACGTCAGCTGGGAATGTGTGCGCCAAAAAAAGTCGGCTTAGCTATTCCAGAAGTCAAGAACAGAGCAAGTATCTCAGTCGGTAATATCGGTTTTCAAAGAAGCCAGGCCGGTATCCCTACATTGCATTTATTCGGACAACGTGATCAGCTAGACTATTTCTCTGCTTCGGATGAAGATGCTCCTGGAGTCACATCTTCGGGAGGACTTTTAACGCATGCCCGAACAGCGTCATCAGAAGCGAGCGCCATGCGACGTGCTGCACGCCGAAAAGCAGTATTCGCCCCGGAACCTCTTGCAACAGTCAGTTCATGCGATATTTTAGGTCAAATACTATCAACCCAAGAGAAATTGCATTCGAAAAATAGTGTCATATCTGTGGCACGAGATGGTACTATACACATCAAAAATGAATCCCGAAACAAATCAGAGACGAACAACAATGTAATACAAGATAATACAGAATTAGAAACAATTTCCCCATCGCCGGAAGTTGATGTAACGACAGAAATCGAAACAACCCAAGCGCCAATGTTCCCCAATCGAGGTGGAGGTAATCGCCAACCTTACTTCCATCGTGGGGGTGGCGGCGGCAACAATTATCGCGGAGGTGGAGGTGGTTACGATGGTGGCAATTCAAATTATAACCACTATGGCGGTCCTCCGCGGGCTCATCGTGGTGGTTACGGTGGCTATAACCACCAACGTGATAACAACTTCGGTGGTGGTTATTTTCACCATGGCGGCGGGGGTCCTACGCCTCCTTTTCGCGGGCGCGGGGGTCCTCGTTTTCCAATGCGTAGACCCCACTTACAACCGCCTCCGCCGCAACCACGAATCGTTGAACCTATCGAACTCGTTCTCGATGATCCACGTGAGCATAATGTAAATGATAACTCAGCTCGTCATGAGGAGGATGTTGATATTTACAGCGATATTGAAGCTGCACCTTCGCCGCAAATTGAAGAAGAAGCTTATAAACCACATGTTAATCAACAAGTACAAGCGATTGCTCAAACGTTTAATAACTCTGGCACTGATGATGATAGTGATGCTGAACTTGTTATAGATGATACAGTAAAAGATAAATATGATCCGGCTGATCCATCAAATGATACTGACTCTAATTCAGAAGTAATTGCAGCTGTAAAAGAACCTGAATCCAATGAAATAGTACCGGTTATTGAAATCGAACCATCAAAGTCGGAATTTGTGCATGCAATGGATGATGAAACATTTGAAACTGATAATATTTTCGAATCTTCTTTATCACAACTTGTAGAAACGACAAAACTCACTAACCTATCACCGCAAATTGTTAGTGATGCTGTTCAACAAGTTTTGAAAGAACACATGAGTAATACAACTCCAACACGAGGTCCCTCATCGTCACTTGTAAACTACGATGACGATGAAGATTCCTCTGATGACTGCCCAAATTTCTCTATTTATTCAGCTACAAGCATAGATATTGCTAAAGCAACTGAATTATCAGTGAACATTCCAAAACAAGATGAAATTGCTACCGAAATTTTAGCTGAACTACCAGTTAAAATAGACAATATTGCCACGGAAGATTTTGAAGAAGAATCGATAGAATCAACCGAGGAAACTGAGACATCAGAAGAAATGCAAGAAGAACCTCTACAAGAATCAAAAATTATAGATGATGAAATAGAAGAACCAATCATGAGTCCTAAAGACGAATTAGTAGATGAAAAGGAATTGAGTGATGGTGAAATTATAGAAATTGATGATAACTCACCAGACGATTATACACCTGAAGTCGAATCAAAGGATGATATAATCACAAATTCTGAAGAAGAACTTAAAGATTTACCAAAAGATCTACTAGAAGATCTACCGAAAGATCAACCGGAAGATCAACCGGAAGATCTTCCGAAAGATCAACCGGAAGATCTACCGAAAGATCTACCGGAAGATCTACCGAAAGAAGAAGAAAAAGTGGAGAAAATCGAGAAAGTAAATATTGAAATATTTGATTGTAAAAATGAAAATTGTGAAAAGAAATCTCCTGAATCTTCACTTTATGGTAAATCAGAACCGAAAACACCTACAGTTGCATTTATTAAAAAACAAACTACTCCAATAAAAATCGCGTTTGATCCAAAGCGGAAATTAGTTGTCGAAAGTACGAAAAAAGAACGTGTATTGCAACTGTACGACGATAGTGATTTGGAAGAATGGGAATACAAAAGTGAATTTGTAAAACTCATCGAAACGAACATTGAGAAACCGCAGGAAACGAAAGTGATCGAATTGGAGAAAATGACTGAAGCAATCAGTGAAGAAGAAAGAAGTTACACGCCGTGCCTAGATGAAAAAGAACCGCAGAAATTACATATGTCCGATGATGAGCATAATATTGGAGCAGGTATAGGTGGGATGGATACCGAATTAATATCGGATGATGAACGAAATGATATATTCGATGAATCGCACGACATGAAAACAATATCCGATGGAGATGCTTTGGAAATAAATGCGAAAGAATCCGAATTAGATCTAACACGACCTGAAGATTACGAAGAAGGTGAGATAGTTGAGAAATTAGCTGCAAAAATCTTGCAAGCTGCAGATGAGCCTCTAATTGCGGAACTTATTAGTCCGAACTCAGATGATGAGAAAAAGAAACGTTTAAAAAAGAAAGTAATTGAAAAAGCTGATAAAACTAAAGAAGTAGATAAAGTTAAAAAACCTGAGTTTAAGAAAATAAGCAAAAGTAATAAAGAACGTAATTATAGAGATAAAGAAAAGCCAAGGAGTCGATCGAGAGAAAAGAAGAGTAGTAAAGAGAATAAAGAAAATCGAAGAGATAAATTAAGGAAAGAAAAAAAGAAAGACTTGGAACGCTATAACGTACGTAGTATAATAGCAGAAAAACCGAAAAAAGATCAATTTGGTCGCGATATTGAAAGAACTCCATCAAGATCAAGTCGATCCGTCTCACCATCAAATCGATCTGTATCCCGCAACAGACGATCACTTTCGTGGAACAAAACGAAAAAACGGCGTCGAAGAACCCGTTCACCGAAACGATCCAGATCTCGAACATTCTCGCGGGGTCAAACGTCCAAATCGCGATCTCGTGGTAGATCCTTACGTAATAGATCTCGTTCAGTACGTCGATCTAGATCACCTCGTCGATCAAGATCTCGATCATTCCGCCGATCCAGATCACCTAGAAACAAACGATACCGAGCGGGGCATAGATCTTTGAGTCGGGAACGATATAGGAATCGTAGCCGGAAAAGATCACAAGAACGATCGCGTGGTAAAAAGAAAATTCGAAGTATTAGTCGAACAAAGGCGAAAACCAGAACTCCGTCTCCACCTAAACAACGACCGAGAGATTGGGAACGAAAACGATCGTTTGAGCGAGAATGGACACCATCTTGGTCTAGATCTCCGAGTGCTAGGCCTACTCTTCGACACACTTTACCCGAATCAATTTCGCCGTCGTGGACTCCTCCTCCAGTGATTGAAAAAGGGCCTGTCCAGCCTGAAAATCTAACTGTAATACTTACTAATAATGATGTTAATAAAGCGAAGAAAAAAGATAAAAAGAAAAAGGGCGAAAAGAAACAAAAAGACGATTATCGGAAACGGAAACGCAGTGATCGAACGCCACCACCTTCCAAAGAAGTGTTTGCGTCGGGTGATAATATTTTAGTTAGCGTTAGCTTTAACAAAACGAACGAAGATAATACAAGAGAAGTATTAGGTGTTAAACGAAAACGCGAAACTTTACTAGAAGTCACTGCGAAGAAAACGAAAAAGGACAAAAATGTTAAAGAGAAGAAGAAACGAGCGAAGAGTCCTAAGACTAAGAGGAAAAATAAAGAAGTGGCCAACATGAAACCAGTAGCAATCATAGATCTAGATCGGTCGCCATTTAAAGAACTCACACCTTCACCGAAAGACATAATCGTGTTGAGTGATAGTGATAATTGCGAAAAGGAAGACGAAAATATCCATGATCAATTATTACAAGAAGAAATGATGGAATCACAAAATCAAGAAGATTCAGCACCGCAATCTCCGAACTATTTAAACAGCACTGGCCCAAAAACACCACCAGAACCACAAATCAAATTTTTATTATCGACCAAACAAACACAGTTGCGCGCAATAAGCAATCCTTTACATGATCCAAATGACGAAGGAGAAGTTGAACTAGATCCGCAAGAAGAATTAGAGCATCGCCTAGAAGATGTTTTGCACAAAGGTCCAAATACACCTCCTGAACCACCTAGTTCTCCACTCAGCTCCCCGGATGCGTATGATCCCTTTGACCCTACCAAATCCCGATCACCAACGCCTGAGCCTCAAACAGCGAATCAAACTAATTCTTCTGAGGCAGATAAGGTAGAATCAGATGGGGATTTAGTTGATTTGGCCGTGGGGCCGTTGGAATCCAGCCAGAAATCAATAACAGGTGAGAATGCTGAGATACGTGCCGGTTCTCTTGATCGAGCCAAACGATTGAGTTTGTCTCCTGACTCAGGCACACAAGCACGAACTTCGCCAAATTCAAGTACTGATAATGTGATAGATATTGACACGAAAGATTCAAGCGATAAAAATTCAAAATCTCCAGAGAGAATATCAATAGGGGTAGTTATTAATCAACAAATACAACAACCTACTGTTGTAAAACCAATTATATCCACTGCAGTTTACTCTTCGGTAACTCCTACAGTTATAACTTCAGCTCCTGCTTTAAATTCCACTTTACCTCGCACAAATTTATTTTCTACTTCTTCTACAGTGACACCTCGCATAGCTACTTCTGTACCACAACGAATAATACTACCAACTCCCGCCAAATCCTCCCCTGCGAAGATGTCTCCGCTTAAATCATCTCCTGCTAAGCTTCCAATAAAGTCCACTCCCATCAAGCCAATGCCTTCGAAAACAATGATTTCTAAACTGCCCGTGCCGAACGTCAAACCATTGACGCCGGTACGGAATAAAAAATCGCGACCCATGGGACAGAATGGTAACGAAGTTATCGATGTTGATCTCGATTTTGAGTCGCCGTACTCGCCCGGATCAAGTGATTACGAGGATCTATTTGAGCCACCCGTTGAGTCAATGAACAGCAAGAGGAATAAAAACATGAAATCGCCTGCTAAAGGGGGAGGAGGAGGCGGAGGTGCCTTTGACAATCTTTTCGGATCTTCGCCCGTTTTCCGTCCACAAAACAACAAGAAAGGAAAGACGAATACTAAGGTGCCGGTGAAGCTGGGCAAAAAATCGAGTACTGCGAAAGGTTAGCGATATTTTGACATAAATACTAAACTGGATCATTAATTTTGTAATTGTTTATAGGTCAAAGTAAAACTCATATAGGTGTAAAAATTGATGAGGATAATCTCAAAATACTTGACGATTTACCAAATTCGGCTGTAGAAATGCAAGTTAAAGACAAGGTGTGTATCACATCACAACAATTGCCCAATTCAGAGGTAATTCATACCTTTTATGCTCGTTTGCACCGCTTTGACTTAAAAATTAAAGCAATCGTTCATATTTGTTTCTTTTCAAAAAATTATCACTTAGTTAAAATTCATTACTTTAGCCATATTTTAGGATCTAAATACTCATTTAAATCGTAGGAATTCCATGACTCAAAATAAAAATTAATATTTTCTTAAAATAAATCTATTATTTAATTTTTTACAAGCTCTAATTCGGTATTTTAATTAATTTAATTTTTAATTAATCATGATTCGAAATAGAATTATTCACAACCATCTCATTTTATATTCAAATTGTTTTTCAATAATTTCAATAACATACATTACCATCATTTAGAACTAAATATTTATTGTTAAGTTGTGCTGAAAGTTACTATATGTAATAGGCTACACTGCGAAGATGAAAATCGAAACTTGAGAAAAATGTATCGAGTGTCGTCGGGACTCGAAATACTTATTACGTAATGCGGTTTAGAAGATACGATCACACAGCAACGTTATGCTACTCGGACACAAATTTGCTAATAAGATAACAATTTTAGACAATTTTTAATTCGTATTTACTAAGTATTGAGGACAGGTATTTTGTAAACATGACCATATGCTTTATAAGTTTAACTGCGCTTTGCATAGGTTTTAAACATTGATTTATATTTCTTCTGTAAGTGTCTAAAATCAACTTTTGCTTTCAATAATAATTTTTTCATACAATGAAAGGATTTAAATATAAAATATTTTTATTCGCAATGACAAAATATATGATATGACAGTAAATAGGAATAAATAAAATAAAAACTTATTTAGCGCTTACATTATGATTCTTTGTTAATAAAATGTAGAATCTTTGTATTATGTATATTTTTACATACGTAATATTTCGTGTTAAACTTTAATGTTCTACAGTTTTGTAGAGATCTGTATATATAACATATCAATCTAATAATTACTATAATCAATTGTAAAGTCAGTTACAGTCATAAGTTAAGTATTCCTTATAAAAAACAGGGTTGGAAGTAAATGTGTTCAAAATTTAAATGGCAAAAGTCATACGGATATAATAAAAAGTTCAAAATTAACAATATAAGGAAATAGCAAAAATTTAAATTCGATTTTATATGTTGAAGACATTTTCGTGGAATGCCAATGGTGCAATTGGTCATAAGTAAGCCTTAAATGTTAAGAATGAGCGGTGTAAACGGGACAGAGTTGATGTTTAAATCCTGAAATGAATTATGAATTAAATATGTCACAATTTGCTTTAAAAAAAAAATCCTTAAATATCTACTGTACTCTTTCGTTATAGTTCTTAAAGAAACTCAATCGTCAGGAGCGCGTTGTGGAGGAGGTAAAGTTAGTTTTAAAACCACATTACAATAAAAAACACGTAACAAAAGAGCAATACAAAGATATCTTGCGTCGTGCTGTACCAAAGGTAAGTTAAATTACAATTTTATGTGTACTGATATGTGCTTCTATTTGGGAAATGTTTGGTTGTTTAGATTTGTCATAACAAATCTGGAGAAATCAACCCGAAAAAGATCCAAAATCTAATCGAGGCGTACGTTAAAAAGGCGCGTCAACATAAAAAGCCGGCTACTACGAATCCTAGTACTACCGGACCTACGACACAACCCAAAACGTAAGTTTTTGAATTGTTATTTATGTGTGTTTAATTTAGAACGGATGCCCACCAATAGTATTAGTTCATTTATGTAAGACCAACGAATTAATTTTAAACACAACGTTACTTAAAATCAATCACTCGAAACAAGATTGATTGATTAATGTACATATAATAATATCTATTTGATATTATGCTCTGACAAGATGATTTTATCCTATTTAGAAACTCCATTCGAGTGAAATTTACACATAATATAGCTTATTATTAACCGATCCGCTTATTACTCAATTGCCTGGTATTTTCTTTGTTATGATTTTTGCCATCCTTACATAAATACAATTTAATTAATATGCACGACCAACACAATATTGATTTGCACAGTATGTAAAGTCAAACACAGAAAACATAATACTAGAGCGGAATTAAAATGAGAATAAAATAGGTAGATTATTGTCTCCCTCGGTAAGACGCAATTTTAGTTGCTTTATAGATTTGGTACTACGGTAATTATTCAAGCACGCGTTTTTATGTGTATTAAAATGAATAAACTTTATTAAAATCTGTTGCTATTTTTGTATTTCCAAAATGTAAATGGTTTTTTTATGCAAAGCATAAGAACGCGAACCTGAGTATCTACCATTCACGATTTAAATCGTAATAATAATAGTATTACAATAGTTGCATGACAAAAAATACTCTTTTCGCGTTGAATGAACGTTACCTAATACAACCTTACTTAACTCTTCGCCTGCTACCGGTGACGATATCGTCTTACCCGACTTTAGTGAAAAGTCCCATGTACTGTTAAAAAAATTCTAGTGGCTAATTGTTTTAATATGTTTGAACAAAATCTTCTGGAATATTAAGTTTAAGCCTACAACTAAGTCCCTGAACCATATGGTAAGATTTAAACGCTTCAAAATGGGTTAAAAATGGTCGATTATGATACCGTCAGTGGTAGCAGGTTGCGTAATCAAAAATGTAGGTAGCATGCGGTGGTTTAAACGTTTCAATAAGTTATTCGGTCAGAGCATAATTCTAAGAAATCAATATTCTGTAACAGAATAAATTAAACAAGAAATTGTGCAAACCAAATTGCGTAGTCTCAAACAGTAAATTGTTTGAAATATTGTAATATTTTAAACAATTTGCTGTTTGGACTACTCAATTTCTTGTGTATTCTTTAGGATATCGGGCATAATAGTTAATAATTTCTGCGAAATGTTTTTACTAGTTATTTGAAACACTATTTATTATGGAATATTAGTGGTGTATTAGAAATTTATATTTCTTTCGTACATCAATCAACAATTTATTATTTATAGCATTTTCAAAACAATATCATAACACGTTCTTACCTGAATTTTTGGCGATTTTCTTATCTGGGGATGAAAATACTGGGTCACTATAGTTATTACTTATATATTCTTAATAGTTCATTTAAGGGGTTAGGCTACCTTAGAGGCGGAAAATATAGGCCAATTTTGTGAATTTTTTCCAACAAAACTATACAATAAATCAAAATTTGGAAAAAAGGACTTTATTATATGTATATTAAGCAGGACTTTTTTAAATTTTGTGCGAACTCTGAGGAACAAAATGGCGGCTTCCCAGCATTTTCCCAGTGACGCCTCTTTTTTTCAGTCATTTGCGGCCGGATCAATATCCTGCATTTTTAAAATTAGAATCATGAACTAAACAAATTTCGATTTTATATGCAAACAGCTAGAGAAGTACGTTGGATTTTTTTCTTATAATGATTTTTGCAGAAATAGAGTGCTTTTAAAAAAACTCTCGAAAATCACTAAAAAATCGCACAACAATTGCTAATAACAATTGAACCATGCAACATAATTAAAAAATCCTATATACTTCCATGAAGAAAGTAGTTTTAAATATACAGTTAAATTTTAAAGTCAATCGATAAAGATTTGTCCAAGTTATTGGTCCGGCCAACTTGAAAAATGTTGTTTCGAGAAAACGCGTTTAAAGTTTCAAGTAGTAAAGCTGTAGCGTTATTGCGCTCGGGCCATATTAGAAATTCAGGCTCTTTTAGAGTTTACCGGGGCATAAAATGTTAACATATTATTTTCAAGAGACTAAAGAATAGATTAAGCAGAAAAAAAATTTTTTGCTACTCTTGACATCTCTAGGGTAGCCTAACCCCTTAAAATATTAAGGCAAAAGCACATTACATAAACTGCATTTGGTAAGTGTAGAACGAAGCGCCAAACTAATAATTGACGTCACACTATTCTTCTTCACTTGTACTCTTCAATTATCAAAAGCAGCTATAGATAATGTTAATCCGCTTTAATTATTAATATAAAACCACCCCATTATTACAGAAAATGTAATAGAATTAGTAAATTTCGAGATTTAATTTATTTAATTTTTGTAACTTAACGCAATGACTGTTGCGATTTTAATTGTAATCTCGATGTCTTTATCTCTTTCTTGTATCTTAGGGCAAAAACGACATTTTGGAGCTGATCATCTGAAACAAAATAGGTTAGTAATATATTAAATTAAGTAAACAGCTAATATTTATTGATAAGAATGAGTTTTATTTGAACAACGTTGCTAGTTACGAATATCGAAAAATCTTAACATTTTGTCTGCAATCGTTGTCTGACCTGACCTGACCTGTCACTGTAAATTTCATGATCGACACTCCCCTTCACTGATCCCATAAGTCATCTAAACTAAAACAATAGAAACGCTAAAGAAATTTATTATTGTTGTAATAAGTTTCTTGCCTATATTTGTAAAGTTAATTTGATTCCGAGATCTAATGAATAGTTATTATTAATTTTATGTAGTGTACATCTTTATTCATTTCTTATTATAAATCTTATTTGTGTGAATTGATGTTTTACGGATTGTAGATATTTAAAAGGAAAAAACACAGAAATATAACGATTTCTTTAAAAAAAAATTATCTAAGGCATCTATTTACCAAATAATCCCATCATTATACAATCCTTTTCCCTAAAGTCGAGTATTTACAATTTTGATTTCGAAGGATATAGGCAATAATTAAGAACATCTAAACTTAATCGCAAATAAATACTTTTCTACCTTTTCGACTAATCCCCAACGTCTGTTTTTGATATATTAGTAAAATATCCTGCCTTGCTAGCAAAAATTGCATCAAATCAAAGGTGAGATTTTCCTAAAAAATATATAAGAATCGATAAAAATTAATTTATTATATTATGACAATATTTGTGTGTGCCGTTAGCATTATTCATTCTACTAGCAATCAATACGTTATATTGTTTTATCATAAACGATTAAATCTGATAGTAACATTTAAATTACTACAAATTGGAAACTATTATAGCGACAACAGATATTAGATTTGTGGTCGCTATAATAGTTTCTAATGTAAAGTAATTTAAAAGTGTATATCCTATTTAAGGATCGTTTATGATGGACCTATAATATAGTTCTATGGGCAAGCAAACATTTATTATTAATTATGTACAAAAAGAATAAATTTGTGTGTGTGTGCATATTTTACAAATGCCTTTAGAACCAAATTAAAATAAGCGACGAAAAGTAATGATAATTTTTTCCGGGAAAACTATATTTGTTTACAAGTTTGTATATTTAACTCTTATACGGGTGTAGGTATTTAATATATATTTTTTATTATGTGACATAATTAAATAGTTGGAATCGGTATATACTAAGCATGAATGGAATGTTCTAAAACTATTAACACATTTGTTCATCTTAAAACGTTGCACATTTCAAATTATTTATTACTTACATCTAGGCAGGATGGCATCATAAGCACGTCTGAAGCAAAAACAAATTAAACAAAATAACAGTTTTTTTTTTATAATATTGTGTTGCATGTTATTTTCTTTAGGTTGATATATTTTATTATAAATTTTTTTTTCAATATTCCAAACACTTAATTTTTACTTTCTATACGAAGTATAAGTAAGTATTGTAATCATGAAACATTTCAATCTCGAGATTTTAACGGAGATATATCTATTGACCTTTCCTGATTGAGATGACGTCTGTCTCAGTCTGTCTACATCTGTGTTTGTGTGTGTGTATGTATGTGTGCGCTCTGCAGCCTAAACTGTAGAAGATAAAACTATGAAACTTCATACTTAAAATTTGTATATATCTGGCAGGAAAACCTCCTATTTTTGAAAGGAATATTCCAACAGGAAGTGCATGTTTACTCTAGTCATTTTTTGTATTTTCTGCTATAACTCAAAAATGGTAGTACTTACAGCAAAATTAGTCAGAATGAAAATAAAAGATATTAATATTTCGCACAACTTTTATTTAAAAATATCTTTCAGAAAAGGTACTGGTTACAAAAAACAGGCTTTTTCAATATTTTGCTATAACTCAAAAACGGTAGTCCTTATAGCAAAATTTGTCAGAATGAAAATAAAAGATATTAATATTTCGCATAACTTTAATTTGAAAATATTTTCCAAAATAGATACTGGTTACCAAAAAAAATTTTAATATTACATTCAATACCTCTCACGTCTATATATATGGTCTCCGTCAGTAGTTGAAGTAGCCGCGACGGTGCGGCACTAAATCTGGTGATATGCGGCATGTCTGTCGCTGAACCATCTTATTTTGATTAGATTGTTGGAATTTAAAAAACACTGATATTTATCAAAAAAAATTTTAATTCTAACGATCTATTTAAAATGCGTATAAGAAAGTTCAGTTACAGACACCTCAGCTCTTTTATTTTAATATTTATCAATATTGAAGATTTCTTATCATAAACTATATATTATATTGCTGTGCAAATTTACTTTTCACATAACTTGATTAATAAATATCTTGTAAACAAGTTTACATTCGCGATAATTAAGTTTCTTGATAAAATGTGTAATTCAATATTTATATTTCACAAGTTTACATAATTACATAAACGGTGCTTAATACCTTTTTTTTATTAACCAATATTTCTTTAAAACATTAATTAGATTATCATGCAATTTTTCAGTTAAAAATTATTAATTAGTATTTCACTTTTCGAAAGAGTACCAATAAAGTCTTACACTCGTATTCATATTTAATTTACATAGTTAAATTATTATTTAGAATAATCACTGTTTTAGATATAAACCTAAAGACGTTACATATCGTAACTTAGTTCTAACAGTGAACATATAAGCTAATGGCGCTTGTTTATATTAATACCTATTCCCATCAAATAGGCTGGTAGAACACCTTTACATTCAATATAATTCTGACAATCTTTCGCTATTTAACTCTATATTTACAAACTACTTATGCTTTATTCAAATTCTTCATACACGCAATCCTATTCCGCTTGCTTATAACTTTTGCTTCATGCAATTCCTTTGCAATCATAATCTAAGATCAGTATTATCGTCGAATAAAGCAATCTGGTAGATAGTTCAATTGTTTACATGAAAATTTCCGTTAAAATATCGAGATATTATATCATGACTTATTATTTCGTACAGGAAAGAAATAAAAGAGTTTGATATACTCGTATAATTATTATATTTTTTTATTGATGCACGTTTCTAAATAACGTGAAAAATATTTGTTTTTGTGTTCACGGCACATATTACGCTCAATAATTTCAGATAAAAGTTAGTTTATTATAGTTTTTTTTATTTTACGATCAACGCGAAGGTTAAATAACTCATTATAAAAGTAAAAACATTGATATTCTATGAAATAGATGTGTTTTTAGCTATTGGGGCAATAATATTACATTTATTATCTTTTGAAAATATTTGTATGCAGGAAATGCGCATGAGTGACTTATATTTAGCATTATGTACGATGTTTTATGTTATATACGAATTATAAAGAGAAATCTCACGCATTTTTTTAATTAGAAAAAATAAGACAAAATTTAACTATTATTAAATTATTTATTTATCAGAATACACAGGTAACAAATATCAATTCACAGCTTTTTTGTTTGAATTATTAGTGCACATAGAAAGAGAGCAACTAAAAAATCTACTAATTAGTAATTACGTCCTATTTTACAAAAAGAAATAAACATTTTTGGTCGAAATTATTCGTTATTTGTCTACGGCTCAGAATGTTTGATTTTAACAACTTGAAAGATAATTCTGAATAGCGGACAAATAAACTCTAAACTTTGGCAGATTTAGCCAACGCGAAACCGACACGGTTGTTTTCCATGTCGAATTCGGTGTAATACTTGCCAAGGAACACATCACCTAAGATCCACAATGGTCCGTTTGGTGGTGGAATATCGATACCCATGAAACCAGATAAACAAATTGTTTGACCAAGCTGTTTGACCTGAAAAACGACAGATAAATGTTTTCTGTTTAATAACATCAAAGTTCAAAGTAATAAGATAATGACTAAAAATAACAATATTTTTTGCCCTTTATAGTTCCCATACTTAAAAGAATTTATGCGTTTTAAGAATTATTGTTTTGCCCCAGTTTAAACTTTTTGAACTAATTACAAATTGTACTCGTATGCTTACTCATACATATATTTTATTATTCTTTTTTATAGTAAAAATTGCTTAGTTACGATCTTTATATTATTCATACAAAGATATTTCATTATTTTAATCTTTTCTATGAGATAAAATTGAGTTGATTCAATTATAAAATAAACTGTTACTGTCAATTTCATCTATTTAGAAACTTAATTAAACTACTATTTGTATGTTTAGTGTAAATTATCCCATCTTCACTATATGGTCATTATAATATATACTAATTAAAGTATGATTATGTAATCCTATAATGACTCATCCACACGTTACATACTTATTTCTTTGTTAAAACGAGACATTCGTTGCGGTAAGTATACCTTATCGGGAAATATACACCCAGTAATACATATACCATGAAAATTGGTAAATGTAAATTTTATTTATCGATGGTCTTGATAAATATTGAAAGAAGAGATAATGCAGAACGATGTTTATTTTAAAGTAATCCAAATAGCAACAAGCAAGTAATAGTAGTAGCAACGTACACTATGTTTTAAAAATTAATATATTTGAATTATAGGTTTTCGCCACACACCCCTTCCCCATTTTTTGGCGGGAATATACATGAAGTTATGCATATATGTTAAACAAATCATTAATCTTTGTATAAACAGCGTGGTTTTTTTTTGCAACTTACCAATAGTTTAATCTAAAAGTAGTTTTAAAATTCTATAAATATTTTGCTAAATTATTTATTAAATGGTATATATATAGTAGGGTTCTCTGCTGTTTCACAAAGTGTCGAAACAAATTTAAGAATCTTCTTAAAAAGCAAAGGAAAATTGATAAGAAAAAAAGAGTAAGTATTGTTACCAGCAGCGAAACAATGTAGACGTACAGCGTTACTAATATCTTTCAACTCATTAGTGTTGAAGGATATTTATTTAGAGAACTGGGCGATAAATTAGTATAAGACAATTTACCAGAAATAACAACAACACAACATATTTAAGAAGCATACTAAATGTGTAACACAATAAAACAGAATTGGTTGATAGAGAACTAAAAAATCCTACCTGTAAAACGTAGTCTTTGCCTTCCAAAACGAATGATTTGCCGGCTAGCGTGAATTCAATTGCTGGCAAGTCAGGGATCAATTTGCAATCGACCATGGATTGTCCGGCGGTGATAGGTGTCGCTCCAATAGCTTTGTTAAGTTCGGAAACTTCCGCTAAAGGTCCAGCGATTAGACTGGTGCCAGTATCTGCGATCGCTTCGCAACCATTCTCACAGAAAGCTTTCTCGCCAACTTTCATGCCGTCCATACTGAATTGCCAGTACATCTTACGATCGACGGGTAAATAAGTAAAGTCACCCTCGTAGCGTTCTGGATCTGATCCGCCGAAATAGATCTCACCACC
The DNA here is from genome assembly GCA_944039245.1 of Nebria salina. Classification (NCBI taxonomy): domain Eukaryota; kingdom Metazoa; phylum Arthropoda; class Insecta; order Coleoptera; family Carabidae; genus Nebria; species Nebria salina. The sequence continues at coordinate 2,907,672 of OX063268.1, forward strand.
ATCCTTATCACTTGCATCTCTATTATTAAATAATATAGAACAAATATATATAAATATATTTGACAGTGTAATAAAACATTAATGTTAGTTTGGAATAGAAATAATTGACCAACAACACGAATACTATTACCAGTTCGAATATTATCTACAGCACTAGATAATCATATTATTTTTATTACATATTTAGTAGATAGATAAACATACGTTTTTTATCATTTAATAGATATTCTAGCGATGTCCGGCAAATTAAGTCCATATAAACTGTTCAATGTTTTCATATGCATGCATATTGCACAAATAATTTCACGAAATAACTCAAAATGTTCGTTACATTAATATTTTTATATTTAGTCAATGAGTTTCAATGTATCAAATTCTAGTCTATTTTTAAATTTGAATATCTGTGGATAACCATTTGATAGCGTATCCAATGTAATATAATACAAAACAATTAATCAAATATTATTTTCTCAAAAATTTGTAACGATTCCAATCGTTTTTAAAATATATAACGATAAAGAATTATTGAATAAAAATATATTATAAAATCCTGTGCATGTACAACCTTAAGTGCGATATTCATCACAATTTCGCTAAAATAAATAAATGCTCTAACCTGTTAAGCCAGAATGAGAAGATCGGTTTACCAATGAGGCCTTGGGCGACCATATTATCGAAAACGGGTGTTACTCCATCGACGGCGATTGATTTGTAAGCCATACCAAGAATACCGTCGAATTTAGCGGCAACGAATGCCAAACCAGGTTCAGAGAGTGCTTCGGCGAAAGTTTGACTTGCTATTTGCATACCGCCCATCTTTTCAAATACATATCAATGAATATACAGAAATGTGCGATTATTATGCTTAAATTACCTCAACGACATCAGTGGATAGGAAACCTGATAGAGAACCGGATCCATAGTGGATTTCGAATTTGGTGCCGTTTGCAACGTAAGTTGTGGATTTTTTGCTGTTGTATTTACTGTGTAACACTATTCGAAACAAGGAACATCATATAAATTAAAGTCATGCTTAAAAGTAGCTATTGAGCTATAAAATAAATCTTCACCGCTTCACTAAATGAAATATCTACAGTGTGCATCACTGAACTTTCTTATACGTAGTCAGAATTATCCTATTCATATATTATTTATTATACATAGAATAATAGTTGTTTTGTATAATTATGACTATATTTCTCTAAAAATTATGTGTTAATTTGGGTCGCGTTTATTGCACCTTTGGATACTTTTGATGAAAATTATGAGACAAGTTGATCAACAATCTTAGATTTACATAATTAAATTTTGTGCCAGCGAATGCATACAATATTGATTATTGACTAATATGACTATGTATTGATTCATCGTCAATTGATTAATTATCAATCTAAATAAATTTAATATAGTATTTGTCAACATGTAAAGTACAAAGTAGTAAAGATACGTTTGTCTTTAGTGCAAAGTGCAGCTCTTTTTTATTGAATAAAATACAATAGTGAAATTGGTCGGAGTTTAAAATATATCATAGATAAAATTTCTTAGATTTATGACGAGTTGGAGCGGTTTTATATTTGATATTGTCATATATGATTTAACTGATGAAATTTGTAAACATGTGAGTGTATAACAAATCTTAATCATCATTGACTCATACCATAAAAATACATAATTTTATCTTATTATTTAAAATTGAGATAATTAAAAACCAGCTACTAAAATAATATTGTTGCGTTCCGTAAGTGTGGTGCACACAATAGAATTACTTATGACGTCATATTGTTGTCATATATTAGTGTGACGTCATTATGCGTATTCTATACTTTACTCCACACTTGACGCATGTAGATAAAAAAGTGATTTCGAAAATTAAGAAACATAATTTTCACTAATTTAGTAATTAACCAAGATGTGGTTAGTTTACAAACTCATTTTCGGAAAAATTTAATTAATGTATAATACTTTGTTTAGAAACCGAACAAATGAAGCAATAAAAATATGTTATTTTTAATTATGTCCCTAATTAATTGATTCCTAAGTATGAGAGTTCAATTAAACTTATTTTCTTATAAGAAGAAACAAGTTATCAGATTTTAAAAATAATTTCTTATCGATTATTTATTTTTATTCGCTTTTAATATCAATTGTTATTTCATTTTGGAAAAGTATCATATATTCCAATAATCATTATTAAAAATATAATATTTGGTATCATAAATTTCTTGATAAATGTCTCTATTCGCAATTTATGCTTAACTTTGAATTGTGACGTCAGAGCCTGTCAGTCATTACTGTCAACATTAGCAATACATTTTTATTTAGAAGGTTTAATTGGATATGTAGTTAGTTTTCAATTAAATTAAAATATCTGTAACTTTAGCAGTTAATACAATTTGCAATGATAATTTCGAGAGTAATACCATCTTAAGAAAATTGACAGCATGCAAAGTTACCAATCATAGTCAAAAAAATATAATTATGTAATTACAAACCTGTGACGTCACTGCAGGGGGGGAAACTTTTTTCTTATTATTAATTTCGTAAGTTATGTAAATATGTACGAAATAAAAATAAGAATTATTGATTCATAATAATGTATAATTGCATAAAATAATTTAAAAATGATGCATGTCTCGAATTTTATATTTACCATTTAATTTGTTAATGGAACAAAATATTTGTTTTTATTATTCCATAATTGAAGTTGTTGAAAATTCGAAATTATATCAATTGAATAAAATTCAGAATTCAATATTTAAAGGAAAGATTAAAATTACTTACAGCAAGCAATATTGGTGAAATGGCACTTCTTCGATGGCACCCACAAGTTAGATGATCCAGTGTCGAACACAACTTTGAACGATTGTGGTGGAGTTCCAATGGTGATTGGTCCATAGTATTGGGCCTGATTACAAGAGAATACAATAAAACAACACTGATAAGTAGCGCACAATTCACATTGATATTACGTCTAAATAATTCGATAATGGTTCAGCTCCTACGCCGCCTCCATAACGGAATTGTACTTTTTGCAATTCAGTACCAACTTCATCGAAGTGTCTGCGAGCTGATTTCCCTTTGAACAATGGAATTCTGAAACATTAAAATACAAACTATTAATAGTATAAAATAATATTTGATATGTTTTTTTTTCTCCATAGCAAAAATATAAATCTTGCCGATTATCTCATATTTCATTTTCACAAAAATAAAACATTCTATAATATATATCATGATGAAGTTCACAGTATAATGATTAATTTCTAAATTTGATTTTTTTTTTAAATTTAGCTAATATTTTTGTTGTTTCAGTGCCGCCATCGGTAGCTGAGATTGCAAATACTTACCGTACCCTAATAAATAGGATGCACAGAGTATGCAGATACTCTGTTGTTTTGGAGGGAGTTCGAGAGACTATGCAGTCATTTGCGAAGATTCAATTCAACAATGGTGTATTTGCAGACCAATTTAAGCTACCAATACCACCAGTGTTTAATGTGTTACCATCATACATTTTTCTGGTTAAGGATGGGTTATGACCGTATTTCTTTGAGCTACAATATCATTAAAAATCAAATGTTTATCAGTACTAATAATCGGTAATTATTATTTACTGTTAAGACAAAAAAATCTTTTAATGCTAGTGCATTACGGGTTGAAAATTGCAACTTATAGACTGAAGAAATCCATTTAGGAATGAGATATTTTTCAGTGGTAATCGTATTTTATTCTGTATACAAGGCAATATTCAAAACAATATTTTCGCTGTAAATATTACTATAAAACTTATGCATTAACTTAAAAACGTTTACGCTACTTATTTATTCACTTTAGAAATTTATAATTACATTTTGATATTCCTTCCAATGAAGTAAAAATATATATTTAAGAAAATTGCATGTGTTTTACTTTACGTTTTACTCTTTCGTTTTTTATTTATTTTATCTTAATAAAGAAATGTAAAACAATGTTTGTAAGGAAGAAATTACAAAAACAAAGCAAAATTCAGTACGATGTATGGTGCAATTCTGCGCAAAACTAAAATACCTCAAGTGGAAACAGTAAAACATTTAAAAAAATCTATAATTCTATAACGAATACATATTTAAGAGTACGATATAGATATTATAGTTTCCACAAATGTTTGATTCAATTAATTGTAAACCTTTTAAAAATTTTACAGAATACTATTACAGGTCTATAAACTAGCTCAGAATGTAGTAATTAAGTACTGGCTGTGTTCTACACTTATGTCTAAAACATTTAATAGGAATCATGTCACAATTCATAATGGTGATACTTTTAAAGATTTTGAATCAAAAGAAATACAAATAATATATATATCTGGAGAGTTCTACACTCGACTTTCTTATAAGGAAATATATAATAATAATCTATACTAAAAACAACGTGAGTAGAAATCCGTTATAAACTGCCATTCGAACAACACGTTTTTGTGCTCTTTGCGCTTACGTAATTTGTATGAAATTAACATGGAATACATATATCTGTTATTTAGCTAAACAACTGTGATGTAAGTTCCTAGCTTGTATACATGTTATATATAATTTCAATAATTGTCAAAATATTCTCTGGTAATTCGAACTGTGAATCACCAAAAGTAATAAATTAAATTTTCTTATTGTTCTACCTAACTAAATTATATCGCAACGAATAGGGTAATTAATGAATTTCAAACGCGCTTTACTTGCAAATGGTACGCTTTTTCATTCATTTGATCGATTGTTTTGGTACAGTTCGTAAATTACCAAAGAAATACGGCCGCACGTCAAGCGTTCTACGATGTAATAGAATCATGCAATCTAATAGATTCGAGTGGACAAATAATAAATGCGTATATATAAAAAATACATTTTTTGTAATTCAAACTTTTATTCGAAAAATTCTTTAAAAAACATCAGAATCAGGAATTTGGTAGCCGTAAAAGTTCATTATTTCGAGCAAAAAAATTTGGAAAACAACCCCGATCAATAAGTTAATTTTAATTGTAAATACGGCTAAGATAAATTTGTTATTCAATACTTATTCAATTTTTATGCCGTAAAGTACTTCTTTCTGTAAAGCAGAAGTTTATGAGACTGCAATAACACTAGAAGGAAAACCACCACTCAACATACGACTTTGATTGAAATGCTTTAAACCTGTTGTCACGATAATTCATGTTATGAATGTAATATATATTTAAATAATAAATGGTGATGGTGTTATGAAATAAAAACGGTATATTTATTATTGGATATTATGAACGTATCGTCACAATAATACAGAGACGCTGGCAGTCGTGGTTTGGTAGCGTTAGAGAATAGATCGATACTGAATTGTAACTAATAGAAAATATGAGGTTTGTTTCAGATGCAGTATGAACAGCGGCGCCCAACGATAGGCGTATTTAGGGCCTTGGCATTTTATGTATTCTATGTATATTTATGTTATCATGGTGCACCATTGATTTGTTTATGTATGCAATTATGTATGTAAATCATGTATGAACTGCCATTCTCTCCTAGCACTTTCCAGTATGGGAGACGTCCCATACTGCGGGGTCTCTTCGGAGTGCCCAAGGAACGTGTCCGAAAGGATGCGTTCCAGTCGTAGACTACGCGGTCAGTCAACTGTCGTGGCTGACAGTTGCTACTGCCGTTAGGCATGGGTCTGATCCACCCTGCAGCTGCCTCCTGGGGGCTGCCGTTGGCCACGGAGCCCCAGTTGAGAAGAAAGCTATGCTTTTGGCGTCGGTATACTGCTACTACGATATCCCGTCTGAGGACCGATGTGCGTAGAACCGCCGGTGGGTGGGGACACGACACGGTGCCCGGGGATGCAGGTTAAACGAACTGATTGGGGCGCCTTAGTGCTAAATGGACCCAATCAGAATAGAGTAGCTGGGGCGCCTTAGTGCTAAATGGACCCAATTAGAATAGAGTTGCCATTATGCCTTATATTAGGTCGAGTTTCAGGTAATGACTCCCGGTTGTGAAGGTTCTGGAAGGCAAGTAGCTATGGACTACTGGCCATGCAGGACCAACCGAGACGGAATGCCATACTATGCTTTGACTAACGGGTGCGGTATATCCGAGCTGGGTCTCTTGGCGAATCCTGTTAACTGGCAGGAGGTGAGGGTGCGAAGCACCCCCGTAAGTATCGCTAATATGACCTTGATAAAGCTACCATAACTATGTGAGTATTGTTTATTATATATCACCGTGGGAGGGGTTCCAACCCCTTTCACCATTGTGCCGAAACGTTTGGGACAAGCCTGTACTGCCAGTGGTCACGTAATAATATATTTATCTGATTGAATGTTTATTACGTAGGTTTAATTATATTGTGTCTTGATCATTGATTGTGATAATACGTGCATCTAGAATAAAAAAGTGAGAAAAATCTACATAGTGCATTATTTGCGTCAACCTCCACTTCCGTTCTTCACATATCAGAAGTGGGATCGCAACTCACGATCATGTACACCAATCCAACTGAGCCCCGGGATCATGCCAACGATAAAAGAGTTCGTCATTACGCAATGAATGAGAGCAGCACACCTGACAATTATCCCGATTTCACTGGAGGGCCACCCCATCAAGACGTGCAGGTGCCTAGAACTACGAGTGATAACGTGGTGCGTAATACATTGAGCGGAGCAGTACACGCTGGTACAACTCGTGAAATTAGATCTTGTTCGGTTCCTCAACAAGTGCCTACATTGAGTGTTGCCGATGACCACAGTGATGTAGCTGGCAGTAATACTGCATTTGCTACAACCTACGGGCCTGGTAATAACTATGCACAACGCCGACGCGAAAGTACTTCCTCGCCAAGCTCGCCATAAACGAGCCCGATGTTCCCATTCTACGGAGGCTTCGAAAACATCTGAACAGATTAGTGAATTAGCATCGATAGTAAAGCAGCCGCAACCGTGGACGCAGATGTTGTTCCAGATGAAGTGCAAACGATACCACTACTCATTGGACAGCCGTTCACTGAAAAACCTGACATCGTAGTCAACAAAGATTCACTAAATTTGCACATCTACGAAGTGCTACCAAAAGAAGCAGTATCGGTAACGAATACAGAGCATCTGGATGCCAAGAAGCTGTGGGTAAAACAAGCTACAGTTATTCCTCCACATTATATTGGACATGTTAATGTTGGTACGCGGGACAATCACCTTGGTGATTTCTATGTTGAAGGCATTCACCAAACGCAAGGCGATCAGGAGTATTGCATTCTCGATACGATACTAAATCTTAACAACGAACGAAATGCAATTCTACCTATTTTGAACTATTCCGAAGAAGAACTCACACTACACCCACACAAGTTAATTGGTCGTGGTTGGCCATGTCAAAAAGAATTAATATTGAACCGACAGGAAACAAATATCTTGAGACTAACGGAATATTCAAAACTTGACCTAAAAGGAATCAACGTAGGAATAATACCACCCAACGAGTTAGAAAGACTTACGGAACTACTTCAAAGCTACTACACTTGTTTTTCGGCCACTCTAAAAGAGTTGGGGCAAACTAAGTCAACAGAAATGGATATAACTCTGACCGATCAGACGCCAATTACTTATAGGCCGTATCGTCTCTCTTATAATGAAAGAGAAAAAGTAAGGAATATAGTCGGCGATCTTCTAGAAAATGGGATTGTGAGAGAGTCAAATTCACCGTTTGCATCTCCGATCTTACTAGTGAAAAAGAAAAATGGTACCGACCGTCTATGCGTTGATTACCGGAAGCTGAATAGTAAGACTATAAAAGAACACTATCCTCTGCCAAGGATCGATGACCAACTCGATAGATTATACGGATGTCGTTATTTTACCAGCCTTGACCTCAGCAATGGCTATCATCAAATACCTATTTCGGAAAAGTGCAAACACCTTACCTCGTTCGTAACGCCCGATGGGCAATACGAATACAACCGAATGCCATTTGGATTAGTGAATGCACCAAGTGCGTTCCAACGGCTAATCAATAAAATACTGGGACCACTACGATACGACTCGGTAACTGTATATCTAGACGACATTCTCATACCCAGCAAAACGATTTCGGCTGGTATAGATATGCTCGAGAGGGTATTGATTGCGATAAAAGATGAAGGGCTCACACTCAACCTGGAGAAATGTTCTTTCCTGCAACCAAAAATTAACTATTTGGGATATGACATCGGTCCAGACGGAGTGCGACCCGGAGAGCAAAAACTGAAAGCCCTTAAAGAATTTCCGGCTCCAACAGACGTACACAGTGTACGACAGTTCGTAGGCCTCGCGTCTTATTTTCGGAAATTTATTCGAAATTTCGCGATCATCGCGAGACCTCTTACTAGCCTTCTCAAAAAAGACCAGCAATGGAAATGGACATCTGCGCAAGACGACGCATTCTTAGTTCTAAAAGAAAAACTTTCGAAACAACCCGTCTTAGCATTATTCAATCCTCAAGCCATCACGGAGGTGCATACAGATGCAAGCAAGAAGGGACTTGGTGCTATACTACTACAAACACAAACAGACGGATCATTACATCCAATAATTTATTTCAGCCGACAAACCACAAACTGCGAGAAAAGATACCACTCGTACGAATTAGAAGTCCTGGCAATTGTGGAAGCTCTAAAAAAATTTCGCGTGTATCTGTTGGGGATTAAATTCAAAATCGTAACCGACTGCAACGCAATAAAAACAGCACAGACCAAACGAGACTTGGTACCGAGAATCGCAAGGTGGTGGCTTCTCTTGTCAGACTTCAATTTCGATGTCGAGTTCCGCCCCGGACAACGTATGGCACACGTGGATGCTTTAAGCCGTAATCCAGCAGCATCAGAAATCCCGACCGATACGGTTGAAATATTACACGTCCAAACTGCCGATTGGGTATTGGCGGGACAGATGTCGGATAAAAAACTTCAATACATTCACAATATTCTATCTAAGCCACCAGAAACGGCTGAGGAGAAAAAAATTTATAAGGACTATGCTCTCCGCAATGGAAGAGTATATCGAATTACCACACATGGAATACAGTGGGTGGTTCCCCGCGGAATGCGTCACCAAGTGGTAGGAATGGCACACGACGAACTTGGACACTTCTCTACACATAAAACCATAAAGAAGCTCATCGAAAATTATTGGTTCCCACGAATGCGCACTTATGTTGAAAAATATATAGCATGTTGTCTCCCATGTTTATTTAATAAACGTCCATCGGGGCGTAAATCTGGCTTCCTACACCCCATCGAGAAAGTACCGATTCCGTTCCATACGGTACATCTGGATCACTTGGGACCATTCACGAAAAGCAAGCGGACAAAGTCTTACATCTTGGTAGCTGTGGAAGCTTTCACAAAGTTTAGCGTCTTAAAAGCTGTCCGTAGCACCAACAGCAAACCCGTCATTGACATGCTTAAACAGATTGCTATAACGTACGGAATACCATCACGCATTATTACGGATCGTGGCACGGCGTTCACTTCAAAAGCATTGAAACACTACTGCGAAGAAGTAGGAATCAAGCACGTGATGAACGCTGTCTCTACGCCGCGTGCGAATGGACAAGTAGAGAGATTTAATAGCTCTATCCTATCTGCTCTGAAAGCTTCATCCTTGAATGAAGAAGACTGGGATTTAGTACTGGATAAAATACAATTCGCTCTCAATAATACAATACACCAAACCACGGATAAAACTCCCTCAGAGATACTATTCGGGTTTAAACCACGCTCTAGCGTCGATGGTTCGTTGACTGCAGAAATACAGAGCATACAAGAAACAATAACTGATATTCATGCGTGTCGAGAGAAAGTATTGAATAAAATAATAGCGGCTCAGGCTGCACAAAAATCATATTTTGACAGAAAACGCGCGACACCTAGAAGATATATCAAGGGCGACATCGTACTTGTAGAAAAGACACAATCATCGGAAAGCGGAAGTCGCAAACTCTTGGCAAGCTACGCTGGCCCACTTCAAATAAAAGACGTTCTTCCTAACGATCGCTATCGTGTAATCGATTTGCCAGGAACCACTAGGACTCAGCGTGCTCAGTATGATAACATTATCGCGGTGGACAAACTCAAGCCATATGTACCAACTGGTGGAATCTCGGATGAAACGAGCGATGGTAGTGGCGAAGAAGAAATTCTCAGCGAATCAGAGCCAGGGAACGAATCAAATGATTAAATGAATTGGAAGAATAGGGGTGAATCTCCTCGAGGACGATGAGGAAGCAGGACGGCCGAATGTCACGATAATTCATGTTATGAATGTAATATATATTTAAATAATAAATGGTGATGGTGTTATGAAATAAAAACGGTATATTTATTATTGGATATTATGAACGTATCGTCACAATAATACAGAGACGCTGGCAGTCGTGGTTTGGTAGCGTTAGAGAATAGATCGATACTGAATTGTAACTAATAGAAAATATGAGGTTTGTTTCAGATGCAGTATGAACAGCGGCGCCCAACGATAGGCGTATTTAGGGCCTTGGCATTTTATGTATTCTATGTATATTTATGTTATCATGGTGCACCATTGATTTGTTTATGTATGCAATTATGTATGTAAATCATGTATGAACTGCCATTCTCTCCTAGCACTTTCCAGTATGGGAGACGTCCCATACTGCGGGGTCTCTTCGGAGTGCCCAAGGAACGTGTCCGAAAGGATGCGTTCCAGTCGTAGACTACGCGGTCAGTCAACTGTCGTGGCTGACAGTTGCTACTGCCGTTAGGCATGGGTCTGATCCACCCTGCAGCTGCCTCCTGGGGGCTGCCGTTGGCCACGGAGCCCCAGTTGAGAAGAAAGCTATGCTTTTGGCGTCGGTATACTGCTACTACGATATCCCGTCTGAGGACCGATGTGCGTAGAACCGCCGGTGGGTGGGGACACGACACGGTGCCCGGGGATGCAGGTTAAACGAACTGATTGGGGCGCCTTAGTGCTAAATGGACCCAATCAGAATAGAGTAGCTGGGGCGCCTTAGTGCTAAATGGACCCAATTAGAATAGAGTTGCCATTATGCCTTATATTAGGTCGAGTTTCAGGTAATGACTCCCGGTTGTGAAGGTTCTGGAAGGCAAGTAGCTATGGACTACTGGCCATGCAGGACCAACCGAGACGGAATGCCATACTATGCTTTGACTAACGGGTGCGGTATATCCGAGCTGGGTCTCTTGGCGAATCCTGTTAACTGGCAGGAGGTGAGGGTGCGAAGCACCCCCGTAAGTATCGCTAATATGACCTTGATAAAGCTACCATAACTATGTGAGTATTGTTTATTATATATCACCGTGGGAGGGGTTCCAACCCCTTTCACCATTGTGCCGAAACGTTTGGGACAAGCCTGTACTGCCAGTGGTCACGTAATAATATATTTATCTGATTGAATGTTTATTACGTAGGTTTAATTATATTGTGTCTTGATCATTGATTGTGATAATACGTGCATCTAGAATAAAAAAGTGAGAAAAATCTACATAGTGCATTATTTGCGTCAACCTCCACTTCCGTTCTTCACACTGTTGAGGAAAAAACGTTCCAAATTCGCGGCCTGTTTTGATTAATAAGTTGGTCATTTTTAAGCGACCGAATAGACTGTATTAGTACAAACAAAATTCAATTCAATTATACATATTAGAAATAAAATATTGTATTTATATTCAAGCTAACATATTTTGAATCTCTGACGTGCATCCGAAAATCATCAAGAACAGTTGTAAGATGATTTTCCGAATGCTATTCAAGCTTATGATTCACTTGCTAGCATTGTACAAGTATAGTAATATTTTTTCCAGTGACATATACATATATTAAAGCATGTTATAGGCTAAATTACAATTTATAACATAATGTAAAAAAATTAAGTTATTTATCCTATCCTTCCCTCATATTAAACTTAGAATGGTGAATATATGGTCAATAATCTAGATTACGTAATCTTTTTGCTATTTTATACAAAATAATGTACTTTAATTACGAAAAACTTCGTAATTCAAAGAAATGCTCATTTTGAAATATTCTAAATTTGACTATTTGTACAACAAAGTTAAAACCAGTTAAAAATATAAATATAACCTAAGTATATCTGTAAGATAAATATGTAAATTATTTAAAGGACTAGTTTTGAATTAAAAAATTATTTTCGATAAATTTAAGTAGTTTTAATTAATATATCATTTGCAATTCAATTAAATAATTGCAAGGAACAATTTAATTTTAAGTTCTCTTTACAGAGTTAGATTTGCATCATTAAACCGGAAGTGCAAGTTTACTATAATGGTGTTTTTTATTATTTTGAAAATACAGAAAAAGGTGAGATTAAAAAATTGATATTAATACATATTCCTAACAAATTTTATTTGAAGAGTTTTCTCAAGGCTTTTTATTCGCAATATAAGCAAGTTTGAAATCATTTCCGTAATCGGTGCCACTCTTATCTTATGTATTTACTTGAGTAGAATTATTTATAGTGATTGACTACTTGAATTATCAATTGCTAACTTCATCATTATAAAAATGATTTATAATTAGATTACATTATATGAAAAATCAAAAGTATATTTTATCAATTTATATATTAATATCCTGCTTATCTTTGCATAATTCGAGCGTAGGACACTAAATTTTATTCAAGTTATGATAACAATTGTCTTTTGTTTCAATTGTTTCGTGATTGTAATTTACGTAACTTTTTTAGTTCAGCAATTAAATTTTTCGTATATATAAATATGATTCAGCTATTATTAGACAGATATCTCAGTTGGATACATAATTTAATAAAATAAACAAAAACTGTAAATTAGCTGTATTTTGTTATGGATTTATCTACATATAATATTTATAAAGGGCGTATTACACCATATAATTGCTAGTGCCAAAAATGTTTAGAAATATTTGTTTGCGTCTTATATTTCGTTTACTGGTTACAATAATAATTCAATGAAAATAAAAGATGTTCTATTTTAACATCAGTTGTATTTTGCATATATGTGTTAATTGTATAATAATATTAATAATTGTATTACGATTATACAATTAGAGTGCTATGCACAATTATATATTTATTTGGTGGACATATTAAGCTTTTGTTAATATATTTTTTGCAAAAAGGAAAAATTGTTTTGCTAAAAATATATTAATTAATTCGAGGATGTTCATTGTTTGAAAATGTTATTTTTAAAAATAAATAAAGAAAATCGTAAAAGCTACAATAGCAGTTCATCAATAACAAATTCTTGTTATTAGATCAAAAACCGCAACAACAAAGATGATGCGTGAATTCCTGTACTGTGGTCATTAATGACCTTTTTATAAAATTAACCAAAGATAATTGTAAACATCGCATTAACAAAGAATAAAGCTCATCAAATATTTGATCAAAGATCGCTATAATCGGCAACAAAGACGTGATGTGTTTAAATTCATTGTTAAAAACGTTATTAGTTTATTAAATTAAACAAATAGCATTATAAACTCACCTAACAAAGCTAGCATTGACTGTTAATGCCAATAAAAGGCAAGCCAAAGTAAACCGCAACATTTTGCCTTATCAATAATTTATTATGACAAAATTTGTACAGCGAACAACGAAACAGAAATTCACTTTGTTGAAAAGTCATGCGATGTTTGTTTTTTATATAGACATTTACCGACTGTAGTGGGGGCACTTCAGATATTTGTGAAGTACAACATGAAGCTAGCAACTCTACACTATAACAAACAAAATTGCCCTTTAGTCTCCACAATTTTCTAATTATTCGACCACAAAATCAATCAATTATCTCATATGATTGTTGAAATTACGTATATTTCATAAAAAATCATAAAAAATGTTATAAAAGAACAATTTATTTCATTGCTAGCTTCATGCTAATACTGACCTTTTTACTTTCTTATACGAAGTAATAAGTAAGTATTGCAATCATGAAAAATTTCGATTTCGAGATTTTAACAGAAACTATTTTTGGAATGACATCCGTTAGTTTATATATTAAAAATTAGAGATATTAATATTTCGTACAACATTTGTATACATTTTTTTTCAAAAAACCTACCGGTTACAAGATAATGGCTAATTGAAATTTCTTCGTATTTTATTTATTTGTACATAAATCATATCATTTGCGCCTGTCAATTATTTAACAGATAAAATAGAATGAAATAATTTTGGAATTTGACATTTATTGTAAGTAATATATTTAATGAAAAGGTATATAAATTATTAAATGATATAAATACGTATAAGAAAGTGCTGTGTAAGTCATAGCGGATATTTTCCCCGCGCAATACAAATTGATTATCTTTGAAGATTTGTATACTTGGTGATAGTTATCGGATTTTTCTATAAAATCGCAAATAAAGTACTTGTACGTGTCGTAGTAATTTTTTCTATTGATTGATTGATATAAATCTTAAGATCTAAATTGGAACATTTGATACTTTATGGTCTTTCTTTACTCATTTTTATCCGCTAAACAAAGAGATTTTTTATATTAATCCATGGTTTTAAAGTTCTAATGTTCCAATCTGATATCTTGACTTAATATAAAAAATATGATAGCAGATCCTCTTAAATTCATTGCGTGATTGATTTAAACATTTGAGTATTTATTTTAAAACAAATTTTCTCTGAATATTCTTTATTTTTTATGGTAGTAACATCAAGATTATAATTATTTTTCAAAAACACTAAATAACTATTATTTTAATTAACATTTTGGTCTTTTTTAAAAAAATTATAATAAACTCGGAAACGGATTTATTATTTTTTAGAATTTTGGGTATATTCGGTTCCGGATTATCCATATATATTCCACTAATGCGCATTAAAAATATCTGCAGTGAATTGAACTCGACTTTCTTATACGTATTACTATAATTTTTGAGATAGGAAGGATTTAATATTTTAATATTAAATTATCATTCCAGAAAATATAATTATTATTACGCTATATTAGAAACTATTATAATCGGACATCTTTTAGTTTTCAAATAATCCCAAACTCTAAATTTTTTCATAAATTGGTTTTCTTGTCATTCATAATTTTGCCTTCAACCGTTTAGGCTCTAGAGACAAACAACATTCCAACAATAGTCAAGGTCGGTTCGGGGAAGGTCAAAGGGCGTATTTTCGTTAAAATCTCGAGATCGATTTTTTTCATGATTACAATACTTAGTTATTACTCCGCATAAGACAGTATTAAGATAATCTGATTTTAATCATTGAGAAATTATGAGTTTGTCTGATATTCAATACATTATTAAAGGACCTGCAGCGACATATTATACTGTCTTCACTACATAATAATTATCGTATGGATAATTCAACAATGATTTGCGTATGCATTAAAGGAGTACCCGGTATATGAGATGGTTTTCATATTTTTGCGCTTAAATGTGCAAAATGTCGCGCTAATCGAATGTACAGCGCCGTTACTGTGGTGACTAGAGTAACCAAAGTTTCAATAAATGAATGCTCCTATTTGACTAAATAATAATTACTTGTAGATTAGTAATAGATAATTTTGACTTAATTAAATTCGGCAGTGAGTATAGATACTCATTGCACGCGTTAATTATTATGGTTCTATATTTATTAGATTATGAAGACCAAGCATTTACCGTTGAGTTAAAAAAAAGTAACTGCGGTGAGGTGTCGGTAAATAGCATACCGCTAGTGAACAAAATGCAATTAAATGTGCTTCAAAACAAGTGATGATCTATTTTAAACCTATTAAAATTGCATTGTAATGATCAATATAATTATGTGTTTGTTGTTAAACAATTAATTATATTTGTATTTTAGTTTCTTTTTTATCCACGTCTACTAGTATAAGTCCAGTGCAAACGCCGCAGATATTTTCTTCTTGTACATTATAATCGATTTTCGGGACCAATAGAATTTGGTATTTAAATTTGAAGGATACTTAACAAATAAGTACCATAATCGTTTAGAATAATTAATTGCAATCAACTGTTTACAAATGCCTTTTACCTTAATAATGATTTTATATTGCTAAAGCAATATAGAATTGTATTGTATCTTTTAAAGTGTATGAGAAAATAACAGTTTAGTAGTAATAGGTATATTTGTATTTACAAAATAAAACAATCGAAAATTATGGAAACTAACTCTTTATTGCCATTTTTCCACTCAAGTGATGAAATAATTATCGTGAACACAGATGACTATTTTATCCATATTTTTGTGATATTTTGTACAAACATGTGCTAGTATTTTCATTTTTGTTTAACAACGGGTAGAATGTACTTAAAAATACTGTTTTAACGATAATAGTACACGCACACACATTATATATTCTTGGTTATTCATTTGTGTTATTTACTTGGCAGTAGACAAAAATACAACGCACACATTATTTATTTCTATCGTATAAAAAAGAAAGCATTATTTAAAATACGCTATTATATCATGATATTATTTCTGATATGGATGAACACACTGAGCCAAACTGGGTTTGTTTGTTTGTTCCTTGATCAGTCAATGATGATTGATCAAGAGTTTGATATTTTAATTAGGTACTTGCAGCCCATTATATCTCACGCATGCGCATATCTCAAAACAAATAAAACATTTAATGGTACGATGAGTTCACTGTAAATATTTGAACATTTACAGATATATCACTATACAAATTTTGGTTCACATTTAGCTGTTTCTTTTATTGCGCATATGTGAAATTTTGATGTGGTGTAGCACCTAATTGTTGTATTTTGACAAGATAAAAAAAACCTAGTAAAAATGGCCAGAGAAAGACTCCACAATATGCTTGACCACAATTTTACAGTTAACAAAGACATCTTAACGTTCCTAAATTAGTGTGTCCGCCATTTTAAATGAATGGGGGACCACTTTATAACTATCTTACATAGAAATATTAAGTAGTTTATTTTCACATTGAAAATTCCTTTTATAGACTATCTTTTTAATAATAATATATAATATTTATTATTAAGTTTACACAACACTGTATAGTAGTAATGATAATAAAATAAATTGTTTATTATTAATACACGTAGCACCACACGAATTGGCACCCTTAAATTATTAATCAAAAAGAACCTTCCTAATACGATTGATTAAATATATAATAGTAAATTTGAACTTTTCAATACTTTGTGTTAGGTATAGGTTTATTATCAAGGCTCAATTATCGATTTTGCTGAATCACACTATAATGAATTAAACATTGTATCCTTTTAAATCATTAAAATTGCTTTAAAATCATTACGAATTTGCATATATTTCACAGAAACAGTATCAGAAAATTTAACCAATTAGGGAGACTATATTATTTATATTTCAAACTTGAAATAAAAAATATATTATTTCATGCTTTTGCAGTAATTATTCTAAGAATAATGTTGATTTTCACATATTGCGCAGTTAATTAGTATAACTATAACTATAACTTATTTCAGAAAAATGGGAAATTGTTTTTATAAAAAAAAGTCGTTTTGAGGTTAAGTCGTTGATAAAGTCACGCAATTAACGCTATTATTTCAAAAAAAAAGGCTATTATCATTGTAATGATTATTAAGATTCAAACGTATATAAATCTGTACCATTAATTAGAAATATTATTAATATTTTGGGTCAAAATTACTTTTCAGATTTAAGAAGAATCAGCATATTTATATTTGTTTTCAAATGATTGAGTTTGATGAAATGATTAATTATAGTGTGACATGCAGAATGCGTATAGCGAGCCTTAGGTCTGATCGGACCTAGGAATGTCAAAATTCAATAAAAATAAAACATTTTTCGTTTGATGTAAAATGCGTAAAAATTTAGTGTGGTGCTGTGTCAAAGAATACGAAAATATTGGCGGGAGATTTTTGATAATAGAGATAGACGAAATGACCAACAACGAAAGAGAGAACACTCGTGAATGTATAAATTGTTTGTTTTATAGGTGTATGTGTGTTGTGTGTTTGTTGATTTTTCGTCATTTTTTTTGCTGAAGAGATTTATGTTGCATGGGGCGAGGGTGGGGTATCTTAGGCGGCTGCTTTCGCTTCAGCACCATTGGCTTCGACAGCCTCAGTGGTCTTCTCATCGAGTTTCGCCTTTTTCTCAGGCGACGCCCCTTCGATTTTCGCATCAGGGGCATCTCCTCCCCCAGATTTCCTCTTTACCGGACAAGCATCATGGGCATCTAAATCATTAAAACATGTTTAATCCACTGTTATTTTCTCCTTTTACTTTTAAATTTGCACATGGTTCGTAAATTAAATCTTAAAAATTGCTATTATAAATTAATATGCTACAATTACAAAACTTTTTTTTACTGTCATTTAACTAATTATAAAGCTTTAGTAATAATGCTTAATTGTTGATTTTGTTTGGTTATTTAACACTTTCGAAGACAGTAACTGTACTAATGTGCCAAATATGTTAAATATATATTTTTATAGTGGGAAAAACGTTATAAGATACATGAAAAAAAAAGGCGCAACGAAACAAACGAGTCAAGTATATCAACATTTCGTAATTTATGGTATTACCAACTGTTGCTCCTTTCAATCATTGACAAATGGGACGACTTAAGATGACAGGCTAAAAGACTATTCATAACTTATAGCCGAAATATTAGTGCAATTTACTCGTGGTTTCTGCTTTCTTATTATGTTTACGAAATATGTCGAAATTTAACATCCGTTTTGAGCATTTATAAATAAATCGCCTTGTTCATATCTACTGATTTACACCGTTCAGTACAAAATTACGTCAACAGAACGGTAAATGCAAGGTGTAAATAAGCAATTTGAAAACGAAAGCATTTTTTAGTAATAGATGTTCTGTATTGAAGTTTTTTTAAAACGATAACAGGTGTAAACAGCCTAATAAAATATGAGACAGCTGTTCTGCGTTTCCTACAAATTAGTCAGTGCAGAGAATAACTGGACTAAGCAGACTGTAGTAAGCTGCTAATGAACATATTTAGTTTTAAATGATCGAAATATCTGTATATAAAAAAATCAGGTGTAGGACACTGCAGATTTTTTTACTATAAACTTACAACAAATCCAATAAGAATCTTTACATGTATATTATAATTATCTTTTTATTAAAGTAGCTTCCTCTAGATTTTAATTAGTAATATTTACCTGAAGAATCTCCGTTTTCACCATCTTTTGACTCTTCATCTTCCTCCGCCTTGTCACCATTCTCCTTCAATTTGGCATCGCCATTTTCGGATGTTTTTGAGTTTGAATCCTCATCAGCATCTATTTCCTTGCTGACTGGTTTCTCAATCACCTCCTTTTCAGCTACAGCAACAGTTTCCCTAAAAAAAATACAGATGTTTATACTAGTTACAAACAAAAAATAATGCTGTAACGCACTCATGTTTTATTTAGTAATAACCATAAATATAATTAAGGCGAAAAACATTACAAATATACATTTTTTCATGGAAACTTTTATTGCATTGTTCTTATTTGCAGAAATTTCCATACTTTAAAACATAAAGACATATATCAATAATCATGATTGGTAGCATTTCAAAAATTATATAGTGTTTTAGAAAATGAATATGACCAGGGAAAATATGAAAATGAAATATTTAATCAATAAGTGCGCATTGCAATTATTTTAAAATAATAATTTAATGCTATTTCTAGAATAAAAGAGCGTGTATGAAGGATTTTTTTCCATTACGATTTCTTAAAAAAATAAGAAATGAAGGTTTTATTTAAAATAATTATAAATTCAGAGTTTAGCAATAAACTCGAAATTATACCTAAAGGCGAAGCAGTGAACTATGAGACTAAAATAAAGAAATGTTGACATTTACACCCAACGTCAAAGTTTTGCATTTCTTTTTGTTTACATAAGGCACGCGGCATATAATATACAGGTAATATTATATATAAGCAAATAAAACTGTTATTATAAAACTGATACTACCGGAACGATTGATGTACTATCACGTGATTGTAAAGCCAAGCGCAACAAAGATACTCTTTCCAAACCATAATTACAAAGATTAAAAGTTGAATTAAAAAAAAAAAATCTTATACGTATTTTGTTTTGATAGGAGCGATATTCAAATACAAATATTGAACAATTGAAGAAAATTATGATTATTGTAAGTGACTGACACACAAGCACAATTCAAATTTGCATATTTAAAAATAACGGTCAGTATCATTCAAAAATTCATAAATATTCTTTATATAATAAACAATTGAACATTTTTAAACCGCCACTTAAATTTTAAATTGGTGTCACAAACGATCGGTTATTGCCGATATTTAAGAGCAAAGTTTAATTTTAAACTACTAGGTATAAATAAATGTGAATATTTTGATAGGTTTCCTTCCAATAAAATGACTTTATAATTAAATTATTTTTAGACTTGTGAATTAAGTTCACAAATATTTTTACACAGCAACAAGTTACCATGAAATTTATTCCACATGTTTCTTAATTATAATTAAATTTTCAGTTTAGATATTTTCAAGTTGTTGATTGCGGAAAGAAGTTACAAGTTTATTTTGATTCAGTGGAAAAAACCAAAATCCGTTATTTGGCGGGCTCGCAGCCAACAAATGTAAATATGGAAATAATCACTATTTACACATAGATAAAGAATCATTAAATTATTTTTTAACCCAAAGAATAAACAATTGTTAATAAGTAGGGTTTGTTTATCATGTAATGGTAAAAACGCACGTTTGCAAAAAAAAAAATTCGATAAACAACAAATTTGTGCTCATTTCGCATCATTACAATTTAATACAATGTAATCTATTACGCAATGTGAATAATCAATTGTTATTGGTAAATTTTGTATAAACAATGGAAAACCGGTAAAAATGTTGCGTGATTTTCAAAAAATAAAAAATGAAACACATGAAAACAAAGAACGTATTCTAGTTCCATATTATAATTAAATAGAGAAATTTCATTTAAATAGTATAATAGCATAAATAAGGTATGCTCACGCAAAGTATTGTAGGAGAAAACAAAGAAACCGGCATGGTTGGCCGCCTTAGCGATTTAGCGTGGCCGTTAACCGAAGCGCCATCTTGTAAGGTACAGATGCCGCCAAAATAATCACCGATTTTAATCCCAAAATTCAAATGTATTTACCCTTAAACCATAATCCATTTTTACTTACTTCTTTTCACAGACGGTATCGGCCATTGTTATTGTTTGATTATTGTTATTTTCGCGGTAAATACCGATAAATTTCGAGCACAAGTACAGAGCACAACCTTCCTATACGACTGACGCGCTGAAATGAAAGAGACGTATGGAGCGGGGTAAACTGTGTGGAATAGAAAAGGAAAGGAAAGAGGAAATAGCTGCGCGTGTCCGTCCTGGTTTCCTCATCTCCCCTCGCATAGGCGTGCTACAAGAAATTATTCATATTCTAGAAACTCATTCTGACCCTCTAATCTTAAAGGGAGGCATATTTTCTTTATCAACATACACATTAAGCACACAAACGTAACCATTGATAAAGAATTTATTAGACTCTTTTTATGTCTATACAAACATTCTAAACACTACTAATTGAAGGTTGTAAATCGATATCTAGGAGGGTATATATGTTCTCTCGCGCCCTAAATTCATTGGTAATTCATTTAAAACTAAGTATGAAATAATAAAAATATAAGTGATCATATATTAGATATTCGTTTAAAGTTCAAATTCTCTTATTAGGTTTTTCATAATAATTAATAAATCAACCATCAATATTTAATTTCCATAAACAGTTGACGATCTCTATAATTTACCCTGTTCATAATAGCACCTTTAAGTTTTTTATATTACATATATACAGCTGTAAAATAGTCTTGAATTAACAGAGAGAGATGAACTTACGTCAATTGACATTAGTTGAACAGAGATGGCCAATATATGTTGTATAACGCCAATTGTTTTCATGGAAACTATTGGGGATTAATTTATTAACAGCCTAACAATTCTATGAATATGGATGTAATACCTATTATGTAATAATAATAAAAAAAACATACATTAGTATCCACAGTTCAGTAATATTAATATATAAACACCTGTTTAACACTTTTACTATTATATACAAAAAAAAAACATTTAGGCTTAATGAAGTTTAAAGACGTAGAATTTATTTTTAATTTTGTATACGAAGTAATCAGGAAGTATTGTAATCATGATTTCCTTGTAACCGGTACAGTTTTTGAAAAATATAACTACCTCTAATTTTTATTCTAAACATTTTTTCAATAAATACAACCGTTTTTGAGTTATTGCAGAAATCGTAAAAAATGACTCGGGTAAACATGTACTTCCAGTTTGAGTATTCTTTTCAAATCTAGCAGGTTTCTTGTTAGGCTTATTTAGACTGTGCTCAAACACAAACACACACACATACAGACATCATTCCAGAAATAGTCAAACTCAATTCAGGGAAGGTCAAAAGGTAAATTTCCGTTAATAATCTCATGCGTGTTTATCTGTGAGTGCGTGCGCGCGTTTGAGTGTATATCTATGTTTGTTTGCTTATGTATGTGTATGTGTTAGTGTGTGTGTGTTTGTGTGTTTGTGTGTGTGCGTGTGTGTGTGTGTTTGTGTGTGTGTGTATATGTATGCGCGCACGCTCTACACTGTTGCAGATGAAATTATAAAACTTTAAACATAAGATTTATACATGGTTGACAAGAAAGTCTATTTTTTAAAATTAATATTTCAACCGGAAGTGCATGTTTACACAAGTAATTTTGTTTTGTTTCTGTAATAACTCAAAAATTGTTGCAAGAAATGTACTATTTATCATAAAACCGCTATTGAAACTGTTCCTTAGTTACGTAGGAAGTATAAGAAACAGTATTACATAAATTAATAAATAAATACGTTCCCTGAAATAGGGTGGCACTTCGTATTTAAACAGTAAAATATAGCATGAATAATTTTATTTATTTGAAATACGTATAAGAAAGTTCAGTGCAACACATAGCAGATATACTCTTTTGTATTATATATAACTCTTTATTAATTTAAAATTAAACAACAAGTAGTTTTATATTACTATTTATTAATTACTAGTAATTTTAATATAATTTTATACGCAGAAGTGCCCATTTCAGTACTTTTCTGATGCCCCTTACGGGAAAATATATCAACGGCGCTCGTGTACTTGTCATGCCCCTCTTCACCCGCATTGAATCGAAACTATCCACCTTATGTGTACCGGTAAATTATATTATAACGTACACACGTAAAATTCTACTTTTAAAATGCAAAACCAGAAAACTTGAACTATTTGAAATTAAATGCGTTTACATATTTAACTATACACTCTACTACTAATATCATACATTTCGTCCTTAATAATGGATAAACCGATATGCCGTACGAAACTTGTGGATGGCCTTTAAATGTGAAAACAGGTCATGCAACACAATAATATTCAAAGAGAAGTTTAAAAAAAATCCAACGATAAAACCTTCCTAGGAAATACATTTTACACTTACGTTTGCCAATTAGCGAAACCTTTAAATTTAGAACATACGTTGATTTTAATTTTAAATGGGCATCCTAACGGAAATACGTAATGGAAAATTCCGTTCTAAATAAAACTACTTCAACTAGTTGTCTCTTTTACATTAGCTTTACCTTATAGAGAATAGAGAATTTCATTACGCTATAGTGTTTTCATTAGTTTATAGAAAGTAAAAGTATAATAAATAATAACACAGAATTGACCACAATAAGACAGAATATTTAATGAATTGTTACATTATGCGCTTTACATAAATGATCAATAAAAAGGTTTATTTTATATTATTATTAAATAATGCAGAAAACAGTAATTCCTTTGGTCAGTACTTGAGAGTCGAAAACAGTTGAAAAACATTGCAAATTATTGATTATTTTAAGTGGTTTTCGATAATTTATTGTATGTACTTGAAATGAATGTCAGAGGACAACTTATCGATAAAGTGCACGTTGTAGGTCGCAAGGGTAGATATTTACTCCGAAATTATATTTGTCTAACCTATATAGCATAATCAAACAATAATGGTTTAGTTACTGAATCTTTCATTAGTTTATCTCAGGCTAACGTATTTTATGGACGTTTTAGATGAGATTATATTCAAGTTTAACTGATTTTGTACCTACATCTATACAATTTCTAGTAAACTAGAATGAAACCACTATTTTTGCTTTTCAACCATAGATGTCCCTACTTATACGTGAATTTAATTAATTGAATGTATTTTAATAGAAAACAATTTATATAAACTTTTCTCATATATTTAAACTAACTGTTTACTTAAACAAAACAAGAAGCATAATTGTGCTTCTATATAACAAAATAGAAGTTTTGTATTATCTATTTGAACTTTAATGAAAAAATGGTGCAGCTTTTATACGCTAGATGTCCCTATAAGTCTACTTTTAAAAATTCAAAATTTAATAATATAATAAATAGTTCATTTGCATTAATGAGCTATATGAGATTGATTATTGATTGTTTAGTATTAAATATGTTTTAATTTTAAGCGTAAACTAGTTTGAATTTTATAATATTACATTTATGGTTGCATTGGTCGAAACAAACAGTGTTGCCAACCTCTTCTATGAAAATGAGTACTCAAAGCTACGTAATAGAATCTAATTATTCGTTATAGTCTTTATGTATTGTTCAAAGTTTATTTAAATAAGATATGAAATACTAAAAAGATTATGTTTGGATTTTGTGGGATACAATCTTTTTATTTTTCAGTAAATCATTAAATACTATTCTCGTTGGCAATATTTGTGAGTGGCAAAGATATCTTGTGTGTTTCGGGCAGTGCGTCATTGCGATCTTTATACAACCAGCGTTCACTTTATATAGCCAATTGTAGAACATACCTTAGTCACGTGACCATAATATTAGAATTTTGATTGGCTGTGTGAAGTGAATAATGTTGTGTTTCTGCTTGAAAGAACAGCTCTGTACTTAGTGCTTGTCAGTACTTTCCATGGTAAAATCCGGGCCGTTGGAAGCCATTTTATCGTTTTCTGTTTGTCGGGCTTCAGAATAAATATTAGTTGTGTTTTTGTGTTTGAAACTTTGGAAATTAAGTTGGCTGTGACAATAGGAGCGTGTGGTGAAGGACTGCCGGGCGAAATGTTGCTTTTCAACATAATCAATTTGTGTTGACAGCCTTTTGTGCCATTTTGATTTCCTGTTTGTGGCGACTGCATAATAGTACAAACTAGTGGTATAGGAGGTGTCGCAAATATTCACCGAAAGCCCTGGAAGGTTTAAAAGTTAAAACCATGGGCAATAATGCCGCTACGGCGAACAAAAAAGTTGATTCTGCGGAGAGTGTCAAGGAATTCCTTGATCAAGCCAAGGAGGAGTTCGAAGAGAAATGGAAGAAAAACCCGACAAACACAGCTGGCCTGGATGACTTCGAGCGAATAAAGACACTGGGCACGGGGTCGTTCGGCCGGGTGATGATCGTCCAGCATAAACCGACCAAAGAGTATTATGCAATGAAAATATTGGACAAGCAGAAAGTAGTGAAATTGAAACAAGTGGAACATACGCTGAACGAAAAACGAATTTTACAAGCGATCAGCTTTCCGTTTCTTGTGAGTCTCAAATTTCATTTCAAAGACAATTCGAATTTGTACATGGTGCTCGAGTATGTGCCGGGTGGTGAGATGTTCTCACATTTGCGTAAAGTGGGCCGCTTCTCCGAGCCTCATTCGCGCTTCTATGCAGCACAAATCGTCCTGGCGTTCGAGTACCTTCACTACCTGGACCTCATCTACAGAGATCTAAAACCAGAGAATTTGTTAATTGACTCGCAAGGTTATTTAAAAGTCACCGATTTCGGCTTCGCCAAACGGGTCAAGGGTCGCACCTGGACCCTTTGCGGCACGCCCGAGTACCTAGCGCCCGAAATCATCCTCAGCAAGGGCTACAACAAAGCCGTCGACTGGTGGGCGCTCGGTGTGCTCGTCTACGAAATGGCCGCTGGCTATCCACCGTTCTTCGCCGATCAGCCCATTCAAATCTACGAAAAGATTGTCTCCGGCAAAGTTCGGTTTCCATCCCATTTTGGATCTGATTTAAAAGATTTATTACGTAATTTACTACAAGTGGATCTGACTAAGCGTTACGGAAATCTGAAAGCGGGGGTCAACGATATTAAAGGTCACAAATGGTTCGCCTCAACGGACTGGATCGCCGTGTTCCAGAAGAAGATCGAAGCGCCGTTTATTCCGCGATGCAAAGGGCCTGGGGATACCAGCAACTTTGATGACTACGAAGAGGAAGCGTTGAGAATCTCGTCCACGGAGAAATGTGCCAAGGAGTTTGCCGAGTTCTAAGTTCTACACGCCTGTGGAAGAGCTCAGCGTCAGCCACCCAAATTGGCACACAAATACACAACAACACATTACATTTACACATCTATTACAAAGCAAAGCAATCTAATACATTGTGCATGGTTAAAAATGTGTGTAAGTAAGTAATAATATTGAACTATCCCGGTCGAGCTCTGTGTAGCTTCTTAGTGCATATTTATCATCCACCTACCATCATCGAATCGTCCCTTCTCACACTGGATACGAATTACTAAGGTTGGATACTTTCATATTTATTTCACTGACTGCACTGATTTAACTATTTATTTCATATTGAAACAACATTTACTGACGTTTTAATTCATATACGCGTACTCAATTCATTTACAATTAAACAACAAATGCAATGTATAATATACGGAAGTGTTGCTATGGTAAACTCATAATGTTATGTACATCAAATTTATCATAGAAATTTTTTTAAATTTTAAATGGACGATTTTTATTCAATTTGACGTCACTCTTTTGTTATTCGCCTCATAGTTTACTTCAATATAGCGTGCGACTTTACGTAAAAACATTTTCTTTAGCTTTTCTAAATGAATTGTTCGTTTAATATCCATTAATACTAATAGTGCACGTTATATGGAGTAATCCAAGATAAAAATGATAGTTGAGTAGTTAATCTTAGAAACTAATATTGCTTAATCCATGAAACTATAAATAACATAAATGGCGTCATTTATTTCTCAATAATTTACTAATTATAATTAACTGAATAAAAATCGTCGCAATTAATTCCGTTTTTTTTTTTGAAATATAATGTGTAGAAATGAAATTTACACACTAAATATTGCTAATTTGAAAATAAACAACAACAAAGCATAGTGTTACTATGGAAGTAAGCCTGCTGACGTCACAGTTGTTATATGTATGAGGTGTGCGTACAGCTGTCTAGAAACTTGATTTTATTTCATTTCAATACTGATTTTGACGGTCAAATAAAATCAATGTATCACGTTTGCATAACAAAATATAAACGCTTGCTTAGTATACAATTTTGAAATCGCTAATTGTATTCAAATGATGCTTTTGCCTATTTTACAAAGTGTGCTCAAATAAAAAAACAAGTTTATGATAAACTTATATATTTTATTAATACAAAGTAAAACGTTTGAAAAATAGCATTATATTCGTATTATCAGTAGTTACCAGAGCACTAAAATACGCTATGAAAATTGCATTATTTTTACAGCAAAAGATATCCACGCTTAGTTAATTGCGCATAAACGTTTTTACGTTTACTGCGCAACTAACTCAAAACTAACTAATAATTATTATCTAACTGTAATAATTAGACGCTATTGCGTGTAAATAAGCTTAAATAACATATTTATTTGTTAATTATTGAAATAATTGCTTATATTACATATTTAGTTTTCACTATGTAATAATTATAGTATGTTAATCTAATTCTATAATGATTATATTCGAAAATCAGTGTTGAGTGTGATAAATTGTATTAATAATTATTTGGTGAAAATTAAGTATTAATACAGTAATAGTGAAAAACATGTGCTTATATGAGTACTTGACGTAAATATGTTTTGAAATAAATAGTTTTGTCAGTGTAGTTTTATAAGTTCCACTGGATAAATAGCAAATCAGTTTGTACATATTCTAAATAAAGCATATAATTACGTTGCACAAACTGTAAATACCTTGAATGGCTTCAAAACTCTGACGAAACCAAACTATCCAATCTTAGTTCGTTCTCGGATCACAGCGCGTCGTGTTTGAATAATAATCATAATCAAATATTTTCAATTGCTCTATTGCCACCTGCCTTGTTTTTTTTTTTATTATTATTGTGCTAAAGTCTTCCACAGATGAAGTAATGAAAAATTCTCTGGCACCCAAACATAATATTTATATGTAACAGCTGTCCGTATTCTTATTTCTTTTGCAGACACAATTGTATCGTTTTTCCCCCCTCAGTTTTGCCAATCAATCGACGAACAAAGTTGGCTACCATGGCATTATATTCCCTAAACATCGCACTCGACATAGATCGGACATTGGTTGTCCAAACTGAACGAGCCGAAATCTGACATGGTATCTCATTCGTGTTACGTCAGCACTTCTTTTTTTTTAATTTTTAAAGTAGTCAGTTGACAATAATGTCCGGTTAAATGTTGTCAGATTGCACGCGCGTAAGTGATGCGGAGAAACCACATTTTTTGTTGTTGCCTGGTTAAGTTTTTATTTAGTGTTTGTGTTTTTATTATTATTATTATTATTATTATGATTTTTTGTCTACAGTATTTTGCTTGGTAATCTCGAATACTAAATGGTATATCAGTCACATGTATAGTTTAAGTATTTTAAAATGCTTATTTTAAGATGTAGAGATTTTAACAAGTGTTCCAATCGTTTTGTGTAAGTATGACGTCAAACTTGTATCATAGGAACTGATTGTGTTGTAATAGCGAATTTATATTATATATGCAAGTAATGCGAATTTATTTAATAAAAATGCCCTTAAAAAAAATCTCATTTAGTCAAGTGTAACCTCATACTATCGAAATTTACTGATTGGAACACTGTTCTTTATTATTTGTACATATTTTATTCGGTTATTAAAAATATTATACTAGAATCTCCAAGTTTTTTTTTTTATTGGTTCCCGATTGTTAAAATTATCAAATTATATATGGTATTTCTTGGAATATAAAAAAGAACTTAAACAAAGAATTGTTTTATAAATGATTAGTTATGTTGTAAGAAACAGTGATATATAAGTTGATTATGTAATTTTGCATAATGAAGACGAGATTCGCATTTTCAATTTGAGGAAAAACAATCATATCAAATTCTAAGTGAAGTTTACAGCTTGAGTCTCTAATTTTAATTGAATCTGATTGTTGGGTAAATACATGAATATTTAATGGTTAATGAAATTATGGAAAAGGTTTCGTAAGAAAGTCGTTATTTTTGTTCTCAATATTTTTATTATTTGCAATTTTCACAAAAGAACAATGAAATAATTGAAATACGATTGCAACAGTTATTAGTATTCAAAAATGATGTCATGTTATAGTTTCCGCAAAAATAGAATGAAGTGTACGAAATTTTCCTTCCTCAAGTAAAACATTTTGATTATAAGTTTTGAAATTGATTATTTATTGGTAAAGCGTATTTGATAAACAAATCATATTTGATTTATAATTGTGTATTTATGACTATCCAGAGATATATGTTTAATCATATTTCATTGATTCGAGCACTTTTAGAAACATTTATTACGAAATCAACTTTATTTTCTAACACAATAACCACTTTTTTTATGCTTTTTAAATAATAAATATTATTCCTCTAGTGCTACTTTCTCCCGACTCCTCTAGCAGCTGATTCTAGGTTTTAAATGAACATTTATACAAATTAATTGAATTAAATTCATATATAAAAACATAACATCTTGACAATATTTTGTCATTCAACACTATTCTTACATAAGTGATCAATAACGCGGGAGCAGTAACTTTTAAATTATTTTTTACAATCGACGTTTCGACTGCTTTATTGTTCATTACTTATAAACAAATCCAATTGTTCAAATGCTCTAGTAATCTTAATCGTGTTCTTTAGTCGAGAGCACGCAATTTATCTAATTTAAAAAAACTATCTAAATTAAGTGTAGTAACTTGGGTTACTTTAATTTGACTCGGAAAGTAGCTTTCCGTAGCCGTAATCGGAGAAAAGAACTTCTGAAATGATTAAAAATCTCTTTGTCAATATTCAAGATGAATCTGTAAGGTTTAAATTGGTTTACAGTTCTTTAGAAAATATATTTTCTAATAAAGCTTATTGCGTAAATCAAGGGTTGTGTTAGATCCATTTTGTGAGTTCAATGAATACTTGATTCCCAAATTGAAATTTATTAAACGTTTTCAAATGTTTAATGAGTCTTCCAGAAGTACTGGTTATCTCAGTACCGCATCATACATTCAGTTCGAATGTAGATCATTACATAATTAAGGATTCTGTTGGATTCATTTTGTGGTTTCAATGAATACTTGATTCCCAATTATAAATTTATTTACAAATATTTAAAAATTCTTACAGAAATACTGGCGTGTTTCGAATCATACCATACAGTCCTTTAATTAATACTCTTTCGAATGTAGATCATTAAATAAATCAAAGATTTTTTTAGGTACATTTAGTTAATTATATAAATGCTTGATTCTCAATTTGAAATATATTTCAAATCTGTATAGATTCTTACAGATATAATAGCTTTTTCGGTAGCACACCATAAATAGTTAGTAATGAATACATTTTCGAGTGTAGATCATTGCATAAATCAAAGATTTGGTTGGATACATTTCACTAAATAATTGATTCTCAATTTGAAATATATTTCAAATATACAGTAATATGCTTAGTACCGCACTATAAATACGTTTACTGAATACATCATTAGTAAATTAAATTAATTCGTGGAAGAAATTCAACTAATATACTTTGTACCAGTTTTATCTCGTTTAAAATCCAACTTCATCATATAGTGACAGCTGTTTAAATTTTTTTTCCCAAATATCTAATTTTTGGGCTGCGTTCCAAAATCTTATTCAAATGCTTGGTAGTATACTCTAATTTGTTACCATATTATTTTGCAGAATACACAAGGAGTATATGCGCTTAACATTTTGGAAGGCTCCAGGAACTGGATTAGGATAAATCGAAAGATTCCAAATAAACAGTCCCAAACAATAATTTCCCTCTCTGCTCGACTACTAGTTATTAGAATATAAGTAAATTGATGCTAAGACATTTACAATCGAATTTTTGAACGCTTTTAAATATTTTTATTTTAATAACCTAATTCATAAACATACACTAAAGAAGAAGAAGAAACGAATACATATTTGACATTTATATATATATATATATATATATATATATATATATATATATATATATATATATATATATATATATATATATATATATATTGAATTATTATTAGATAAAAATTCATTATTTGCCCAACAAACAGATCCAACTCGTCATCAATCTGAACATGTGACGTCATTCGAAGTATACTAGAGTTTATAATTTATTTTAATATTGCAAATTGTAAATTTTAAATTTAACATATCGCCCATGCTTTACGTTTTATGTTTGCAAATTGAATTTGTCGTTTTGTTGCATTTGTACACCCCGGTCATATTGCAAACGTACATACGATGTGTTTTTCATTTTGTTGTAAATATTAAGTGTAGACCTGTTTAATACAATTTATTAAATGATTGTGTACCTATTATAATATTTTCAGTGAGTGTATTAGTAGGATTTTAGTATTGAATTGTGGTTGTTGTGAATTTTATTTTGTTTATTGTTGTGACTCAAATTTTTGTTGGCTGTTTTATTATATATATACATATATATAAACTTATTTTTTTTCTAATTATTTGTTGTGGATTTTATACATATCGTTGCATGAACTGTGTCTTTTTAATGGATAGGATTTTGGTCTTTTGTTATCTGTAATTTGTGGGTCATACTTTGGATTATTGAGTTTTGAAAATGAAATCTTTTTATTAATCTAAGTAATTTATAACAGTTTTCTATTACGCCTATAAATATATACTTATACTGGGTAAGTGAATTGTTATTTATTTTTATTTTAATGACTACTATTTACGTTTCAAGCAATAAATCTTGATTTGCGTTTGTTTGGTCTAGAAATTAATTTCACAAAATTGTAAACGACAGTAAATAAAACACATGAAGTTTTATTGATTAAAAAAAAAAACGAAAATCAATTTTTTAATCGCTTATTATTTGGTCTAATTTCCATTATTGATATTCAATATTAACATAGAAAATGTAAAATATTACGTATTTATACATTTCTTATATACAATTTGGAAATAACCAATAAATGTAGCAGCTATGCTTTGTTTACATGCAGCTTTCGTTAGTTCTCAATTTTATCACGAGAGCTATGCGTTAGCTTGAATCGTAAATCGATAAGTGGATTAGATCTTGCTGGTCTTGTGAATTATTAAGAGATATCGCATTTCGCTAAAACGTAAACGTAAAAATCAGCGATAGTGTACATTGATATGGATATGAATTTATCGAGATATTTCATCATAAAAACCTATTTTTTATTAATTGGTGTTGATTTGTTTAAGCAGTTATATAGTATTTTGAATGTCGTAGAATTTACTTATGTGTGTGGACATTAAGGATTAGATTTTGATTTCACATTCTGGATTTTACACATTTTTTTGTATTGCAAATATTTATTTAAGTATCTACTCATAACTTCAGTTATTATTGTTCAAAGATGAGAAAATTTTACTAAAATTTATTAAAAAATTCAGTTATAATATTAATTTAATTAAAAATATGAATTCTGATTAAAATTATGCAACTTCTGATAACTTTATATTTATACAAAACCCTATTAAAATTATGATTTAAATAATTTTTAATTGGATATGTTTGCAACCGTTACATGATATTATAATAAGCGGTATTTTCGATTGGTTAACCTTTGAAATTTGATATTCGAAGAGCGTTTAATTGGATGTACAATAAGTATTATGTTTTTGTAAGTAAATAATAATGCGAAGTAATCATTTGAAGATGCATACAAAAAAACAAATCACATCTACATAAATGCTACTAGAGTTGAGTATTTAGTTTAAAAAAAAAGTCTACGAAATCTTGCAAAATTGCAATTATGCTCGTTTCGAGATGTAAGAGTCTCATATGTAAATATAGCAAAAATGTATAATTTCTGGTGGGATTATTAAACGAATATTTAACTATCATTATAACTAGTTATATTATCACTAAGATAAAAGTCAAATTTTTTACCGCTTATATGCATTTATCTTGAAACTACCTTGTCCATTAAGATATACCCACAAATCCACCTTTATCGCTAGATTTGATGGTATAAGTGACATTGGCATATTTGATATCCGCCATATATTAGATTTATGTTTTCATTTCCGATTTGAATGTTTTATACCATAACAAATTTAATATTTCAAGAAATCTAATTGACATTTATTTGATTTCAATTACGATATCAAAATTCATAAATAAATCAATAGTTCAGTATACAGTCTTGATTGTCCGAGCTCACTTGATCCAAGTTTGCGAATCGTCAGATTTACGCTTAATCCAAGTCCATATTATCCGAGCCAATCAAGATGTGCTCTGACCTGTGTGACGTGCGTTTAGTGCATTTGCACTTCTATGTTTAATTACAATTGAATGCGAGTTTTCCGAGATAAGGACAGTCCACAAGAGCTCAGATAATGAAGGTTTTATTGTATACGATTAATTTACGCTAAATTTTGGGACAGTTACTTTGGGATACGTCCACTTTTATTTCGTACCGCAGTAATTTTCGTGTATAGTCGCATTCACGGAACTTGAACATTATTTTGGCATGAATCACCCACTTCGTTTATACAACACTTTTAAACGGAGCAGATTTAAATAAAATCAAGGAAAATAACAGTTCAATTCTGTTTTTCTCATCTTCAAATAACGCCAAACTACTCAAAATCATGCTTTTGGCCCGTTTTAACAATGTGAAACAATAATGTGACATGAAAACAATAATATACGAAGTATGACGACATATGATGGAATATAAACGTGGTTGCGTTTGCTGTTATTAATACGGCGTCTGCGTTAAGTAAAGATGTACGTCTATAAGCTTTAAACGACACTATCGCACATATTATAAAAGACATCTACATAATTTTTATATCGTTACTTATATCTGACTAAGGAATGTAAAGAATGTTCAAGTTCCGTGAATCCTACTATATATCAAAATTGCTTGTTATATATTCATATTTCGACATAAAATATCGAATATTAAGATACTACAATTATTACTTTCTTTACGTGTGGATTATTTGAATTAAAATTTCTCAGTAACTTCATGTAGTTGAGCCGCTAAGATAAGATAGGTATTAATTGGAAATTGAAGCCGCTAGAAATATCAACTTGAGCAAAAAGATAAAAATAGTTAAATATATTAAATTCAAATCAGTGCATTAATTGCTGCTTTTAAACGCTACTGTATAAATACCAGAAATCTTATAGATTTTATGGTAACTGCCTTTTAGTAAAACCGCGTGACTTATTTTAGTGATAAAGTTATAATTATAGTATTACGTTAATAAATAAAATTTCGTATAAATAATAAAGAAAACAGATTCAAATCTAAATCCTATTCGAACGTAGGAATGTTATATATTATTTGAAAATGTCTATGTCCTCAATAAATTATACTAGGTCAATGGCGTAGTCAAATTATTATATAGAAAACAGTAAAAAAATGCATATCTATTATTTTCAAAGTAATAGATCGAAATAGTAACATGCCAATTGCGAAATTAAACAAATTTTGAAACTTACGTAAATTGGTACTTAATGGAATTTAATAGCAGTTTAATTGCTATAGTGAATATAAATTATTTTATTGACTACGCTACTGAATACATTTTGACATATTTAGGAATACATTTGTAAATGTCCTACACAAAATATTCAAAATACTATGTGTTTCGACGAGTGTTATGTAAAAGAAATCTAGATCTGGTTGGAAAAAGTCTGTCGAGAAATCGAAAGTTTGACCCACATTTTTCAAAACAAACGCGAGCAGAATTTTAATTAAATATACTTATTTGATGTGCAATTTATTTCTAAATAATGAAAATATGCAGTTTTGTTTTTCAGAATACAAGCAGTGCAAACATATGTATATCATGTTTTACTAGTTTATAGTTACTATTATTTATTAACTAATAAATAAAAATAGATAAATAAAAAAAAATCGCTTTTATCAACACCATCAATCATATTATATATATATAGATAAATAATTATTAAATAAGCATGGATCTGGATGGATTCAAACACCGGTATTTTATTGCATAAATACGCCATTTTGAAAACTGCATTGTTTTCAGTTTTTCATTAGTGTAAGATGTATTTTGTGTCATATGCCATTTTATACAGTGTAATGTCAAATTTAGTGTAAAAAAAAAATGTCGTACTTTTTGCTCTACTTGCCAAAACGTTCAAAAAACTAATGCAAACCTACAAGGGTCTATCATTCAATTACACAATTATTCAAAATTGAGATTTTGCATTCACTATTAGACCCATAACAAGAAAGTAAAAACCAGAAAATTGTTTAATTTTTTTAATAAAATAATACATTTTAAAAATTAACCATTTTAGTTGTACTCTTCTAAAAACAGCCGTTTAACAAAAAAGTTACGACTTAAGTCTATATGCAACAGTAGAAATGGTAATTTTAGTAATTTATAAATATGAAAGAGGAGAGTTTGAAAAACGGCTGTTTTGTAAAAAAGCTTCTGAATTTGTCTTAATAAGACAAGTCTTAAACAAATATGGGAAACAAAACTATTTTGCAACGACAGTAATGTAGTATTACATTTTAAGCGCTAGTTTTTAAATGTTTATAAATTCGCCTTAAAATGTGTAAAAAACAGGGTAAAATTGTGAATATACATCAAAGCCAAAAGGACTTAAATTGAAAATTGCGATGTAAAGAGAAATGGATCAATCATCAGAAATGTGCCGGTGACCAAAATAAGCAAGTTTGAAGTTGTTTGTTGACATTTATTGATTTTATGACGTACATATTTGATTGGTAACCTTGCCAATGTCATATTATTAATTTAGATAAACGAATTGTTATTTACGCTTCTTTTTCGTTCGGGTAGGAAAGGTGTATGTTTGATGATAAGTCCTTGGGTACGCATTGAAAAAATGATTATTTGTCATTTGGTTTCATGGGGTTGAAGCGCACGTAATGATTTACACCGCTTAATAAATACGTGCGGTGATTGATGATGCATTTTCATTACAATCATAATGCAAATACGAACCTATTTGAACGTATTTATTTCACATATAGGGTCCAACGAGCATCAACCCTAGCTCAGTTGATTTATATGTTTGCAATGTGACGTCATCACTTTCATTACTATATGTGTGTGATTAAAAGACGATTTGGCAAGTAGGTATATCCATTAAAAAAATCATCTGTAAGTAACATTCATATACCACAAATTACCTACCTAGTAGCCTATCCAAAAACAAACAAATTCTTGTGGCTTCGCAAGACAACTTAGGCCCGTTTTTACACCACTTAATCAACTCACTATAATTACGTTAAAAGTATTAAAAAAAAAAAACAGATATTGACACAATTTGGGTTGAATTAAAAGTTTTAAATGCGGGCCTTTGCATCTAGCTTCACGGTTGTTTCGGGAATATGGAACATATGTGAAGCTAGATGCAAAACGGTGTCGAACAGGGCTTTGCCGATTTAGGTTTTCTGAGATTATATATATATATATATATTAATATTATCTATGTTTTAAGTGAAATAAAGAAATATATTAAACAAAAATGAGACCGCAATGATTGTATCTCATTTTTAGAATGTATGTAATAAGGTTATATATAATATATATGAAAAAAAAAAAGATAGTCCCTATTCTATATTATGAAAAATCACCCCTTTTATCTGTTGATATATAAAAAAATTGAAAAAACTTTATTAAAAAAAAACATTTGTCAAAAATTGTCTGTGCTTTAAAAGAGAATCTTTATTGTATCTCGCTGAATTAAGAAAAAAAAAACAAATATAGTTCTATAATCTAGAATATCGACAGTCGTAGTCACCTGTCAAGCATGCGAAGCCTGTATCACACAACCAAGAGACTCGATTGCGTGTCATAATAATAATATATTCTAAACTATTAAGAGCCCTATTCTAAAGGGGCATTGACCCTTTTGCACCATTATATATATCAACCCTTCCCCCCGTCCCTACTTGCTTTATTGTGGTTATTCGTTCGTAGTGTTGTGATACGGGCTTTGCAAAAAAACAAAAAAAAAACCCAACAATGTAATCTTTATGTAATCTTGTTTTTCGATAAAAACAATTGAATTTATTATTTGACGGATTTCATTTTGTACATGTGGTAGGACTCATTTACGAATCCAATATTACTATCATACAAAAATAGAGAAAATGGTTACCTTAAATGTCTGTGTTTTATTAGTGAAATATATTAGTCTTTTCTCTATTGCTCTCCTTGTAAGATAAGGGAGGATATATTATTTACAAATGTTGTTTTGAAAATTAAACAAAAAAATTAATAAAAACTAAAGACTATACTATCTAGTATGATCATTTTATTCTATTTTATTACCCCACCATACAACAGTAAAACCAATGTATGTTGTTCCCCTTAATTGATTTTGTTTATCGGTTTTATTGGTAGATAAAGTGTCTATTTGGGACCGAACGACTTCTTGCCACGGAGAGATCGATTGTTTTAAGTGAAGTAGTTCGTTGTTGTTAAACTTTAGCAATTCGACCAAACTTTGCACATATTGGTTTTAGACAAGTAGAAATGAGGAGTACAAATGTAACTATTTCGGGTACCCTGAAGATGATTGGTTGAGTAAACGAAAATTATTTCGTGTCTGATTTGAATGAGATAAGACGTTTTTCATCTTTTCTTAATTACAAATTTAACGTTTGAATATTGTAACATAAATTTTTATTAATTTACTAACATTTAAAACACTTCTTTACTAAATTTATTTTTGACAATAGATATTAAATGCTGAATTGTTTGAGTTTATTTTGTTATTCTATTAAACAATTGACAGATATAGTTGATACGATCTATGTAATAATATTTCCTATATCTACGTAACAATGGAAACATAAATAAGATTTGAATAAATTTCAATGGCGTTTTTCTTGTAATCGGTATCGTTTTTGAATAAAAATTCAATCAAGAGTTGTGAATAATATTTATATCTTTTGTTTTTATTGTAACTATTATACTGTAAGCACAGTCGTTTCGGTGATATTGCGGAAACCGCAAAACACGGATTAATTAGACAATCACTTCCGGTATGAATATTCATTTCAAAAATAAGAAGATTTTTTGCCAGCTATATTCAAATTATAAGTTTAAAATACTGCAGTATTTTACTTTTCTGTTAATTTTGAGTTAATATTTATCATTTACATACACGCACACGCACACACAATTCAGTTTATTGGATTTTTCTTACCTGCTTTCGTCGAGGAACAAAGAGTAGTCGGAATAAGAGAAAATTGATTTACAATCGTGGTTGCGAAGCAGAGGCGTATGATTGCAATATTTCGTATTTTCATGCGTTTTGTCAATATTTCTATGTATTTTACATTTATTCAACTCAATATATATATATATATATATATATATATATATATATATATATATATATATATTTTTTTTTTTTTTCCTTTACAACAGTGGCATATTTGAACCACAGGCGTCCTACAATTGTGTCGCTAATGTAAATATTTTCAACGTTGCGGTTAGTATTTCTTTACATTATCTCACATATTCTTGACTATTATAGTAGGTTTGTAATTAGAATTGCTTTTCTTTCTTATTGATTGCCATAAATAGCTTTTAAATTGTTATATTTGCACTCATTTTTCCTTACAAAGAAACTATGTTTAATGACTAGAAATTACAGAAATTAGTTAACATTACATAGGGCCTCATAATATTTATACGTGGTGAAAATGATTATCGTAGTTTGCAATAGTTTCATTAGAAAAACATAGATATTTAAGGTTTACGATGAAATGGTCAACTCAGTCGTGGGTTAGTTATAAATGTAAAGTAAAAAGATATACGACTTATTTCACGTTTCTTAAAGTTAAAATTACTGTCTGGTATCAAATATTATTTAAATTAAATATTTAAATGATTAAGAATTAGGGAATTATGTAAAAAATAGTAAAACTACTTGCACATTCTATACACTTATATTTAAGGGGTTAGGCCACTCTAGAGAATCAAAAAATTTGAAAAATGTTTTTTTGTCTTAAATGATACTTAAAGTTGTAAAGCATAAGTGACAATTCAAATGATTCTCGAGAAAATGTTCCTTTCGTTGTATGTATTTTGGTGCAGATATTAGGCGACTATCAGCAAGCATTCAATCAGAAACTACAACTTTATCTTTAAACGTGTTTTTCTCGAAACCGTGTTTTTGAAACTGGGCGAAAACAATACGCCTATACCAGTCAATCAATAGACATAAATCTTTTACCATCTTAATAAATAAACAGTTTTCTATCTAACATCGTAAGATTTTTTTTTATATCGTTGCTAGTTTTTTTTATCAACAAATTCATATGCAATTTTTAGTTAAAAATCGTACTATTTTGAATCGCGCGTCATGTCTACAAAAATCAGTATTTTAAAATTCGGTTTCTTAGTCCGAGAGCTCCTATATTGCAGATTTATAATCTGTTATCATTTTTGTCCCAGGTCAATTAGTGGCTGCTCAACCCTTTCGCCCGATTAGTGCTACTTCTAAAAACCTTCATAGGTTGGATGACACTAGCGCCCCCAATTTCTTATAATTAGTAATGAAAAAAAATCATAATGTAGTCAAATACATTTTTAATAAAGACACGTAAACGATTTTTATACAAGATGTATACATTCGTCAAAAAAAATCTGAATAAAGAGCTTTTTTTTTCTAGCTCTAGAGAGGCCTAACCCCTTAAGTATGGTAAACTTTCGCAGAGCCTTCGGAGGATACAGTCATCGTAGTTTAACTATAAATATGCGTATTTTCTTTCATTTTACTAACACGCGAACGCGTAAATTTTATTTCGACAATTTTTTTATATATTGTATGAATACATTTTCACAAGTGGCACTTAAGCCGGCCTTGAACTTCAAATATATATTTTTAATTTAATTGCATTTCTTTGGTTTGGTTTCATAAGTGCAGGTGCCAATTTGAATCTAGGAGAGAAGAGAAAATGGTAAGATTTTCAAAATTATATTTCACATAATAACCACAACATATTTAATTGCGTCAAGTTTGAATTATTCGATTTTTTTCTAAATTTGATAATTTTCAAGCTGTATGCTTCAAACGTTGCTAAGTTGTATGTTGCTCCTTATCTGCACTATAAATTATTTTTGTGTTATAAAATATATATACAACAATTTAGGTATTAATATAAGACATAGTTTGAATATCTGGACTCCTTGGCAAAGCTCCAAAACTCCGGGGTTATACATGAAAGTAAGCGTTTGGAACGCATTCGTATGCCGCATGATACAAGATATAAAGCATGTTTTTTCTTTTAAGTAAAAAATCTGTTATGCGCAGACATCCAATTGCGTCATTATGGTTATGCGCCAATTACTCAAAATACTGTTGAACTATTAATTTCTCTTAATTTTGATTCTCATTAGTCAATACAAGTAAATAAGCAATATTTAATTAATTTGTAAACAATGATGCTAAAGTTAATGATACATAAAGCTCAGTATTGCTTATAATCTACTTGCACTGTTTACTTTTGACACAAAATTGCACTGTTTTCTTTATAAATCACTACTCAATTTTTCTCCTTTACATTATATTATGAGAATATATACATTCGTGTACGATTCTATATTTAATTTCGGTTGCCATTTCAGTTTTTAGATAAGGCATTTAAAATTTAAAAAAATTAACACAAGTATTAATTTTATGTATATTAGTAGATGATTTAAGTGGACACACCCTTTTTATTATGATTTAATGTTCGATACTGTAATTGGTAGTCGCTCGCGTATTAATTTGTTACACGATTAAATAAGATTTACACCTAAAACAAAATTTAACAACACGAGTAATCACGGGATAAGAGTGTTACTAGTCAGCTCAGTTAAGGAACTAGTTGATTAGCTCAAAATTAAACATACATATACATCAAGAT
Organism: Nebria salina; assembly: GCA_944039245.1. Lineage (NCBI taxonomy): Eukaryota > Metazoa > Arthropoda > Insecta > Coleoptera > Carabidae > Nebria > Nebria salina. Next base: position 2,948,922 of record OX063268.1, read on the forward strand.
TTTTAAACATATATAAGAGTGAGATAATTAAAGAAAATAAAACGTATATTTGATATTAGCTTTGCTACTATAAATAATAATTTTTCTGAAGCGAAAAGACTGAGAATGATATTTTAATGCAGCTTGTTGTGTTATAATTTACAAAAAATAATTCGTTTCTTAAATGCGAACGAACGCCATTGTTTTATGTAAATATCATTTTCAGGCCTCATGAAGAATTCCCTGAAGCTATTTATCTTTTAAAATGATTTGTTTGCAATGCATTTACTTACACCAAAATTAGAATTTAAAAATAAGTGCGTATAATAATAAGTCTAGCATAAAGTGCTATTTCATTTATAAAACTGTATATGATTGCCTTTCGAAAGCAAATAAATAAGTGATATTTTCATAGTATTTTATTCCGATCAAAAGCAAAACGATACATTTTGCTCAAAGCCAGATTTCAGTTAATCCGATTATAGTAGATCCTGTATTTCAAAAACTAATAAATTTATTGATTTGTGTTTAAATAAAAACTAACAAAAGATTGAAGTTTTAGCGCATATATACGTGGGTAAATACATAAAAGCAGGTCTGCTTTTGTCTGCAAACTAGTTGAGAATGAGGTCGTCTCGTCAATAACGTTAGCGAACCTATGTTGTTTTTCAGGCCGTATACCCATTTGACAAATTTCCACATTTTAGGCAATCACTTGTGAGCGAATATTTATGTTGCTGTAGGTTAACATTGTAACGCATCACTGGGCTGTTTACTAAAAAAAATTACCTACGCATATTGACATGTTTATTTTTAGAGCCACCCCATTTGATGGGAATAGGCATCATATGTACGTAATTCGATGAGAGGGTTGATATGTGGCCGACGACTACGTTTGTAAGTATATTCCTAGCAGAATCGGAAAAGCTTGGGCCTTGATGTGCACAGAATACATAATATTTATATTCTTATCTTTTTCTATCCTGTACACCAATAAATCATTTTTTTTCAAGTACAATTTATATATTTACGCATTTATGGTTTTACTGATAAAGTAAGTAATGTATTTTAAATATTTGACATTGAGAAATTATATCGGATGCCGCTGGGGTTCGAATCGAATATTGATATTGTCATACTTTGACTTTTAAAGCATTTTTTAATATTTAAACACTGGTTAGTTGATCTTGCTCTTAGGGAAGTATAAAATGCAGTCAACAAATATGATTATTAAGCAGTAGTTTTGTCATTTTTAACCTGTACTCATTTATTTATATAAGGACAGCATTTGCCTAGATACAATCAAAAATTTAGGACCTTACATTACAAATTTCTCATGAATCGCTTTAGTAAATAATAATTTAAGTGCGTTAGGTTTTCGCACACAAATTTTAATTATTATTTCTGAACTTTCTATACTAGAATTGAAATGATTCTTGTTTCTTGATAATACGAAAAACGTAAGTATTTAATTGTGATAGGAAAATTTTGAAAATCTCATTTCATTCTTTCGGAAATTACCAGGAAAAAAGTTATTTTTACAATCAATAGCTACTAATAATTAGTGATCAGGAAAGTTCTGTTAATTTGTGCTCTTCTTCAGCTTAATCACTAAATAAAATTTCTCAAGTCAGAAATTTCTATAAATAAAAGCGATCATTAAAAGATATATTTATAATTCATTTAGTAACCTTATTTTGATCATTATTTGACGATAGTGAAAAAATACGATTTAAAATATTTATAAATACAAAACAAAATCGGGTTTTTTTTTACACAGCAATAACATGAGTGAGTAATTAGTAAATTTCAAAATTATATTGTGGATGAACTTTTAAATAATAAGAGAATTTGGAACTTTGTTTTATCCGCCCGTACAATTCTGGTATTTCAATAATTTCAAAATACTGGGTGTCCAGGTGTGTAAATTGATACTCTACAGGTCATTGGTAAATAAAGTTAAAATTGAAAGCAAGTTAGATGAGAAATCTGATATCTCACCATTCATATAGTGTTCGAACCTATGAGTTTCCTGTTGTCTTAAGAATGGTTTTGTTCTGTCTGATGCAGTTTTATTGTTTTATAATCCGAAGAACTTTATTTAATGTTATAGTAAACACGAGAATATATACTTAAAATAAAATAATTCTCACGTCTTGATGCAATTAAACTTCAATTGTTATCCAACTTTCTCATATTTTAGTTCATATCTAGATATTATAACATACAATATGCTCATTTTAAATTTAAATTACTATAATTACCTCTCGTTTGATACGTCGCTCGGTATATTTCGTTTATAAACAATAAATTATTATGGATTTCGCTGTAAATTAGTTTAATCTATAAATAGTTATTAATATGGAAGAAATTGACTAATGCTTGTATCCCATGCGAATACTAATCAATTATCAGGGATAATTTCAATAATAGAATAAGGTACTAATGAATTTGCATAAATTGTGTCCGTCCGTAGAGTACTGTAGATTAGCACGCTAATACGAATATAGTACAATGTTAAATATATCAACCTTCAGTTATAATCCATACTATTACGGGAATGAACTGATATAATGGTTGCATCCATGCGAAAGACTATCAATTTAATAATAAATGCAATAATGCTTAAAGCTTTTTTTTAATTATTATTCTCAATACGCTGATTTACGTTCTTACTTATATTAAAGCTGCATTGATAGACAGGCTACTCGGAATAGCTTGGTTGCCGACCTCCATATCCGGCACCACCACCGGATAATATATAGTATGCATACATGTATTTTTGTCTTTTTCTACCATAGTGCTGTATACTCTTTTTTCTGCTTATATCATGGTATCACTTGAATCATGATATTCGCAGAAGAAAGAGTCATCAAGGTCGCGGTCTAAACTATTCCGAGTTGCTTGTAAGTAAGTAATTTCTCATTACATACTTAAAAGAATTTTAAATGAATTATTTATTTGTAATTATTATATAAAATATATTTAAGAACAAATAATTGGAATTTTATCAAGTACGAATATCAGCTACTGGCCACATTTTCATAAAATGTGTTTGTGTTTTTATTTGTCTGAAAATAATCTATGTTAAAAATAGTTGGGAATTAAAAGTATGAATGTTTAAAAATAAGCTTTGTATGAGAAACAGGAAGTAATGCTATTTTTGAAAATCTATGTAAACAAGAATGTCGTTATACTTGCATTTTTTTTTAATTATTACTTTCAATACTGTTAGAGAAAGAAGAAAAAAATTGTACTTAAAAAGATGGTAATCCCAGGTGTCAATGAACGCAAAATTCTAAACGGGAAAACCAGAAAAAAACTGACTAGGTTGTAAATAATATTCAGTTTTTTGTGCAGGAACGGTTGTTTTGTTCGCAATTTTCATATCACCTTGGTTTTTTTTATGCAAATTACATAGATAAAATATTCGTGGAGGTTTTCAAAGAGAAGTGCAATTTTCTTTATAATTGCAATTAAAATTAATAAATTCGATTTAATATTTCTGGGGGTATATCTATTTCATAATACACCTTTTTTCCGTCGGATTTAAAAAAAATAATAATATGCGTCTGCAAGTTAACAATTTTTGTGTGAGAACAGATTTCCTTAATGATGAATGTAGGTAAAAAAAAATTGGGTAAAAGGTTGGAATTGGTTGATATTAAATAGTCGCGTAAGATCAACAAAACATCTAGTTGGTATATCACTGGTTGCTACTTTGCATACTAGACAAGATAACAACTTGATTTTGATTCTAATGGTCAGTAGTTATTTTTATTGGCAAATTGTGGAACAGCACATGAAATGATGTGTCCAGTGCCGGATTCAGATTGTTTAAAGGTTGCATACAAATAATATACTAAGATGAAAGATTTTGAGTGTTCATAAACTAAATAGTCATGTTTTAAGGATTAATCGTAATTATAAATACGTTAAACAAACATTGAATATGATAATGTTAGCAGCTTATATCAGCGATCAAATAAAATATGAACTTTATAAATAAAAAAAAAAACGATTGATTTTTTTTGTAGATTTTTTAAAAATACTATAAATCAGTATTTTAAAACTCTACATCTGCGAAAACCTATTGAATTTAAACTGTAAGTAGAACGAATTACTTCAGAGGAGAAAAGGCAACCAAATAGGGCGTATGAGTGAGCGAGACACTATGATACGACGTAAATTCAATGAGGCTGATGTGTAACATTTCTCTATCTATAAAAAAGTTATTGATTCAGAGAATATTACCGACACACGACTGCTCACTTTAACTCACTGTCCTATGAGCTATAAAAAAGCAAATGCTCGCAGCATAATATTTATAACGTTCCGTAGTAACATGACCATAACTTATATGGACATGTGAGATCTCAATTCCATTTCAAAAACGTAAATATATTAAATTTTTGTGAGTGATAAAATAGGATAAGATCGTGGCGTGAAATGTTTAAAATGTATTGATTTTCTTCTTTATTAAATTTATTTATAGTTTGCCGCAGCCAACACCGACTTTAATATTTGAAATTCTTTCGTTTTTACAATGTGAACTTATTTTTTAGTAGTAAATACTACTATTATATAATAAATATTTTGTTGTTCTTAAAGTTTCATTATACATATTTAAACATATTTGGAATTATCCACCAGCGGACGTTTTTGTGATTTAATGACCAAGAAGTTTTACACTTTCTCGAAAGGTAAATTTAAAATTTTTTTTCTTAATTTATAATGGGTATATGTGGCACATTTGCAAACATTCTTGAAATAAAAATGTATAACATTCTAAATAAAAAGGTTTGTAGTTTTTAAAATATTAATACATAGAAGGAATCTTAAATATTTGTAGTTGATAATGGTAAAGAAGGAATTAAATATTTTTTAATAAATATATTTCCATTTTCTGTTTCCTATCTCCTCTTATCCCTTGTTAGTTTAAAGAAAATTTGTCGCAATTTGTCTCTTTTTATGGTTGTTTTGTGTACAGCACAAGTTTATTTTATTTGTTCTTAACACTACCAAAAGAAAGAAAAACACGATTTACCTGATTAGTAAAGTATGCAATAAATATATGTATAATTAAAATGGTATTTTTGCAGTTACAGGCATTTCGTAAATCTCCCTTAAATGCTTTTAATGAACCAGTTCCCAATATAGAGTTACTAAATAAAGGTAAGTGGTACTGTTTAAGTATTTATTTTTTATATTCATTAGCACAGTGGAAACTTATAATAGTCGAACTTGTTTATATTTGTATTGTATATGTTATTGACTCGCCAAGGTTAAATTAGTTTCAGACTTTTTGATGAAAGATTAGGCAAATAGCAACTTATATTATTCAAATTTAACTACTTACATTCATACTTAAAAACAAATTCGTTAATTGTCAACAATACTGTTTTTAGAGTAATATTAATACATTTCAAATAATTGTCAAATGACAATTCCAGATAACTAATAATTTAAAATTCATGATTAGTTCCTTAAATAAAATTTCAATTATTACTTTATTTTGTTCAAAAATGACAAAATAGCCACGGAAGCATTAGTAACACTGTACTAAACGTATGTTGTTAGAAAATTAAATAATAATAATAATATTTGTTCGGAGATATATTTAAAGGAGGAACTATATTTCGGCTTACATGCGATTTATCGACCAACATGTTAAAAATAGTAGGTTTATAAGATATCTGCATCTTCAGAAACAAGACTCATCTTGGCTACATAATAATTAGTATAAATATTAGTATAATTATGTAAACCGTGAACTGATTCGCGCGTGTAGAGTTTTGTAAATAAATGAATTTTTCTTGATTACTCGCGTAAAATATATATACATACATATATACCTTAATTATTTACTATATACATGCATGCATTATGTGGGGGTGATAGTGTTACGACTGTACCCGTCTTATCTGATTAGAATGGTACAGGATATAAATGCAATCTGAAAGGAACTAAATCTTGAACTGAATGTAGGTAAATAAAAGATTATAGTGTTAAAAATGGATGAATACAGGGCAGTAGTTACTATTGTGGTAGATGGAAATCGATCATAACAAGTGTAACATTTTGTTTATTTAGGTTGTTTATTCTCTAGCGACGGAAATGATTGCGAGATCGAGGCGAAGAGTGTCTGCTGATTGTAAGGTTTTACGGGCTTTAGAAATGATTGCGAGAAATTTTAACATTTCTAAAGCATGGTTATTTATGTAGAGTGGTGTACTTGTGCGAGCATTCATACATGGGAGTGAATGTTGGGTATGGCAAACCATGTACAAAGAGAGTGTGACTGCTGTGGAAATGATTTTTTTTTTAAAAGGTATTTGGGGTGTATTCAAGAGATAGCGAAATACATGCGATTTGTAAAAAAATATCGTACGTAGAATAGGTGAGATCCAAATGTGATCTTATGATCATATTGAAAGAATGTGAAATTAAAGATTGTTGAGGAATGAATGGTGTGAGAATATGAGGTAGTCTTCCGAATAAGTGGATAAATATGATAGAGAATGAGTTGTGCGAATGAAAAGTTAGAAAAAGAGAATAAAAGAGTCTGTATATAGATCTTGATGAATATGAAGGAAGGCATGAAGTTATGTATATTAAAATTATTATATAATTAAGATGGATGACGCAAGCACCTTCTGCCCTGCGGTCCATGTCATGAATAATTGCACTGACAAATTGAAGGCACTATAGCCTGAATTCAAAACCCCACACACAATTAAACATTGTTTTTATTATAAAATATATTTTTTAAATCTGGAGGCCCATGCAAAAGGTAACTTACAAAAGGGATCTGATAACTGCCAGGCAAGAGATGATTGCGTTTGATGGTCGTAATATTACAGATACGTCTGAACTAAGTAATAATTTCAATAAATATTAATATATTTATATACACCTAGTAAAGTTTAACGTGTGTAGATTAGTGAATATAATTCATTTTACCTTTTTATAATATAAACAAGTCAAGGTGACTGACAATAATCTATATGCGATAAATTTTTATATATACGCCGGTAAGTAAAATTCCATTGTAAAAGCTAATCATTTTAAGACGATATAATCATATTATAACTATTACATAGTAAAGACTAAACATTGAAATAAATGAATTATTCTGAGGCACTTCTGAACATGCATGACAATATTTTCTATTTATAAAATTGTTTTAAAGAAAATGTAGGTTTAAAAGTATATTTTATTTGTTAATCCTTATGACTTTGCAAAGTATTAAGTTTCTGTAGAAGTAATTGTAACTATTAAATTGATTAATATTAATATTATTATAAATGTTACTGTACGTATATATTATTATTAAATCTAATCTTTTAAATGCATTAAATAAAGATTAAAATAATAAACAATGAATAAAACAGAATTACATTATTTTCTGTAAAATTGCACGAATACATCACTGGATTTTTATCATCAGTTTTGAAGTTGTTTTGGAAACGAGTAAAATGTTAAATTTACTGTGTATCTGCCCCGTCATGGGTGCCAAACTATTTTCGGATTAGGGCTATAAATAAATACATATTTGAGCGCTATAGGAACATGCATATTACGATGCTATGTGTAATATAAATTAAAATTGCGTAAAATAAAAGCGGCATTGGTGATTGACGATGATGGTTATTTACGCAATTAACATGAACTGATTATATATATATTTTTTGCTTGTTTTATTTACCATACATGAATATTTCAGTATCATAAATGGTTATTTTTTGTATATATAGTTATCAGGTTATTAAGAATACCTACGTATACATATATAAGATTTTTTTATTTATCATATATATGTATGTACATAGAAAGGTGAAATTGAGTAAATATATATACGTACTGATGCATACTTTTTTTTGGAATTGCCGTTAATTTATTTTGTACTACTATTCGAAATAACTCAGATTAAATTGAGTGCATTCCCGAAAAATATTAGTTTTTAGTTACAACCGTTGCCAAATATTTAATGCAATTTAAATTTTAAGATAGTCAATAATTAAATGTTGTTAATTATAATTACAAATTGATTTTCTTATTATTATTGTTGACATTCAATAAAAATAATTATTATTGACGGGTTTTCGCTAGTCATATAATATAATTTCTGTAACTATATCAAGTGTCAGCGGACAAGTACCTTAGGTTTCAAATAGATGATTAAGGACGATTTATCTCTGAGGGGTTTTCCATCTGGTTGTGTAGAGGATTCAGAATTTCTGCAGTTAACTTTAAGAGTTCTATTCATGAAATTTCTTCGACGTTGATTGTCTACTAGATAAGCAAATTCTGTCCATCCAATAGGATTAATATTTTACCGTCATCGTATAGTACTAAATCGGTGATATTTGAATCAGGAATAACTGCACCATCTATTTGAACTATTCCTTTGTCGTTCCATAAAACGCCAGTAACTTCGGCTTCCAGTCGCAGAATTAAAGTGTTAGCTTTGTCGTGATATTTTTTCGGCAACATGCTTAAAATATATTTTGTAACATCGAATATCTCCACGGTCTGTAACAATAGTTGCAATTTTTATCTATCCAAGCTTGCGCAACTACCAAAGCACGTGCCAAACAAATATTGTCCTTATTATTAATTTGGATGATGTCATACTTCTGACGGCATAAATCGGAGTATGTCAATCCTTCACCAATTCTATTCCCACAACCGATTGGCATTGAAATTCTTGTTAATTCAATATCAGAAAATATTTCGACATTACTTTGTAATAGGTTGCTTATCATGTCCCTTATTACGTCACGCGACAAAAGTTAATCCAAGCTGGACCATTCATTAAACGTGGTGTATTTAACATCATTCCGAGATATTCATTCGCCGGAATGGAATCAACTATATAATCTACAAGAGCCTTCATACTTTTTTTGAACCATGCTACGGGGTTCTTATCTGTAGGAGGAGCAATCATTTTTATGGAAATGCTACGTCCTCGTATATTAAATGATTTAATAAAATTATAAACTTCGGAAATAACGCTGAACCGCGTCTGACCATAACCCGTTTGAATAAAAGGTATTCGTCGTCACATATTTTTAATTGAATGCCAAAATTCAGGTCACTAAATTCAATATTATTTTGATTAGTTAGATTCGCTGTTGACTGATTAGATGTAGAAACGTTATTAAGTTTAGTTTGCAAGCTGTCCTCACATATTTTTTACAAAATATCATAATCCTCATAGGTAAGTGTAATATCAGTTTGATGATAGATGTTGAATAGTGGAAACCGCTGTTGATTTAGATATTGATTCTACTGCAGGTTTAGCCAATGGAGGTGATAGCATGTCACAGGATTTAAACAATTTATCACAATCTTCATCATCCAGTTCATTACTAGTATTATCTGAGAAGAATTGGCGGTGAATTCCAGCAAAGTAGATTGATTTATGTTTAGCAACAACTCAGGAGTATCAATAGTTTGTAACACATAAACTAGTGATACCTTCATCTTTTACATACTTTTCATTGATGAAATCATTATTATTAATTGTATCGCGAATATATAAAAATGACTGCAGATTATTAGATCCACCGTTAAAAGTCGTTTTTGAAAACTTTGTATATTCAGATAGGAAATACAAACACTAACTACCACTAACAAACTTCCCTTTTTATAATTTCGTTCGTAACATTCGAAATCCTTTCGCAGAATTGTTAATTATACTCAAATACAAAACTAACATAAAATAAATAATACTTGCTAGGATAGAATAAGACATACGAAATCAGTACAAATGCTTTATTTTCAGATTATAGTGTTACAAATTCTATTAATAAGACATCCCTAGCAAAGCCACAAGGTTTGGTTCCTGTATGAACGGTTACCATCTTCTGTGTTTTGATAATGTTTTTAAATTCTTTCACATCTTTGTCAGATAAATTTGCGTAATGGAGCCGTAAGAATTCAAGAGAATATTTTAACTCTACGATACATTTTCCACCAAATTTGGTAGATATAGCTTTAACATAATATATTTCGTATTTTTGATCGTTGGTTAGTTTGGGTATTTTCTGAATAGGTTGATTTGGGCCATATCTAAATACATATATACATAATAGATATTAAACAACTGGAATAAGTACTGTAAATAATGCATTATAGTTAATGTTGATAACAAAAACAATATTAAAATAACACCTTGTATATATGACGTATTGTACACCCCTGCAAGTATGTTAATTATATAATTTTGAAAATAACTTTCTAAACTATTAATAGAAAGGGTGATTCTAATTAAACACAGCACAACCCTGTACGTATACATTATGCACGACATAATTTAAGAATAAGGGGAAATTGCATTCGATACATCACAATTCATCTTTAGGAATTTATTTAATTGGGGAAATTCCTTTTTGGCGCCAGAACTTTCTCCAGATGGTCTCATAAATCGCCCTTATTAGTAGTTAGGTGTTGTATTAATAATATGACAGTGAAATTATGGTAAGTCGTTTTACATATTTAGAAATACCAGATTTTTTTTTGTGATTTCAGAAAAAATATATCGATATCACAACATAAATTTATAGTAACTGAATATTCTAATATATCAAAAAAAAAACTATATTAGCGAACAATGTTTCCCGGTAACAGCATCTAATTTACTGTTGGCAGAAATTAATTTTCTTGTATCAGAAAATCATTTTACGGTATCGCTAATTAATTTTAGGCATCACAAAATTATTTAATACGCATGCCATAGTTTTGTGCTATTGCCTTCTTAGATAATTTATATAATAAGTATATTATAACAGAATAGTTGCATAATAATATTTTTATTATTTGCATAATAATATTATTATACTAATTTTGTGTATGTGTGTGTGTATGTGTGTGCTCTACAGCCTAAAAGGTTGAAGGTAAATTTATGAAACAAGTTTTATATATGTCTGGTAATAAACTTCTTATTTTTGAAAAAATATTCTAACAAGAAGTGCTTGTTTACTTCAGTCATTCCTTGCTGTTTCTGCAATATCACCGAAATGGCCGCACTTACAATAAAATAGTTACAATAAAAATTAAAGGTATTAATATTTCGCACAACTTTTGTTTCAAAATTATTTTCAAAACAGCTACCGTTTACAAGAAAATTCTATCGAAATTTCTATTATTTTCTAAATCAATTTGTCACAACAGGATGTTAAATTTAAATCTATTTTTTATAATTCTGTTAAAAAATGAGAGACATAGTTGATATAATTTATTATATAAAATTCTCCATATCTTGGTAACTATAGCAATATAATTATAATAATTAAGAATTTATGTTGCAAGTAAATTTTCAAACAATGATTGTGCAAAAAAACTATTCCTGTCGTAATTCTAATAATTTTTCAGGGACGGTCAAAAGGTACTTATTATTTCACATAGCAAAGTAAATACAGCTAATTTCATTTCTTGGTTATTTCTACCTTAGTGTTTGAACAGCGTATTATATGTATTATTTTACATTTGTTGCGCTAGAATTAATAGCCAAAAATTTATCAAAACAAAAAAAAATTATATTTCTTGTTGAGAATCTTGGTTTTTGGCCCTGGAAACATCTCGAGTTGATTTGCTAAGAAAACATTTATTTATTTATTAAATTTACCTATTTTATGTAATGGTTTGTAATTTTATTACATTGATATTTTGACATAGACAAATAAGTGCATACATTGACAGCATATGATATGCTACGATCAGATATGTTAGTTGTTCTTTTGGTAATATTAAAATTCCGTTTTCCGTGGCCATTAGCTTGAATTATAAAATTGTTAAATTATCTTCAGAAAGAGGTAGTAGAAGTTTTCATTTTGTGTGAAAATATAATTACATACCGCATATATAATAATGCTTTTGATTGAGGTGTTAATGAATTGCTATGGGATTATTTACACAACATTTCAGCAGTTCTCCGGCTAATTGGTCGACAATAATTATATATGCAAATTGGTTTGCGCAGTTTCAATGAGTTTTACCGTGTTACGTTTGACGTTGCGTTGCGTTGCATGGATGAGGTCGCACACGTACGTACCGCACCTGAGTAGGTACTTGTACCGCAAATTGAGTTTAGCAAAGTTATTTTCAGGTAAAACACAAGAACTTAAATTAATGTGAGTTTACTACAGTAAACGGAGTTAAACTTATATTGTCGATAATGAGACTATAAAATTAATGACATTCACGGGCTAACTTGAATTTGTGGGTAGAGTGACAATGCACTATTGGATGCGCGCTTACATTGATTTCTTTAGAAATAGATCTACAGTGTCCCGTACTGAACTCTCTTATACGTAGAAGGTATATATCAGTTTGATGAATTGAAAATAAAAATATGAGAATTTAACTGCGCTACTCGAGGATATACAATATAGTTTTACTGTTATTTTGTACAATTTTATTATATGATATTTTAGTCCGTATTATCGACTCGCACTTTTTGTCAATTGGGTAGCTGATAGATGCATAAGTAGGTTTGCGTAATTCTTATGTCTTCTTACAAACTTTATGTTTTATTCAAATACATCACATGTTCTGCAATTCTACTTGCTTACAACTTTTCTTTTCCGTTATTTATTCTAAATCATATTTATTGATTTATTCCGAGGACAACCCCCGTATTCTCACACCATTCAATTATTACATACAACCTTTTTACAAAATTGCGCTGCTTCTACACCCGCATATTTTGTTTTTCGTCTCTCGTGTATACACTACAAATATCTCTTTATTTTCACAGCAGTCGCACAGTTTTTATGCTGCGTTTGCCAAACTCAACATTCACAGTTGTTATAAAAGGAGATTCAATTGTTTTTTAGATAAACGTTATGTCAGAAAAATCTGTCATTTATAACCTCTGCTCCTTTGCATTGTGTCTTCTTATTTTATTCTCAATTTATTTGTTTGTGGCAATGAAAGGAAAATATATTTATATCCTGGTGTAAAATGTAACAACTTGCCTCTAGAAGGAGCAATCTGTTAGAGAACAGGGGAACATTGTTACAACATTCATAACTTATGTAAGCAGGAATCACAGAGACAAATTTATTATTTATTGATTAAATTCAAATATTAGTTTAACAATATTTATTGAAAGAAACTAGCATACTGTTGTTACTAATAGATCGAACTCTCACCTCTATCAATGTTGGTCACAGGCAACTTTAAACGACGAGAATCAGATTTACTTTTGGTAGCTAAGAACACAAAAATGCTTTAAACTTGAGGTTTATTAAGCCTTCTGCAACAAAATTTGGTCGGTTACTGCAGCTTTGTATGAGTGATATGTCTAGTGGCCATAATTGGCACTACCTTAAGCGGTAATTTTAAAAACTGCATGGTAACAACTCGTATCTGTAAAAACTATTCCTGTCCACCCCTGCTGCTTTCAAGAAAATGGCTATTGAAATTTCTCCATTTTTTTATTACTTTCTCATACGCAATATAAGTAATTATTGAAATCATGGAAAATTTCGATCTCGAGAATTTAACGGAAATATACGTTTTGACCTTTTTACTTTCCTATACGCGGAAATATACCTTTTAACCTTCTCTGAATCGATTCCGACTATTTTTGGAATGACGTCCGTCTGTGTGTCTGTGTGTGTGTGTGTGTGTGTGTGTGTGTGTGTGTGTGTGTGTGTGTGTGTGTGTGTGTATGCTCTCAAAAGTCTACACGACTGAAGGTAAAATTATGAAACTTTAAACTTAGGATTTGCATATGCCTGAGGTGTGCACCACCTATTTTAAAAAAATATATTCGAAGCGGAAGTGCCTGTTTACTCTAGTCATTTTCTGCAGTTTCTGCAATTACTCAAGAATGGTTACAGTTACAAAATTGTATGGACAAAAATTAAAGGTATTTACATTTGGTACAATTTTTGTTTGAAATTTTTTTCCAAAAAGAATACTGGGTTCAAAATAATAATAAATTTCTTCTTATTATATTTATTTATACATAAATCGTATCATCTGCGCCTATCAATTGTTTATTAAAAAACAAAATAGACTTAAATAATTTGAAGTTTGACATTTAATACTTATTCTTAGAAATATATTTTGTGTAAAAGCAATCTAAAGGTTAGAACAAATATTATAAATTAGAAAAATAATGAAACTACGATGTGGCTTAACCCAAATGCGTATAAGGAAGTTCAGTGCATGACACTGCATATGTTTTTTTATCGTTTCTTCAAAAATATATTTATAAGTATTTAAAAATAATAATATTAATATATCATACAACTTTTACTTGAAAAGTCATATTTGAATTCATTCTAAAATTTTAGTAAATATACACTTTCAATTTCAAACGTCCAATCTACTCCAAATGAATATGCTATTAGTCGTCTAATTAAGGGTTGGGTTGTGTTTAAATTCGTTGATTCCTGATAAGTAATCTATTTGGAGTTTGATAGTCTCATTTCTAGTATGATTGAAAATTTATGTGTCACACTACTATTTTAGGTATCGCTGCCACCAATTGATGAATTAGTGCTTGTGAGCGAAATTAAACGAGTTGATTAAAAGGCATAATTTCTATAAAATATCAAATTGTTCAATGCAAGACACATTATAGAATTAACTATTGGTTGAATTACTTGTTTAATAACCTTTAATGGACATCAAATGAGAAAATAATTGATTTTATAAGCCAAAATGCCATTATTTATGTTATTCTTCTGGTAAATATAATTGTTAACGAACAGTAATGTTATTTTAACTATCTTATACGAAGTTATAAGTAACTATTGTAATCGTGAAAAATTTTTTACAGGAAAACTTTTATAATTTGTTATGGGATATTTGAATAAAATAAACATTAATATAAAATTTACACTTTTAATTATCAAGCCAAAATGCTAGCGATTTTTGAACGAAATTTTATTTCAAGGCCACTTACCTTATTTTTTCCAGAAAATTAAAATATTGATAAATATACCATTCAGAGTTTACCTAAATGCTTAAATATGAATCGTGAAATGTAAACTAAAGAATAATGTTTTTTTTTGTTTTACCAGAAATAACTGAAGAACTCTTGAATAATATAATTGAATTGAATAGACGTGTATTACAGCATATATAAATAATATTACTATACTTGTGAATGTATATCTGTTGTTCGTTTATCATATATGAATTGAAATAATACCGTGATTGTTTTTATTTGCCATAAACATCTTTTCCAAAAGATTGTATTCCAACTTTGAGGTAAATATGTATTCTGTTTTACTCGGTGTTAAAATAAAAGCTTCTCTCATTTCCATTTTAAAGATTGCTTTCATTGAATATCCACTTAATTTATTTATAAAAATAAAGACAAAATATGTAAAACACTTTTGGAAAATTTAAAATTCAAATATAACTGAAATATCTCTCGCTGCTTAAATAAAATATGAATAATTTCTGCATAAAAATACTCCAATAGCCTATATAATATGCCATGATGGAAAATATTTATACTTACAACTTGTTGCTTCGATCATATTACTTCATGGAAATATTTGCTGTAAATATATAATCAATAGATAATACAGAAAAGAATAATTAAATTGATTAAAATTGATGTAAATTTCTCATATATTTCTAGAATATTTTTATAAAATTGATGCTTTCTTTCATTTAGATTTTGTTGTTGGTTACCTGAAAAGTAGCTATTGTGTAAGAAATAATATCTGCAGTGTCTTGCACTGAACTTTCTTATAAATATTTTGTTTAGAGAGAAAAGATATTAAAATACAAAATTTTAGATATTCAAGAAAATATAATTATTCATTTACACATAAAGAAATTTTATTGTTAAACTCTATACAAATTACAAACTAAAACAATAGACACAGAAAAACGTAATTCCTATAATAGTCAGACTCGATTCAGGGAAGGTCAAAATGTATATTACCGTTAAAATCTCGAGTTCGAATTTTTTCGTCATTACAATACTTCCTTATTACTTCGTATAAGAAAGTAAAAACAGCTAAATTGAACATAATTCTTAACTAACAACCATTTATTATAATCAAGAAAATATATGTAAAGAAAATAATTGTATCTATAATTTATAAATTTATCAAATACTTGTTATACACGTGAACTATATAAATAAAATCTAATAAACCTTATATAAAAATAATTATTCAAAGTACTTATATCATACAATAATTATTAGCCATTTATTTCAATCAGTATGCTAAATCATACATTATCTTAAAACATAAACTGAATAAATTAGTTCAAATTTCCAGTAATCAAAAGAAAGTTAAACATATGTAGACATGACATTGGTTGTTATTTCACGCTTTAATACCTTGATTCATTGGTTTTTTTTTGTACATTCATTCATAAATTAGTCTAGTTAAACGATAAAATATTTCATTGATTTGTAGTGTCGAGATTATATTATTTGCAAACTGTAATAATCTGTGACAAACATCGAAAAAATGTTTTTTTTTAGTTAGTGGATTTTTATTTTAGTTAGAATATAAACATGGATTACTTGGCCATCTGTGTTAACTATATATTGTATTTATTATCTTACGAATCGTTCAAATTAGTTTCAGAATAACAATTATAAATAATTTGCAACATAGATATTTCAGTGTTTAGCCCGCAAGATATATTTTAATGGACATTCACTGTTTGCAATAATCGTTTTATGAAACTTGCGTAATATAATCGAAATTGATATTTGCAAATACTAATATGTATAGGAGAAGCAAGGTTGGCCGCAACGTATGAGTGAATGATATACTGACCTGCGTTCGGGTGTGGCGGGGAGGGGCACAATGAGACACATTCTCTATCGGACGCTCGTTTGTATAAAAGTTGCACGAAATTTTGGTAATGGCACAGTCAAGTCTCTTGTCTATCAATACATACTACAACATGGCATTCAAAGTGAGTACCATTCTTTCAAATAATCAATATTAATAAGCTAATGAAACAGTGCGATTAAAAGTATCACAAATAATCAGTGATACATACAGTGTGTTCAACCGTTTAAATCAGTGCATTTGTTATGATGAAATCAACAAAAAGAGTCGTATTTCTAACAGTTTTATTTTTTCTATAATAGCTTGTTATCTTCGCCGCCGCGCTCGCCGTAGCCCAGGCTGGTCTCGTAGACTACTCTTCCCATGGATACGCTGCCGCCCCCGCTGTAGCATATGCCGCCGCCCCCGCCTATAAAGTAGCCGGTCCAGCTGCCTCTTCTCACAGCTCCATTACCCAACACACAGTCTCCCATGGACCCCAAGTAGCATATGCTGCAGCACCCCAGGTCCACTACCAAGCCGCTCCTCAAGTCCATTACGCTCATGCCGCCCCAGCAGTCCACTACCAAGCCGCCCCTCAAGTCCATTACGCTCAAGCTGCCCCAGCTGTCCACTACGCTCAAGCCGCCCCTCAAGTCCATTACGCATCTGCTCCAGTAGCCCACTATGCTGCTCCAGTCGCCAAGGCTGTGTACGCTGAAGCTTATGCCCCAGCACAGTACGACTTCGAATACGCCGTCGCTGATCCCCATACCGGTGATGTCAAGAGCCAGAAGGAAAGCCGTCAAGGAGACGCTGTCCATGGAAGCTACTCCCTCATCGAAGCCGACGGAAGCAGACGTACCGTAGAATACACCGCTGATGATCATTCCGGTTTCAACGCTGTTGTCCACCGTGAACCCGCTCAACATCCCGTTGCCGTCAAGGCCGTGCAACCCATTGTCAAGTACGCCCATGCTGCCCCAGCAGTATACCAACACGCTGCCCCCGTCGCCCACTACGCCCATGCTGCCCCAGTTGCCTACGCCGCCGCCCCAGCTAACTACTATCATCACTAGGGGATGATTGTCTAGTGATAGCTCAATTTCCATATCTATCGTTATTGTCTTCTATGATTGACTTGCATTTCTAAAAAAATTTGTACATAGCTTCGATTTTGAAGAAAATGTCCTTTCAATAAAATTATTTATTTTTATAAAGTATATGTCGTACTATGATTTAATGTCCCAATTATAACTTTCCTTTTTATAGCATTCATCAATTATTATCATGTATACAAAAACTCGACAGCCTGAATGGCTGCAGATAAAATTATCAAACTTAAAACTTAAGATTTGTATATGCCTGGCAAGAAAAAAATCTCATTTTTAAAAATAATATTCTAACTCGAGTAATTTTAACTGGCTTCTACAATAACTCGATAACGATTGCACTTACAGCCAAAATTAGAGATATTACAATTTCGCACAACTTTCCTTTAAAACATTTTTTTGAATAAGGTACCGGTTACAAGAAAATGGCTATTGAAATTTGTTCTTATTATATTTATTTTTACATAAATTGTATCTCCCGCGCGTGTTAAATTTTTAACAGAAAAACAACATTTATTCAAATAAATTGGATTGTGATATTTATTAATTATTGTAAGCAATATATTTAGTGAAATAGTGTTTCAAAGGTTAGTAAAATATTACAAATTAGTAAAATAATAACAATATTATCTGAATAAAATGCGTATAAGAAAGTTCAGTGTAAAGCATGATAAGTTATTTTTGTATTTTTGTTGTTGATACCATTTATTAAATATAATCCTTCTTACCTACGTAACTATGGGAAAATTTAAGTTTAAAGTTTCATAATTTTACCATTTAAGTTGTAAAGTGCATAGTTTCAAAATCAGTCGGACTTGATTCAAGGAAGTTTTAAAGGTATTTTCGTTAATCGGCAACTTATAAATTATACAATTCCTTCCAAGGCATCATTCCACTAAAATATCAATGCGCATTTTTCAGTCAAATATTATTTATTACTACCATAATCTATATAATATTATCTGGCCTTTATATTTTCTAATATGAAGTATTAGTAAAAAAGCTATCTCGAAATATATGATGCTTTATAAACAAACATATTTAATATCAACGTAATTATAGTAAATTAAATAATTATAAAATGATAATATACTTTCATATCCACATTTTTTTTATCACATTAAAACAAAAAATAAATAAATTTTATATTTTTATAATACAGAAATTAAAGTTAAATCATCGCATTTCTATCATATCTGCAGTGTTCCACACTAGCCTTTCTTATAAGTAATTGCTTAAACAGGAAGGATACTAAACTACTAATATACAGCATATAAAATCAAATTACTTTATTAGTTACGAAAATCGTTAGGCTTCAAATAAATTAAATACCTAACCGAATATATTTTCCAAAATCAATGTCAAACCTCAAATTATTTTAGTCCGATTGGTTTATTTGACAAGGATAGTTGATATTATTTATTTTATCTAAATTTCCATAACTACATTGTTTCATCACATATTTAAGAAATAAAATAATGAAACGAGCGGAACTCTTGTAATTTGCAAACTTTTTGAAGAAACTTTTCAAACAAAAGTTGTGCGAAATATTAATTTCTTTCAATTAAATTTAAAAATTCTACCTAGCGATATACAAATCTCAAGTTTAATGTTTTATGATGAAAATTTCGGAGATATTGTATAAATAACAAAAATTGTCCATAGTAAACATGGATATCCGGTTTGAAGATTCTTTTAAAAAATAGGAGGGGCATGTTTGAATCATATACAAGTTTTAATTTTAAAACTTTTCAAATTTACCCTTAACATTTTTGGCTCAAGGAGCGAGCACACATTCAATATCAAAAATAATTAGACCCGATTCAGGAAAGGTTAAACAATGAATTTCTGCTAAAATAACAGGTTTTTTCTTAACAATACCTACTTATTATTTCGTATACAAAAGTACGAATTACGGACTTTGAGGCTATAAATTTATTAGGGATTTAGAGGGTATAAATAATTTGAATAGTGGCGGAAATATAAGTATGCATAAACCAAAAGATGCTCTAGTCATATAGTCTTTCAAAATAAAACCAAATTATAATCAATCTCGAATAATAAAGTAGTTTTAACAGTTGCGTAAATTTTTTTTTAAATTGTAGTAATTCATAAAATAAAAAATTTATATGGTTTACTAATTGTTTATTGTAACAGTTTAATAATAATAATTTCGTTTGTTTTTCGGTAAAATAAAGATCTTTTAATACAAAAGTAAAATTACTTAGTAATAATTAAAATTGTTGATAATATCCTAAATCATGCAATTTGCTAACTATTACTAACTATTTATATATGACTTAATAGTTTTTGAGAAACACGTTTCTGTAGTTTTGATATGCTCTTTTGGGATTTTTATCTGTGACAAGAAAACACTAAAATATGACTAAATTATATACACATTTTATTCTCAACATAATTATTCAATAAGTAATACAATAAATATCAATAAAAATCACATATGATATGCGTATTTGGTACAGAATCGCAATGAAACGCCAAATCAAGCATATAATTATTTACACAGATAGGTATAGTTATTTTTATTCATTTTCTACAATGATTTCGCTACAGCAATAATGAGACGTGTATTGTAAGCTGCGTATTTATCGAATAATATTGTTGTTTTTATTTTTATTCATCTAATAGGTTATTTTCTCTAGATAAAAACGTATATAGACGAACGAAATACGAACTATACACAATAAATGGCGTTGTTTAGGCTCTTCTGTCGTTCGATCTTCTCTGCGTTTGGCTGCTATTCAGGCGCGCCTATTCCTCGGGTTCACCGCTTGGCTCCCGTTTGCCGATCTGGCTTGCTAGTTGGGCTCCCAACAAATATCGGGCTGCCTGTTCTCCTGAATAACCACGGCTCAGACCTAAATCCATTTTATTTCGTTTGGCCCTAGGAGCAAAATCAAATATCATCAAAAGAAACACACATAACCGAGAAAAATACGAATACGTTTTTGTAGGAAATATATATTTTTGTTTTATGCGCTGTTCAGATGACTGGTCATAGTTTCTTTTTAATGCACTTATAGTTATATCAATACTGCTAAAGACGTGCTACACTGTAAAATTATTTGCTTTAAATTAATAAATTAATTAAGAACGAATTTAATTAATTAAAATATGACTACCAATTTTTATTATAATTGACGTGAAGTAGTACTTATCAAAATGTAAACTTGCTTTATTTGAATAATACCGACACCTCTGGAATGTATACACTTGAAGGCTTAGTGAAACTTAATTTAAAACTTGATTAGAAAAGCATATCCACTTAAAATTGTTCATGCAACCGATATAAACTTTCAAGTATATCCAAACTAAAGTATACGATTACTTCGTTATTTATTTGACAAACTGGTAGAGTCAAAACAAGAAGGAAAAGAAGCTTACTCTTCAGATTCGCTTCGTCGTCGTCTGCCTGGTCCTCCAGCCCATGTTGCAGCGTGAAGTCCCATCAAATGTTTTGCCGCTTGTTGTCCTGAGAATCCACGGTCCATACCAAAGCCAAGACCTCTTTTAGAACTACAAAATATCACAAATATATTTAGTACAATTGGATTCACCCAGTTGAGTATACGTATTTTGTATGTTTTTTTAACGGACGTTAGTTTTACCATGTGCGGTATGAAGTTGCATTAATTGTAAATAACGCTAATTTATGTATATAAACAATAACAAAAGGATAATGTAAATATTATAATATATTAAGCTACTACGTTTCAGCTAGCAAATATCTAGAAAATTTGTCATTTTTCTTTTAATAAACCTTCAACATATTTCATAAATAGCACAAATGTTATTTATAGATCGATTTGAATAAAAAATTACTACTCATATGCAATTTGTTGAAGAAATACAATTACTAAACAAATGTGGTAATTTTTTGACACTTCAATAACAAAAATTTGTTGTAGAAAATACTTTAAATTTACATATACGTATGTTTATTCCAAAAAATGTAATTTTTTTTTATGTATATATTAATTTTTGATTGTTCTGAGAGAGACAGATATAAGGTTTCGGGCAAGTTAATTATATACCTACATAAAGTGCGTATTGAGCGTAATGTGCCACATTAACTGAAGAAGAGCATAAACACTTCCGAAATATATAATTAACAATAACAAAACTTATTCTAATTTCATTTTTTCCCATGATCAATAAAATTTAATAAAAAACTCTAATATATTTTTAAAAATAATCAAGTAAAATCAAGAATTTTATTTATTTAATATTTTAGGTAAATTTGGATTACTAGTAGTATTTTATAAGATCTTATCTTCAAAAAATGTATTGCGCTATGACGGTAATGATCTCATTATATTCTTTTACCATAACATTTCTTATAAAAGAAACTAACTATCCTAAAATATGCGACAATTCAATCTTGATTTACAAATAAAAAATATATATAAAAAAATTATATTCCTTTATCGTTAACCACCCTAAATACACAAAGCAGGAACGCAACATGTTTTCAAATATCTGAAATTAATGGAATTTGATTATACAGTACGTTGTCGATATGTAGATTTTTATGTCACAATGTATAACAATCAAAATTTTTCAACATGACCACATCGTAGATTATTTTCTGGCTCAATCTAACCATAATGTGAGTACCTGCCAACACCAGTGTGTTGTATTTGTATGTACATATGTATATATAATAACCATAAAAAAGTTAAATGCTTCATTAAATAAAGTGAACAGTAGATTTATTCATGCTATAAAGTGTCAAATAAACATGACGACAAGCGAAAATAGTATTTACGAGTGTTTTATAGAAATTTAAGAACACATTTTGTTACGAAATTAATGATAATTATATATACTACAAAGTGCTTCATTTTTGTTTTTATGAGAACTGAAATTAATGAAGTAATGTTTGATTTTATTTTCAAACACAATGGCACTAAGAAGTATTTCTGTAATTATGTATTTAATGAATAGAATAAAAATTTACCTTCGTAAAATGTAGAATAATCATGCATATGAATGTTCCTAAAACACCTAAGTTCTAAAATAGAAAATAAAAATATTTATACATACATAACAGCGTACAATTACATTAAATTTATTTATTTATTACATTTACATGCAACATTGATCACTTTAAACATGCATTCTATTATAAATATTTAGAAAAATCAAAATAAAGCGAAAATACGTTAATAAATTTAATGAAGTGTAATTTTTAGTTCAGACACAATATTGGGATTAATAAAGTATGAACAATGTTGAAATTGCTTCACTTTTTGCCGGGTCCTTGAGGATCCTGAGCTATGTCTATGCCTAGTCTGTGGTTGGCTTCCATACGACCAGAATCACCCCGTCGTGTACCAAAATCTAAAAGCGTTCTCCGAGATCGTTTTGAGCTGCAAAATTAGTATTTTGTTATTTATTTATATCCGCAACGAAACATTGATGGTAAACAATATATGCTGTTTATTTGAATGATAATTTGACAAAACTGTATAGGTGCTTTAGTTATAATTATTCGGTAATTGCATAAAATATGATTTAAATCATGCATTCAACAGGTCTCCGATATTATATTCACAGCGATAGGAAAATTAATGCAGTGTATTTTGAAATAAAAATAGCTCGCTTAATAATATATATATTTATTGTTTATTTGTGGTAAACATTAATAGGCAACAAAACTATCAACGTGTTTGTAGAAGTTGTTTTGGTCATTAATTTATTGTTTCAACAAATTAATTTTCTTTACACATAATTCAGTTTGTGCTAATAAAAAATTAATTCTGAGAGGTTGATAGGACAATAAAATAAAATGAGCCCAATAAAATATAATCAATTTTGCGAGATTATTTTAAAATCTTAAAATATATACATGAAATTAGGTTTATATGCGATGATTTCGTTATTAGTGTTTCTTTAAAGTAGAATTTGGAATTTTTCTGGAGAATCTTTGTAAAACTATTGCTTCCATGATAGTATTATATATATTTTATCAGTACTGGAAATGATTTTTCATTCTTATTTATAGAATATATATGAACGTTATTCGAAGAAAAATGACAATATATATTTTCGATCAAGTGATCTTGAAGCGAATTTATAAAAGACAAATGATCACAAAATGCTTTGTCGACTTCACAGTAATATGACAGCATTATATTTCACAGCGCTTGAACTGCAAAGGAGAACACAATATGTATACTGGAGATGACTGAGAAATACTCGAAGAACTATTATTTAACTCTATTTTCCATTCACATAATTGTTACCATAGTAACGAATGCTCAACCACTGTGCATCATTTGATATGGTAGAGAAGTTTTTCTAAGAGAAGTACGTCACTGCTGTATAGTTAAACAGGAGCACTTATTTTATGTTTGTCCCATACTATTTGTGGATGTAAAAAGAAGACAAAAAACGATGTTTTATAGTTTTCTTGCCGGCTCTGATGAAGCTTCTACGTTTGTTGTCTCTAGTTTATATATGTTCAAGAACATGCTAAGGGAAGCAATTTATATATAGTATGTTAATCAAGAATTACTATTGTATATATGTCTAAATTATGAGCAAAATGTATAATATGTTAATTTATGCGTAACTAGTGGGTAGTTTATATAATAAATACTGTTACTTTTAGTATAAAAAATTCGCTAAGGGATGTTTTTAGATTGTATTGTTTAATTAAAATTAAATCTTTATCAGACGATAATACCGACATATCTTTTTACTTTTTTACGCGAAGTAATAAGTATTACATAAAAAAAATCGATCTCGAGATCTTTTAACCGTATGAATCAAAATTGAAACATAATTTATCAAGATTAATATATGGGGAACATTTTTTTTCAACCTCTTAGAGAACGGTAATTAATGTCAATAGCAAAATGAGTTTAAACGTACATAGTATGTATATATTTTATTATTAAATGTGTCTACTTTTATGCAATATGTTGTTTTTATTTGATATTTGGTATATGGTATAGAAATATATTATTAAATTATTTTTAATTATTATAACACCGGATAATGGTATATTATTTTGATTATCTATGTTTGGGATGTTGATTATATTTTAGAAATTATAGTGGTATGGTACACAATCCTTTTTTCCTGGAAAATCAGTCGAATGCTTTTGGATGGTATGCGATTTGAACAGTGAACGAAAACTATAATCGCAATGAAGATACGGTCATTGTGGTTTTGGCAATGGTTGACAAAATCAGTGTGACGAGTTGTTTGCTAATGATACAACAAGTAGAACTTGCTTTGCACGGAGAAATAATTGTAATGCAGAATATTATCAATTGTAGTATTTTGTAATACTATTTTTATTTATTATTTCCATTGTAATTGACTGCGTGATTGCAAACTTATATATATTAAAAATACATGTAGGATTCTAATTCAATATTTCGACTTTTTATTTTGCTATTGAAATACGATATAACGATATCGGCACATACCTCGAGTGCTATAACTAATTTCACAAAAAAAAATCTGCAATGTCTTACACTGAACTTTCTTATACATAATTTATATAGTTAGAAATAATAATGAAATACAAAATTTTAAACATCCTTCAAAATATAATTTTTCATTCTCTATATTAGAATTAATTATGGTCTGACGATTTTTAGATTTCAAAGCAACTTAACAAAATATTTATATATTATATTTTTAATATTTTACTAACTATCAACATGCTTTTTCCCTAAATATATTTGTTAAAATTGAAGTTAATTGACAAATGTATTTGGGTGTATTTTATGTTGCTGCCAAATAGACCAAGTATGTATTTCAATAGCGATTTTATTGTAACTGGTACACTTAAAAGAAGCTGTTTGAAATATTAATATCTTTCATTTTTATCGTCTATTCGTTATTATTTTTACTGTAAGTGCAACCTTTTCAGAGATATTGCAGAAACAGTAAAAAATGACTAGAGTAAATATGTACTTCCGGTTTGAATGTATTAATTCAAAAATTGGTTTTCTTGCCAGGAAGATACAAAACAGTTTTAAGTTTCATAATTTTACCTTCAACCGCTTAAGCTGTAGAGTGCTCACACACACACACACACACACACACACACATGCACACAAACTAGCTCGCACACAAGCACGAACAGAGAGAGCGAGAGAGCGGGAGAGAGAGAGAGACAGAGAGATAGACGTAACTTCAAAAAGATTCGATGCAGGGAAGGTCAAATGGTATTGATTTTTTCATGATTACAATTATTGTTTTTTTGCGAATATATTAATGTTAAATCTTAATGTTTGTTAATAACAAATAGTGCTCTTTTTATTTACAAAACAAGTTGATATAATATTTTAGGTAAAATCAATGGGTAAGATATGTACGTGCGCGGAATTTCAATTGCACTAATCTATTGGTTGTACCAATCCATTAAAGATAACATTCTAAGATGTTAAAATATTCAAATTCATTGCCATTTAACATTTCAACTGCGTATGATGTCGTTGGATACCCGCTTCGAATTAAGATAATTTTACGTTGTAAGATTTTAATTATTGTTAATTAAGAGTGATATTAAATCAATTTTCATAAGAATCAGTGATGAATAGTTTTGTGAACAGAATTTAATGTTCGTTATTTTTGTATTTTGTATTTATACCCTATACTATACATGATGTTTTATTATAATAATGTACACGTCAAACTGTTCCTCACTACTTTAAATGGAAATATCTTGGAATAATAACATTAAGTCATGAATATGCAGATGCTCTTTTTTATATTAGCCACCGAATATGTGTATACAAACTATAAATATAATGTATCGTTTATAAGTATGATTTGTCTAGACAGATGTTCCTAAAATTAGATTTTTATTTTGAAAAAATGTTGTCAATAGTCGTGCCAATTGAAAATAGCACATTACATTAGTGCTAGTATCACTGACAGTAACAACAGGAAAATGTTAACGACTGTTTATAACAGAGCTTTGAACATTTCAGTTTGTATTTTTTCAGTATTATATTAATTTTTTTTTGTGCCATTCGAACATTATAAATATTCATCAATTTGGTTCCGTTAACATTATTTGTACGATTAATTGAATTTTTATTAGCGAAAGCAAAAAAAAATTGATTGCTATTTACTCTTAAACGGTACAAATAATAATTTTAGGGTGAAATGTATGAAGTGTAATGGTGCTTCGTAAAGTTCTGGTGTTTTTGATGCTTTGTGAGCTACGCGATATATTATAATAAATACCGTTTAAATCCGAACATGCTTCCTTGGGAATTCGTTAACAAGTCCACTTTGTATCACTATTTATATATGTTCGTCAAAGCACACATGCAATTACAAGAAACTTTAGATCCACAGCAATGAATATGACACAAGTAAAACTCATAATTGGATCAACGTGTTAATTTGTTTGAGGTAAGGTTGTTAAATAGTATATATATCAAAAGAATATTAAGTGTCTAAATGCAGCAGATATTATGAGCCAATAAAAAAACCCTTGTCCGTTTTTGTGTCTAGATGAATTCATATTAATTTTAAAATGATGAAATTTGTTTAAATAGACAGATTTTGCTCAAACTCTAATTAAGGTACTGAATAAGCCCAGATTTTAGCTAAACTTCATATATAATGTTAGTTTTTAGAATTATACGCTGAAGTATGTGCAAATTTCTGACGTAACAGATACACGTTATAACTTTTTAGTGTTAGATAGAATTCTCTAAAGTAGTAAGTTGAACGTACAGTTGTATTTTCATATAAAAAGGTTGACTCATAGAAATGTAAGTTATAGTTTTATTTGTCTTTTGAAGTGCGTAAATGAAATTATTTGTATTTCATAAATTGTTTTCCTATGAAATTTGCCATATTACTGTGCTGGTGTTGGAGGAACACCTTGTTACTATTAAAGCTAGTGCGTCCACAACCAATTTTTTTCTTGTTAAAAACCAACAAAATATCTGTATATAATATCTTTAATATTTCCCTAACCTTCGAAACGATTTTTCACTAAATCATTTTATAACAATAGATCATAAATGTTAAATTCTGTTGAAAATTTTACTGGCATAGGTCATACGAGTTATTAAATACCTACGTTGTTATGACAATATAATTATATATTTAAGAATTTCAATTGTTAATTTCTTTTAAAAGGTGAAAAAAAAAAATTCCCGAACAAAAAAATATTAACATATTTCATTTTATTACTACTATTTTTTTGGAAATAATGTAGTAACTGCAAAAAAATATATACACGCACACACAGATATGGATGTCATTAAAAAAATAGTCAAACTCGATTCAGGGACAGTCAAAAGATATACTTTCGTTAATACTCAAATTCGAACATTTTAATGTTTACAATACTTACTTATTACTTCGTAAAAGAAAGTAAAAATATATTAATATAATTAGCATAAAATATAATGTTTTTGTACATCTCTACAAGCTACATGTTCTATTTTGTTCAGCACTTTAAATTATAATATAATTATTATTTTATGATAATGAATAAAAGAAAAGTGTAGTGAAGATATTGTAAAATAATAAGTATTAACAAATTTGATTTTCCTGATTTTTCGTTGAGTAAAAATTGCCTTTTATTATAGGTAATGTGAAAAACTGTTATAAACATTTGTAGTAAATATAGTATAAATGTGCACATTTTTATTGTTTACCTATAAAATTATTAATAAATAGTATAATAAATCCAAGCAAACCACGAGGCATTGCAGTTAAATTGGTTGCTAAACTTATGATATTGTAACATTTTTTGATATTACTCATTCTACAAAAAATTAATCAATTACAATAAAATATTATTGCAATCCTGAAATAAATTAACTTATAATTAATCATATTGGTATTTGGTCATTTATTATTTAGTCATATGAAACTCTTGTATTTAAAAATTACTAGATTTCTTGGTTTCAGAGATATTGGGCAAAAAACAATCATAATCTAAAACTTTATAAATTTTATAGAATTACATAAAAAAATCTACAATCAATTTATATATTTTTTTGGTTTTATTTCGTTCAAAAATGAAATGGTAAAGATGTGAAAAACATGAATAATATATATACTTTTGCATTGCTAAACCCCGGTAAATGAAATAAATAAAACTCACAGCTATATAAAAATGCCAGTAATACGGATATATTGTTTATGTATGCAGATATTTGCCATACCGAACTATAAGATAAACAGTTCGCCGAAAATGAACTCAGTATCGACAAAGCTAGAGTTTGTCTATTTCAATTTACAATTATATTTCCTACGACTCTTGAATTTAATATTTAATTCTAGATAAGCTGTAGATATATAATTTTAAATATATTCAATAAATTTCAAAACAATATTTAAGAATTGGATTAAAGCTCAACATCCTCTGAAAGTAAATAAATCTCTCGGATTAAATTTGCTCGAGGTACTTTTATTTTACGATTACCAAATTTAATATCATTTATTGAGTTTGCGATAACTGAACAATTGAAGACAGTAAACTAATAAGCGACGGCGAAACATGCACTAAAAGTATTAGTGGTAAAAAACAAAAATGTTGACATCAAAAGCCAATTTGTTGTCGGTTTATAATGACATGCTCATGAAGCGGTTTTATTAAAATTTAATTTGATTGTGTTTTTTGACAGGGCCAGTATTTGAAAAGAAAGTTAATTATACGACTTTTGTCATTCACGTCACAAAACATTGATGTTCCGTTGGCTTATATGACTATATAATTTTTTTACGAGTTTATGGAGATTATTGTAACATATGCTTTCAGGTAATGTTTGTATCGATAATAAAATTTCTTATAAATAAATAATTTTAACTAACAATAAAAATATAATTAGTACTAGTTTATCCATTTTTGAATAAAATGCACAATAATGCATTTTTTATTATTTATTATATACGCTCTTATTTAAATAAATGCAATTGCATAAATCGCTACCACAACTGCTACAATATTGTAAAATGGCATTAGGTAACAAAGCTTTATTTAATTTGCCAAGATAATGTAAATTTATATAAAGCCATAATCTCATAAAAATCCAAAGATGCATATTTAGTATTCAGTCATATGAATATTTATTCGCTTTATGAAATCTAGAAAATGTAAGAACGAAGAATGAAATCAATTTAAGGTTTATTTGATCGCTATCTTTGCAATTGTTCCACTTGACTGCACGTTGCGACGTTCTCAATTCGTAAAGTTCGCCGATTTCTGAGCCGATTGATAACATTTGTACTCACGCGGTTTTATAAGCGGATACTTCTTATATGCCATCAGATCAATTCTTTCTTGAAAAGACCATTTTGCTGTCGATCTCATAGACTTTCAAAACACCCGTCGGTTCCATTTCAAATAAAACTTTTCTCTCAAAGAGACAATACATACTTTATAATAGAGATATTTTATCCTGGAAACATCACAGTTTATTAGACTATATTATAAATTATTATACAGAATTCACAGCGATTAATATATGGTTTTTGCGTAAAAGTAAATCCTGAGTAGTTGCGATATTATTTATACGTTCTTTCTCTTTTTTGGACTATTGCTATATTATTTAAAAAACTATAATTGTTGACTGCAATAAAATAAGACTTATCTAAATATTTTGGCGGAATAAAGAATAAATACAAATTTATCTTTTGAATATAAAGGAAAATCAAATAAAAGAACGATTATTTGCAATCTTTCTTATTCCCACTATCTTTCGCATTTCTACTCTATATTTACACTTAATTTATAATCAACAAAGTTTTCATGCATGCTCATTTATTAGTGCAAAATAATTTTCAATCATTTATTCATTTATGCTGACGGAATTCTCATGCTATATACGTAGCTCATTTTAGACGATTTTTATTCGAGATACTCCACCCTTCAACATTATCACATTATTACGTTTTCGACTTGCTCTACATACGATAATTTGTTAATCCCATATATCCATGTATTCTTTTTTTTGTCTTGTTTCTTATTTCGACCTCCTTATCCTGTATTATTCTTACATTCTTTCAAAGTATTACGTGCGATATGATTATTGTAATCTAAATACCATTGAAGAACTGTAATTAATCCTTTTCTTTTATGATTAAAATTTTTTTTTAATTTATTTTTAAATTACCATATTCTTTTGCCTTTTACTAATATATTTCAAAATTCTGTGATGAGAGGTTTTCATAATTTTTAAAGGATTTAAATAACTTTAGTTGAATTGCATTCAAACATCGTTTTAGCTACTTAATATATCAAATACTTTTACAAGGTTTAGTTAAGGAACAGAAAGCTTTTAAAAAGCTTGTGAGTCTCTTTCAAAAATATAGACAGAATAAAATATAACCAATAAAAATTATTTAGATATTTCTGAGTTTTTTAAGTACACCCGCTATTTCACTGCATATAAACAGAAAAGAGAGAAGAAAGTGTAGGCAAGCTATTGAAAGATGACACAAGAGTATAAAACTAAATTAGCGTAATTTAATGGTTTTTTATTTATTATACGTTATGCAATAATGGCATTTACATAAAAATGCTAATTTCTGCAGACATATTTTTATACTCGTAAATAAAAGAACTTGAACATTAATGTTTTAAATTAAAATAGACAGAAATTCAAATGACAAAAAGAAAAATATATTTGCACTTCAGGTGAATTAGTAAATAGTGGATTCAACAATGTGTCGTTTCCAACCACAAAACCATGTCTTTGAAAGGAAAAACAAACATGAAAGACTACTTCAATTAGCGGCGTAGTGCCACGAGTCAACCATCTATCCACTATCAAGTTGAAAAAAGTATTTAACGAAGAGAAAACCACACACATACAGAACAGCGTGCTATCTGGTAAAATAATACGACATAAGAAATTTATTGCAAACACTCGTATGGAATGGAAGACTAATGAATTATTTCTGTAGCTACTCTTTACACGCGCTGAAGTATTTTATGATAGTATGTTTGCGTTCCGTCTAAAACTTTGTAGTTGATGATTGAATATTTTATTATTTGACGAACATTCAGGATGTAATAGAAATTTCTATTTTAAAATATCTGCAGTGCCCTGCATTGCATTTTCTTATTCATAGTAAATTTTTGTATGTATGGATATATATATGAATGGCGAAAGATTGTTAAGAAGAGAATGAATGCAAAGCGGTTTCTTTCACCCCCATTCGATGAGAACATAAATTATGTTATATATGTATGTATTTATGTAAGTATGTATCAGGAAACGGTTTTATTTATAATTCGTAAATACTATTTAACAATAAACGCCTAATACATTTTTAGTGAAGAAATATCAGTTATATTTTGTTCACTGCTGTATATTAGATTGTTGGTCTGCTATAAATATAGAAAAAAAATTATTTGTAAAATGAATATATATTCAATTCGCGATTTCGTTAAAAACCGTGTCAATATATGAAATTAGCAAGTTGTAATATCAATTTTAATAAATTTTATTTTATAGATTAAAATGTGTCATGCTCTGAAAAAGTTCATCGTGGACAGTTGGTTGCATTAGTAGCTTCTCAAGTTGATTCTGATTATGTCGTTATGTTTTTTTACATTACGTACAAGAAAATAAGAAATAACAAATGATGCAAAGGCTGGTAAATGGTGTGTGATTTGTTAGCAAAGTTCAGGTCGCAATTACGTAGAGTAAGATTATCAGGTGACCGGTTGCGAAGTTAGCAACACAGTAACGTGATTGAATTACAAATGTAGCTTTACTACCGCAGCCTTCTGAATCGTCAGCATTTTTTCTTTACAAAAATAAATAGAAACCAACTCGTTGGACTATTAATCAAATACTTGTCGAGTAATTTACTAAATTGAAAATTTTACACCAGATTACTACAGTTCCACATTCCTGTATCACTCGTTCGTATTACAATGTTAGCCAGCTTAATAATTGAAAATTCATTGTGCTTATAAAATAAATTGCATAAATTTAATCGAATTAATATTGCAGTGATTGATACAAGATAAGTTATTCTGAGGGTATTTAAATTTCTTTATAAGAAGCATCGCCAATGCTCAGAGGTCTTCAGAACTAGGCTTAGGCATTTATAAATGCCTAAGCTGTAAACAAGCATAAAATATAACATTTCAAATACATAAAAATGTCATAATTTTCTCTCAGAGTATTACGTGATACATTTCGATAATTATCTACAAACCATACGTGATCCTGCGAGAGGAAATATTGGAATTTGTATGTATATGGTGTGCACATTCCTACAGTTGCAGGATGCGCAGTCGAGAGAGAATAGCAAGGAGCCACAAGTGTTCCACTCTATAACTAATCGATCACAGTTACTCTGAACAGCTTGCACAAAGTGTGCCTCTTTTCACCTTCAGAAAGTGTCAGTTACCATCACCAATTCTATAGCCCACACGATCTGTAAAAGCTATTGTGATGAGTTAAAAAAAGATCACACCATCTGAGACTGAAAAACGTTATGACGTGTACATGAATTTTCTCTTAATACAGACTCTTCTATTTTTAATAGATTCGTTAATATAAGTATTTATGTATGAGGTATTTGCCGTGAATATAAAATAAAGCTTTTGTTCGTTAATTTCTATTTGCCCCATCATTAGTTTGTCTCTTTATTATGAGATTAAAAGGAAATTATTAATTATTGTCTTTGTATATCCAATTAATGCATTAGAAATGTATTGTATTCATAAACTTAATACCGATGAGTTAAGAAATATTTGACGAAATGGTATAGTGTAAGAATGAAATTAGACAATGATTAAGACTAATAGATATTATTTAAACTCCATATTTGCTAACGTATCGTTTAATACATAAATATCTTCAGAAATTAAACACTAATTCAATTGATTTTAAAGTTATTTTAAGATATTAATATTAAATTTCGAAGTTAACTGGCACAATCATACTTATGTAAGGAACAGATTTATAAATATCGCGCATAAGACTTAATGTAATGAAAAATATTACATGAATTATTTCAATAATTTAAACCCTCATGTGTAATGTACTAGGATGGGAAGACATTTGTGTTTTTAAGAAAGTTATATGGGTTTGGTGATTTCTTATATGTATGTAGGTATATTAGAAGTATAACGAATGTAAAATCTTTGTCATAAATTGCTTTAGTAATACCTGATTATCGAATTATTTGTCATTCTTTACAAACTGCTTTATTCAAAAATGTTAAGTGTGATTTTAATTTTTTATATATTAGTTAAAATTCAATAAAAATAATTAAATAGAACGTGTTTTCTTAAATAAAAAATTATTATGTTTAATCTATTAGGCATATGATTAAATATTATTAAATACGTATTTTGCGTATATTTCATAAATCATAATTGTGTTGATGGATTCTAATTTATCTAATGTTCTACTCATTTTGTAACTATTTAGACTTTTTTCAAAACTAGCTTATGTCATTAGATCCATCTTTCATCATTTGGTTTGGTTTAATCATAATGCTACGTCAAAATGTATTATTTTTAATATGCAAAGCTTTTATGTCTTTCGGGAAAGTAAGTTACTAGGATGTAAGATGGAGAATGCTCTATTCGATAGCATTCCAAAGCAGAAACAGTAATGTAATATTTGTTATATTTTTTCCTATGATTTAACCCTAGTTAATTTGCTTGAAATAATATAGGAAAAATATTATTATATCACGTTGTTTTTAATAACAAATTTGTGGAAAATGAATTCCATTGTTATTGACAAGTGATATATGCAAATTTGTGTAGTATCGCTAATATTAGTATATGCTGTAGTGCTAAACTAATGACTTTACAGAAATAATATATTTAGGCTACCGAAAATTGTTTAGAATATATGTTTTAAAATATTTTGTGAACACTCATTTTTACGAGTTCGAATAATTACTTAATAATAATTTTATGATAACAATTTTTTTTTAATTATTAGACAATCTTTTGCTAAAATATTACGGATTATACAAGTTAAACGTTTAAACTGAATTGATGTAATAATATATACTGTTCCATAGCAAGACAGAAGAAATTAAATATAGCATTTTGAAAATCAAAAATTACCGATTTTTGTTAATTTTTATAGAATTACAATTATATTTAAAGAATATATTTGACAATGTAATTGCTGAGAAATATTTCATATTAAACAATAAAATTTTATTTTAAATTAATTTAATTTAATTTTATGTTATTTTAAAATTGACATTAAACGTAATTAAATTAAGGATGTTCGCAACGATCACTTGTTTTCGAAAATTGAAGATTTGCTGGACAATCAATCCTGACTGCTGCATTACCAATACATTGATAATATTTGGTGCTGTCCTGTGCGTCAACCAATCGTATTTTCTCGTAGTCGTGGGCATGTTTACAGCATTCACCAGCTGGGAACAACCCAGACAAACATTGATCACAGATGTCAATATGGCACTTTGGTGTTGGTGGTGGTGGTGATGTAGTTGTGGTTGGATCTGGACTCGGTGTAGTTAGATCCGCTTGGGGAGTTGTTGTATCCGGTTTGGGAGTTGTTGATATTGCAGATCCAGAACATCCAGCTTTGTCGGCCCAGTCGCAAACTTCTATTGTTGGGTTGAAGTGCAACGGTGATGGACAAGTCTTCAAAGTTGGCTTACCGTGTTCGCACTGATGGAAAAGACCACATTCATGCTCGTGAGGAAGATGTAAATTGCAATGAAGTCCTGAATACTTAGCACAACATTCTGTCGCACTGATTAACCCAGATCGGCAACCATCGGGTACATTACAGTTACTTGGAATTCCATTTGGAGTTGTAGTTGGAACTACGGTAGTAGTTGTAGTAGGCCCAACAGATGAACTAGATCCACCAGAAGCGCACTGGGCATTTACCGGCCAATCACACTCATCGGCTGCAACACTCCAATGTAAATCTGCCGGGCAGTCTTTCAAAACTGGGGCTCCATGATCACAATGAAAGAAGGTTCCACAATTGTTTGGGTTTCTCAAGTGAGCATAAAATGCATCAGGCACTTCAGCACAGCAATCAGCTGCATTTCTGGCACCAGTAAGACAGTCTTTGCTTAAACGGGAGTCACGAGCGTAAATTTGTACGCAGGCAATGAATAAAACAAACAGGATGGGTAGTACTAATACATAAATCAATTAAGATGTTTGTTTTTTATTTAAATTTGATTTAAAAAAGAATAACTAACCTTTCATATTGATCATATTCAACTAAATAAGAATCACCATTATATACTAAATAATATTATCAATATTTCGAAATAATCATATGCATTATTACATTTTTTATATATATATATATATATATATATATATATATATATATATATATATATATATATATTTATATTTATCTTAATCCCCGATAAAATTTTATCATATCCACTGGAAATATAAAAAGATATTGAAACAATGAATGAAAATAATTATGTTGCATATTTCTATAAACAACATTTTTACAAGAATAAATGTCAAAAAAATAATCTATTAGATATAATCCAATATACCCAATTATAAGTTTAAAATGCGCAATAGACTAATTATATTTATTACAAATTGAAAGTGTCGGTAATTTCACTAAAAAAAATTATTTATATTATTGCAGACTATCTATGAATTATAATTATTTAACAATTATTTCAATATCTTAGAAATAAGTAGCAGTTTTGATAAGAGTAAAAAAAAAAACTCAATCGGTTTTAAAATATGTAATCAATTAAAAATCTTGTTATTAAGCATTCAGTAATCCACACGGATTAGGCATATGATTAATATGAATTTTTCAATACATGTTAGTATATATTGCAATAATTTTGCTATTGAAGATAACTTGATTAAGTGCCGAACCTATAACAGGTTTATTCAACATGAAGGGTATGATATATGTACTTTATATCTTATATCTAATTAAATTAAAAATTTTATGACTTATAAAATTAACCAATTTACTTCAGTTATAATTATAATAATTATTATATATTAATTGCTGCAGTTTAAAATTTATTTTAAAATACATTATATACTATAATTCCCAAATAATTTCTCTTTGAGTTTTTGTAAACTTAAGTCGATTGTATTGTCGAAATTGAGCTTCAATGAAATATCCTTTTATTACATTATTTGATTACAGTTCATGCGACTTTGATTCTACTCGCAATCGCTTGTGTGCAAATCGATTCCGCTAGTATACAAGGTTGCAGTAGTGTACCTGCTGGCTGTAGAACTGGCGCAATAAGTGCTAGGGAATGCTGTGAAAACCACTCAGAACCTTTCTGCATCTTGCTTCTTCCTCACGAGACTAATTGCAGCATTTTCTATCAATGCGAGCACAACTATCTGATTTTGAGGGAATGTCCGAATCAACTTCATTTTGATCCAATATTAGAAAAATGTGATTGGCCTAAAAATGCTGGATGTGTTTCAAAACCTAGTCCAGATCCAAGCACGGAAAGACCAATAACACCTTTTCCAATTCATCTACCAGTAGATGATTGTAAAGTGGCCATTTGTGATAATTGTCGGAAAGGCGAATTTGATCCAAATATCTGTTGCTCGACAATTCCATATTACTACAAAATATACTGGAAAAACCCGAAAGATTGTAGCTCGTACTACCAGTGCAATTCCGGCAAAGCAGAAAGTAAATCTTGTCCAGCTGGACTTCATTGGAGTGACGCAGGCGATCGTTGCGACTGGCCAAATATTGCTAATTGTTCAAGCGATCCTCAAACTACTATTACTCCAACTCCAATTCCATCAACAACTACAGTTTCTACTACAACTTTCTCAACAACCCCTCGTTCAACATCTCTTACACCACCAACGTCAACTGAAAATTTGGGAACTCAATGTGCGACTGGAGTGTCTGAAGACTGTCGGCATGGCAGAAAATCAGCAGAAGCATGTTGCATTGGTGTGCCAGCTACTGTAGATGTACTTCTTCAGAACAATGGAAAATGTAACACTTACTACCAATGTGTCCATGGCAAACCTATGGTACGCAATTGCGCTGAGAGCTTCCAGAAATGGAATGCAGATCTCTGCAGATGCGAATGGGCCGATAATGCTACTTGCTGAATGTATAAAAATGTGCCCTATAAACATTTGTTACTGGCTAGATTATAAAATATGTTTAATGAAATAAAAAATTATAAAAAAGCATCGTCTTGGTAATAAAATATATTCTATTAAATAAATATCTTCTAATGATTTTCTTTATTTTCGAATTGCATAATAAGATGATATATCGTTTGTCACAATGTATCGTTTCTCTTATATTTGTTTTATCGATCCTATCATAAACTTGATGCGAGGAACTAGTGTACTGTTTTAGAATAGGCTGTTGGAATGATTTTACAATTTCTATTATAATTTTAAGTGAAGATATGTTATAAGAAATAGATATAGGAACTGTTGTAGATATTCGTATCATTGTTGTCTGTTTTTGAGTTACATTGTAACCTCTATTTGAAATTGTATGAAATTTATGTAGGCTAAATCAGACAATAAGGTATGCTGAAGTTTAATAATCTGCCAAATAAATATTTATAAGATACAAATTCCCGAAGCAACAGTCATATGCTAACAACTAAAGTATTCTCAGTATCCAAATAGAGAAATTTATTATACAATTTAAAATTGCGAAACGTTTCGAAAACCATTCTGTTTCCACTCTCTGTTGCTTGTATATTATTTGAGTATAGGACTTTTCCTTTCAACGTCAAGCTTAGATCCGAGTTGATATAAGAACTGTTCTGCTCTATTCGACCTATCCGGAAATGATCTTTACTACATTGTTGTTACGTCCTCTCGTGACCCAAAATTTGACAGTATAAAATGAATCTGTTCACAGTATACTAGCTTAACAATTCATATTTTATACAAGCATTGTTTGTCATGTACGTACATATGGACCGAGATTTGAAGAAAGTAAACTAATTAGATATATTCTTTTAGTTAAAAGTGCTTTAATAAGCATTTAGAAATTACATTTCATTTTAATTCATTTTGAAATCAGAATTGAACAATACTTGTTACAAAATACTACTAACTTAAAATGCAATTGTTAAATCAATACATTTCTTTAGATACTAATTTATATGTTAGAAACTCACATCATTCATTTTGAAATTTATTTGAGATCAGATCACTTATGACCGCTCAAATCAGTTCTATTTATTTTATAGATAAAAATAAACACTACATGAAATGATAAACAACTTATGGTTAAATAGTATACGAGAAAAGTTTCAAAAACATTTCTGTAATTTACGTATTTTACGGTTATGATTAAATTCAGACTAGAAAATTTTCTATAAAACAAATAGCTAAGTAAATCATATAGAGAAAATGCTTAGAATTAACTATATTTGTGAGGAAAATTTGAACTAACATTTTAAACAATATTGTTAGTAAAATATTTTTGTATAATTGAAACAAATTTAATTCATATTGCAAATTAATTTAGAATCGATTTATTTTAATGTTTAAAACTATTAATATTTAGTAATCTTTACTGGTGTCAATTTTATCTTAAATAATTATATAACTACATGACTAGTTTTTATTGGCTACACTTTTTTTTTTTTTTTATTAAATTAAATTATACAACTGGCCATTATAGCCCAACCAGTAAATAGTATGTATTTAATTCTCGTGCGTGAAAGTGATACCCATTGGTGTTCCTTCCTGTTTAGTTTATTTCGCTATCCCTGTTGAGGATATTATGCACTCAAGTCTAGCGGTTTTTTTCTTTGCAATCTCCTGACATCGTAAGCGTTGTTAAGAAAATTGATGGCTAGTTGGTTAGGGTGTTGATTTAGTCGAGATTCGTATGATTTAGCAAACGTTTTGATTTGTTCGTGGATGTATTTGATTTTGAAATCTCTATGTATTGTCTCGTTGTTGATATACCAGGGGACTCTGGATATTGTTCTAAGTGTTTTATTCTGGAATCGTTGTATTATATCAGTATTGGATTTTTTCGCGCATCCCCATAGTTGGATTCCATAACTCCAGATTGGTATAATAACTACTTTGTATAGTAGTAACTTACTTTGTAATGATAGCTGGGAGTTATAGCCTATTAACCACCACATTTTTTTAACTTTTATATCTAGTTGTTTTCTTTTTGCCATTAGATGATGTTTCCAAGTCAAACGCTTGTCTAGGTGTATACCTAGATATTTGACGTGATTTTCTAGTGTCAGAGATTTCCCATTTAGTTTGATTTGCGGGCTTGTGATATGTTTCGTGGTAAAGACGATGTGCGTTGATTTTGTTTCATTGATTTTAATTCTCCATTTCTGTGCCCACCTTTCTATATCATTTAGCGAATTCTGTAGGATGTTTGATGCTTCAACAGCGTTTTCGTGCGATGCTAGTATTGCTGTATCGTCAGCGTATGTAGCAGTTATCACATCCTCATTACAGGGTATGTCTGTGGTAAAGAGCTTATACAGTACTGGTCCTAATACGCTCCCTTGTGGAACTCCTGCTTTTATGGGGTAATGTTTTGAGAAGCAGCCTTTATAGGACACGTGGAAGTATCTTTCACTTAGGTAGGATTTTAACAGCAGATAGTACTGGCATGGTAGATGTGATTTTATTTTATATAGTAGTCCAGTGTGCCATACACGATCAAATGCTTGACTAATATCAATGAAAGCAGCAGAGCATATTTTTCCTTCTTCTAAGCAGTTTTCTATTTTGTTTACTACTCGATGTACCTGTTCTATTGTCGAGTGCTGTTCTCTAAATCCGAATTGGTGTTGAGGGATTAGGTGAGCTTCTTCGATGATAGGTTTTAATCGTTTTAGTAGCAGTTTTTCGAGTAATTTAGATAGAACTGGGAGCAGCGATATTGGCCTGTAGGATGTTGTTTCACTGGTTGGTTTGCCTGGTTTATGTATTAATATTACTTGTGCGAACTTCCATTGTATGGGGAAGTTTTGGGTTCGCATGATTGCATTAAAAATATGTGTTATTGCCATAATTCCTTTTTTTGGTAACTCTTGAAGTAGTTTAGATGTTATCAAATCGAATCCTGGCGCTTTTTTATTTTTTAAATATTTAATTTCACTTTTAATTTCACCGGGAGAACAGTGTTTAAGGGGCATAGATAGTTGCAATGAGGCGTCCAGGTATTCTGTAATACGTGTTTCTTCGTCACTTGTGTCCGTTGAAGGATAAGGTTCAAAAACTTTAGATAGGTGTTCCGCAAAGACATCTGCCTTCTCTTTGTCTTCTCTAGCCCATGAGCCATCTTCTTTACGAATAGGAGGTACGTGTTTTTTTGGTCTTTTTAAGTTTTTTGTAGCTTTCCACAGCGTGTAGTCGTCTTGCGCATAGGGTGAAAGATTGCAAATATATTCCTGAAATGTTTCGTTTTTGATGTTATGTAGTAATCTTTTTAATTCTGTAGATAATTTATTTAGCCTATTTTTATCACTGGGATGCCTAGTAAATTGCCATATACGTCTGGCCTTTCGTTTTTCCATGATTTTGTCTTTTATGTATTTGGGATAGTTTGTAGCATTTTCAGGTTTATTTTTAATTGGTGGTGTGGATTGCCATGATGCGTTTTGAATGTTTTTTGTTAACATATCGACAGCTTTTTCGATGTCGTTTGCTGTTTGGAGTGGTATATGTAGAACTATATTTTCATTCAAATATTCTTTGAATGTTTCCCAGTTAGTATGAGTGTTGTACAGTGACGGTCTATTTTCTTTTCTTATGATGTTTGAGCTTATGGTGAGTATTATTGGGGAGTGGTCAGATGAGAGATCATAGCAAGAGCTCGCATCTATGTAGTTCGGTGAAATTCCGTTTGTGACGAAAAAATCTAGTAGATCGGGTATTTTGTTTGCATCCGTTGGCCAGTAGGTAGGCTTACCTGTACTGATATATCCGTAGCCCTTAGCTAGCATGGTTTTCTGAAGTTCTCTGCCTTTAGGATTTATGAGTCTTGAACCCCATCGCGGGTGCTTGGCGTTAAAATCTCCTCCCACTATAAATCTGGAACCTAGGCTTTGAAAGTAATCTTCAAATTCATTTTTCTTGATTGTATGCTTAGGTGGACAATATACCGCAGCTATGACTAGTGTTCCAAAGTTGTCTTTGATTTTGATGTTTGTTGCTTGAATGAATTCTTCTTCGTATTTTTCTATTTCGAAGTGTGTGATTTTTTCGTTGACAATTACGGCAGTTCCTCCGTGGGCAGTTCCATCTGGGTGATCAGTGTGGTACACTTTATATTTATGAATTTTGAAGTAATTTCTTTCAGTGAAGTGAGTTTCTGTTACTAGTAGTATATCTATTTTTTGCTCAATAAGGAAGACTTCTGTTTCCTGACGATGTTGCGCCAGACCGTTTGCATTCCATAATGCTATTCTTAATGATTTATCCATTACTTTGTGATTGTTTTATTAGCGTGGATAGTATGTTGATGATCATACTATTTTGATTCATTAACTGGTTGAACATCATTTCAAATTTATTTAGGAATTGCGCGAGGGTAATATCATTGTTTTCTTGCTTTGTTGACCTTTGTGTTTCATTTGTAGTTTGATTCGTTATTTCAGCATAGGTTGCACCTTCCCTTTCTGTTCGTTTATTTGTTGTTTGTTCTTCCCGTTTGTTGTTATTTAGCGATTTCTTGTGATATATTGGTTTGTCTCTTGCTTTTTGAAGTTCCTGGTATACAATACAACCTTTGTAATTTGCTGGATGTGGTCCGTTGCATAACGCACATTTTGCAGGGCTATCTCTGGTTTTCTTGCAATCTTTTGTCGGATGATTGGCAGCACATTTGACACAGTAGTATTGTTTTGTGCAATATGTCTTCGTATGTCCATAGTCTTGGCATCGGAGACATTGAGGGATGTCTTTCTGTTTGCGTGGTGGTTCTACTGTGACTTTAGTGTTCAAGAGGTATTTGATGTCGTATATTTTCTTATTATTTTCGTTTGGTATTTGGTCGACGAAAAACATTGGTAGTGGCTCTTTGTATCTCCAGCTACGAATATTGATAATATTTTGTGTTTCAAATCCTTGTTCTTGTAATGCTTCTTTTATATCATCTGTTGGTATCGAGTGATGTAGGTTTTTAATAACTACTCTATAAGCTCTTTCCTGTCTTGGTTGATATGTGTGATTCGCTATTTTGTTTTGTTTTAGCATGTGGATCAGTTTTCGATATGCGTCGATTGTATTTGTATTTACTTTAATAGCATTGTTTGATAGAGTCTTGCAAGTAAATTCAGATTTTTGTAGTACAGTTTCGAAACTGACTAGCATTAATGGATAGTCTACTATATCTTGTATGTAAATATAGGAGGTGGCTTAGATTCACTTGTCTTGTTTGTGTTGTTTTCCGAGGTTTGATCGATATTTTCTTCAGACTGTCGTTCTGAGATCTCATGTCCCGTGTCATTGCTAAGGGCACAAAATCTATTTTGACTATGGGTGCCTGTTGTATTGTACTCATTGTTAGTATTGCTACGTTTTGAATTTTCTTGGGATTGATTTGATTCTTTCTCTCTGAATCTTTTATTGGTTCGTTTGGCAGTTACTTTTTGCCATGCTAATTGGTCTTCGCTCGATTGAATGAAGTCGATGTTTTCGTGCATCGGTGTGGCCTGACTCGTGCTAGGAGTAAAATAAGTATTGGGACTACTATTCTGACTTAGATAATTAGTATTATGGATTACTGAACTTATAATGGGTGAGGTCTGCATTCTGGTTGAGGTAAAAGTTGGTTGAACACAGTGATGAGTTGCGGCAGATGTGGTGGTTACTACGTTTATATAACGCGTTGGTACAATATTTGCACCACCACTTGTTTGTTGCATGATTGCAGGATCGTAAGATGCAATTGTTTTCTTGTTTTACTAACTATATAATAGTTGCCTGGTTTTTATATACGAATTTATAATAGTTTGTGGAATCACAATACTATTGTTTGTTTATATGTATATTGGGTAGCTTGTTATCGCTGTACTGCACTGAGTGAAGACACGTCCGTAAGGTTCAAATGCTCGAGAGCGACTCATTGGCTACACTTGAGTATTATTTTATCACATAGTTTTGGCAACTAGTACTTTAAACTAGTACCTACTAATTCTTCCTTTATTAATTTCTTTTTGTATATTGTTATTTATGTAATTACAAGTAGTTGTAAAGTAGTTTATTTTAATGTATCAATAATTATTATGCGTAATTTATTGACAGACTATACAAAGGATATTTCAGAAAAGTCGACTCACAAGCAGATACAACAGTTATATTGTAATTGTAAATTTAATGGTATGGCGACTTAAAGGGATACTTTATGCATGTTGTTCTGGTTTAATACAGGATATATTGCAATCCGTAGTTTCGCTTATGCATATTGCTTAGTTAAGAACAGAAGATGGTAGACAGTAGAATTATAAATATCTTCAACACAATTGCTATTTATTAAAACA
Source organism: Nebria salina (assembly GCA_944039245.1). Classification (NCBI taxonomy): domain Eukaryota; kingdom Metazoa; phylum Arthropoda; class Insecta; order Coleoptera; family Carabidae; genus Nebria; species Nebria salina. The sequence goes on from OX063268.1 coordinate 2,993,260, forward strand.
TATTGACTAAATCAAAATTCACAATAACTAGTCACTATTCAACATAACTGAATTGATCGAACAGTAGGCAGAGGAAAGATAAATTTACGGACAAGCATGTTCTATGTACACTTATATATTGATTGTTATATAACCGTTACCATTTTTAAGCGAGAAAATTTGTTTAATAAATTTGTTAACAAGAATATTTTTTTTAATCCAGAATAATCGGCCGAGAATGACGCAATTATTAAATCACGAAAAATGGTATTTGAATAATGCTTTTGTTTATAGCAATATTAATAATATTCAAATATTAAAGCTTAAAAACAAAGTTCATGTACTCTGAAGAACTGATTAGAGATATAAAGAAGACAATAATAGTTCATAATTTGGAAAAAAACTGTTGTTTGATTTCAGATCGTTGAGTACTGTACAAAAAAATATCTTCTAGAATTTCATTTTGTATGATTATTTTAAATGGAAAATGATATATGTAAAAATGTAATTTAAATTAAACTTTTTATTTCATTTGGTGTGATGATTAAAAAATACATCAAAATACAATAAAATTAAGGATGTTCGCAACGGTCAGTTTTCTTTGAAAAGTGAAGATCTGCAGGACAATCAATACTAACAGCTGCATTATCAATACATTGATAATATTTGGTGCTGTCCTGTGCGTCAACCAATCGTATTTTCTCGTAGTCGTGGGCATGTTTACAACATTCACCAGCTGGGAACAACCCAGACAAACATTGATCACATATGTCAATATGGCACTTTGGTGTTGGTGGTGGTGGTGATGTAGTTGTGGTTGGATCTGGTCTCGGTGTAGTTAGATCCGCTTGGGGAGTTGTTGTATCCGGTTTGGGAGTTGTTGATATTGCAGATCCAGAACAGCCAGCTTTGTCGGCCCAGTCGCAAACTTCTATTGTTGGGTTGAAGTGCAACGGTGATGGACAAGTCTTTAAAGTTGGCTCACCGTGTTCGCACTGATAGAAAAGACCACATTCATGCTCATGAGGAAGATGTAAATTGCAATGAAGTCCTGAATACTTAGCACAACATTCTGTTGCACTGATTAACCCAGATCGACAACCATCGGGTACATTACAGTTACTTGGAATTCCATTTGGAGTTGTAGTTGGAACAACAGTAGTAGTTGTAGTAGGACCAACAGATGAACTAGATCCACCAGAAGCGCACTGGGCATTTGCCGGCCAATCACACTCATCGGCTGCAACACTCCAATGTAAATCAGCCGGGCAGTCTTTCAAAACCGGAGCTCCATGATCACAATGGAAAAAGGTTCCACAATTGTTTGGGTTTCTCAAATGAGCATAAAATGCATCAGGCACTTCAGCACAGCAATCAGCTGCATTTCTGGCACCAGTAAGACAGTCGTTGCTTAAACGGGAGTCACGAGCGTAAATTTGTACGCAGGCAATGAATAAAACGCACAGAGTAGCTTGCACTAATACATAACAAGAGAAATACGTTTATAAATTTTCTTATTTATTTAAATTTGATTTAAAAAAGAATAACTAACCTTTCATGTTGATAAAGTTGACTGTTTCTACTTCTGTACTCAACAGAGTTGGTTCAACTAAATAAGTATCACCATTATATACTAAATAATGTTATCAATATTTCGAAATAATCATATACATTATAATATTTTAAAATATTTTCTTATCCTAATCTCCGGTGTAAATTATCTGAACTACTTGAATTAATAATTTATTAATACCGTTAATTCAAAAAAGAAATCTAAACAAGATATGCAACAAATGAAAACAGAACTTTTATTCTCATAATCATAATTTAGCAACTCAATGCATACTAATTTGCATTGAAAGAGATTTTTAAAATTCACGTATAGGGATCATCACCCTATTTATTAAAATTAAAATTACTGCAAAGAAAGCAAGAATCCGTCTTAGCAAATATTTTAATCAATAAGCACTTGAGTTTTGATAACAGGATGTAGGATTAAAGAAAACATAAGCCATTGAGATTAGCATATGCAATCAATTAAAAAAGCAATAAATATATTAGCTTTTCTTAATCTGCACGGATAATGCATATGATTAGCATGCATTTTTCAATAGACTTTAGTATATAATGCACATACTTTGCTGTTAAAGATAACTTGGTTAAAGGCCGAGGTAGATCGATATTACAAATTCATTCAATATGAAGGGTGAGCTATGTTTTTGCTATAAATATTATATTTTTTTACTTCAAGTAAATTTTAAAAATTTATTTTGACTCTTAAATGTTGTAACTGTTATGAATAATTTTAATTTGTATAATAAATATTCTAGGTAGATAAATTTGCACGATGTTAAATTAATATATTTGTCAAAATTAATAATTAATATATTTGTAGTGAGGAAAATTAAGCAATAATGCAATATAAATCTGCAGACGTGTATTATATTATTCTTTGCATTCTATTCAACATTGAGCCCAATGAAATAAACACTTATAATAATATTTGCTTGCAGTTTATGCGACGTTGATCTTACTCGCAATCATTTGCGTGCAAATCGATTCCGCTAGTATCAATGATTGCAGTAGTGTACCTGCTGGCTGCCGAACTGGAGAAATAAGTGCCTCCGAATGTTGTGAAAACTACTCAGGAACCACCTGCAATTTGCATCTTCCACACGAGACTGACTGTAATATTTTCTATCAATGCGAGCACAACAAACCGACTCTGAAAATATGTCCAAATCCACTTCACTTTAATCCAACATTAGAGGTTTGCGACTGGGCTAACAATGCTGGATGTGTTTCAAACCCTGGACCTGGTCCAACCACGCCAAAACCAACAACACCATATCCAATTCATCCACCCGTAGATGATTGTAAAGTAGCCATTTGTGATAATTGTCGGAAAGGCGAATTCGACGCAAATATCTGCTGCTCAACAATTCCATATTACTACAAAATATACTGGCGAAACCCGAAAGATTGTAGCTCGTACTATCAGTGCAATTCAGGCAAAGCAGAAAGTAAATCTTGTCCAGCTGGACTTCATTGGAGTGACGCAGCCGATCGTTGTGAATGGCCAAATATTGCCAAATGTTCAAGCAATATTCAAACTACCACTACTCCAATTCCAACAACAACCACTCCAATTCCATCAACATCAACTCCAATTCCATCAACAACAACTCCAGTTTCAACAACCCCTCGTTCAACATCTCTTAGACCACCAACGTCAACTGAAAATTCCGGAAGTCAGTGTGCGGCTGGAGTATCTGAAGACTGTCGTCATGGTAGAAAATCAGCAGAAGAATGTTGCAGTGGTGTGCCAGCTACTGTAGATGTACTTCTTCAGAACAATGGAAAATGTAACACTTACTACCAATGTGTCCATGGCAAACCTATGGTACGCAATTGCGCTGAGAGCTTCCAGAAATGGAATGCAGATCTCTGCAGATGCGAATGGGCCGATAATGCCACTTGCTAATCATATAAATATTTGGTACTGGCTATATTATAAAATATCGTTTATGAAATAAAAATGTTTCAATTTACCCTTTATTTATTTAAACAACTCTTTGATTATTATACATTTTCATCGTTCTTAAATTGAGTATCAAATGATTTCTACCCGGCTTTGTGTTCGTGTACGCATACGCGATTTCACGTATCAGTCAAAATAATTTGAATTTATATTTGAAATAGAAATTGAAATAAAAGTTATAGTAGTTTTTGCAATATTTTTGAAATGGATGCACTAAAATGAATCTTTTGTTTTTTCTTCAAAAAGTGTGCTAGTCATATTATAATAGTTGATATTTCCAAAATTTGCCATAGTTATGTAAGATATACATATTTGTAATTATTCAATCATATCAACCTGTCTGTCCATTTTTAAATAAAACAAAAGAATGGATTACAATTTTTTTTGTATATGATCTAAAAATAGTAGTACTGCAAGCCCTAAATTAAATTGTAAATCCATGAACTTGCATGTCAGATGAAGAGAGTTTACATTCATGGCTGCCTTAGAGAAACTGACTCCTTAGAGTGAATTTTTAGTGATTAATTTAAAAAATATTGTGGTATTTAAAAATATATTTTGATAAGAATATATGTGTGCGCGTGCGTATATGATGATATTAGCACGTGAGTATGTTTGAAAATGTGTGTGTGAACGCTTGACAGCTAAAACTGTCGATGTTTTAATTATGATACATTGGCCTTTTTGAAATAAATATTCAAACCGGAAGTTCAAGTTTACTATAGTCGTATTTGGAAAATTTTGCTACAGTTAGCATTGTCTAAAATTAACAATTTGCTTAACTTCTTAGCTGTTAATTTTGAATTTCAATATCTGTAAATTGTAAAAGTTGTAAGCTAGCTTTCTCAGAAATATATTTTTTACATTATCTGCAAAACAAACATATTCATCTTTTACTAACAGCATCTTTATTCAAATGCTTTTTGTTCATACTTATTTCTACCTAAATTTTGCTTAAAAATTGGTGGCATACATATTTTGTTGTAAAAGCAAGTGCAATTTTCTTGTTTGGTAGATTTAGTGTTTCGATCAACAATTAAGTCATCATCAGGGTTATCAGGGTGAATCCAGAAAGCTGGTCACCAGTAATGGTTGCCCTGAAGTTGACTAATTTAATGAATTTCTACCCTAAAACAATTTTGGGCGTTGTGGAGAAAAACTGCCTTAACATGTCTTTTACCAATAAATCTACAACAATTAAGTATACGTAAATAATATTAGATACGATCTCACTACATTTTCTAACGGATTGTTGGCAATTATTATTTCCAAAACAAGCTTCAGATTTGAAAGGGCAGCAAATACCATCTTTTTCCATGAGTGACAATTTTAGATTCAAACCAGTACTTAATTTAGTAGCAAAATAAAACAACGAGCTGTCTTAATAAATTTCTTATAAGGGTGTGCAAGATACTGCGGCTATTTATTGAGAAATTATTCAAAGTAAAATTTCAAAATGCTATACCACTCTAAAAACATTAGAACTAGAATAAGAGTTTATACATATGGCTGTCTTAGAGGAAAATGATTCTTAGCGATTTTTGGATTCTTTTAAAATTTCAGGGTTAGTTATATAAAAAATAAAATTCAAATATTACTTTATTTCACTTTGTATGCTATATTATATATATATATATATATATATATATATATATATATATATATATATATATATATATATATATATCAACAAAATATTAATGATGTTCGCAACGGTCAGTTTTCTTTGAAAAGTGAAGATCTGCAGGACAATCAATACTAACAGCTGCATTATCAATACATTGATAATATTTGGTGCTGTCCTGTGCGTCAACCAATCGTATTTTCTCGTAGTCGTGGGCATGTTTACAACATTCACCAGCTGGGAACAACCCAGACAAACATTGATCACAGATGTCAATATGGCACTTTGGTGTTGGTGGTGGTGGTGATGTAGTTGTGGTTGGATCTGGACTCGGTGTAGTTAGATCCGCTTGGGGAGTTGTTGTATCCGGTTTGGGAGTTGTTGATATTGCAGATCCAGAACAGCCAGCTTTGTCGGCCCAGTCGCAAACTTCTATTGTTGGGTTGAAGTGCAACGGTGATGGACAAGTCTTTAAAGTTGGCTCACCGTGTTCGCACTGATAGAAAAGACCACATTCATGCTCATGAGGAAGATGTAAATTGCAATGAAGTCCTGAATACTTAGCACAACATTCTGTTGCACTGATTAACCCAGATCGACAACCATCGGGTACATTACAGTTACTTGGAATTCCATTTGGAGTTGTAGTTGGAATAACAGTAGTAGTTGTAGTAGGACCAACAGATGAACTAGATCCACCAGAAGCGCACTGGGCATTTGCCGGCCAATCACACTCATCGGCTGCAACACTCCAATGTAAATCAGCCGGGCAGTCTTTCAAAACCGGAGCTCCATGATCACAATGGAAAAAGGTTCCACAATTGTTTGGGTTTCTCAAATGAGCATAAAATGCATCAGGCACTTCAGCACAGCAATCAGCTGCATTTCTGGCACCAGTAAGACAGTCGTTGCTTAAACGGGAGTCACGAGCGTAAATTTGTACGCAGGCAATGAATAAAACGCACAGAGTAGCTTGCACTAATACATAACAAGAGAAATACGTTTATAAATTTTCTTATTTATTTAAATTTGATTTAAAAAAGAATAATTAACCTTTCATATTGATCATATTCACTGTTTCTATTTCGGCACCCAACACAGTTGGTTCAACTAAATAAGAATCACCATTATATACTAAATAATGTTATCAATATTTCGAAATAATCATATGCATTATTACATTTTATATATATATATATATATATATATATATATATATATATATATATATATATATATATATATATATTTATCTTAATCCCCGATAAAATTTTATCATATCCACTGGAAATATAAAAAGATATTGAAACATTGAATGAAAATAATTATGTTGCATATTTCTATAAACAACATTTTTACAAGAATAAATGTCAAAAAAATAATCTATTAGATATAATCCAATATACCCAATTATAAGTTTAAAATGCGCAAAAGACTAATTATATTTATTACAAATTGAAAGTGTCGGTAATTTCACTAAAAAAAATTATTTATATTATTGCAGACTATCTATGAATTATAATTATTTAACAATTATTTCAATATCTTAGAAATAAGTAGCAGTTTTGATAAGAGTAAAAAAAACTCAATCGGGTTTAAAATATGTAATCAATTAAAAATCTTGTAAAGTTATTAAGCATTCAGTAATCCACACGGATTAGGCATATGATTAATATGAATTTTTCAATACATGTTAGTATATATTGCAATAATTTTGCTATTGAAGATAACTTGGTTAAGTGCCGAACCTATAACAGGTTTATTCAACATGAAGGATATGATATATGTACTTTATATCTTATATCTAATTAAATTAAAAATTTTATGACTTATAAAATTAACCAATTTACTTCAGTTATAATTATAATAATTATTATATATTAATTGCTGCAGTTTAAAATTTATTTGAAAATACATTATATACTATAATTCCCAAATAATTTCTCTTTGAGTTTTTGTAAACTTAAGTCGATTGTATTGTCGAAATTGAGCTTCAATGAAATATCCTTTTATTACATTATTTGATTACAGTTCATGCGACTTTGATTCTACTCGCAATCGCTTGTGTGCAAATCGATTCCGCTAGTATACAAGGTTGCAGTAGTGTACCTGCTGGCTGTAGAACTGGCGCAATAAGTGCTAGGGAATGCTGTGAAAACCACTCAGAACCTTTCTGCATCTTGCTTCTTCCTCACGAGACTAATTGCAGCATTTTCTATCAATGCGAGCACAACTATCTGATTTTGAGGGAATGTCCGAATCAACTTCATTTTGATCCAATATTAGAAAAATGTGATTGGCCTGAAAATGCTGGATGTGTTTCAAAACCTAGTCCAGATCCAAGCACGGAAAGACCAATAACACCTTTTCCAATTCATCTACCAGCAGATGATTGTAAAGTGGCCATTTGTGATAATTGTCGGAAAGGCGAATTTGATCCAAATATCTGTTGCTCGACAATTCCATATTACTACAAAATATACTGGAAAAACCCGAAAGATTGTAGCTCGTACTACCAGTGCAATTCCGGCAAAGCAGAAAGTAAATCTTGCCCAGCTGGACTTCATTGGAGTGACGCAGGCGATCGTTGCGACTGGCCAAATATTGCTAATTGTTCAAGCGATCCTCAAACTACTATTACTCCAACTCCAATTCCATCAACAACTCCAGTTTCTACTACAACTTTCTCAACAACCCCTCGTTCAACATCTCTTACACCACCAACGTCAACTGAAAATTTGGGAACTCAATGTGCGACTGGAGTGTCTGAAGACTGTCGGCATGGCAGAAAATCAGCAGAAGAATGTTGCATTGGTGTGCCAGCTACTGTAGATGTACTTCTTCAGAACAATGGAAAATGTAACACTTACTACCAATGTGTCCATGGCAAACCTATGGTACGCAATTGCGCTGAGAGCTTCCAGAAATGGAATGCAGATCTCTGCAGATGCGAATGGGCCGATAATGCTACTTGCTGAATGTATAAAAATGTGCCCTATAAACATTTGTTACTGGCTAGATTATAAAATATGTTTAATGAAATAAAAAATTATAAAAAAGCATCGTCTTGGTAATAAAATATATTCTATTAAATAAATATCTTCTAATGATTTTCTTTATTTTCGAATTGCATAATAAGATGATATATCGTTTGTCACAATGTATCGTTTCTCTTATATTTGTTTTATCGATCCTATCATAAACTTGATGCGAGGAACTAGTGTACTGTTTTAGAATAGGCTGTTGGAATGATTTTACAATTTCTATTATAATTTTAAGTGAAGATATGTTATAAGAAATAGATATAGGAACTGTTGTAGATATTCGTATCATTGTTGTCTGTTTTTGAGTTACATTGTAACCTCTATTTGAAATTGTATGAAATTTATGTAGGCTAAATCAGACAATAAGGTATGCTGAAGTTTAATAATCTGCCAAATAAATATTTATAAGATACAAATTCCCGAAGCAACAGTCATATGCTAACAACTAAAGTATTCGCAGTATCCAAATAGAGAAATTTATTATACAATTTAAAATTGCGAAACGTTTCGAAAACCATTCTGTTTCCACTCTCTGTTGCTTGTATATTATTTGAGTATAGGACTTTTCCTTTCAACGTCAAGCTTAGATCCGAGTTGATATAAGAACTGTTCTGCTCTATTCGACCTATCCGGAAATGATCTTTACTACATTGTTGTTACGTCCTCTCGTGACCCAAAATTTGACAGTATAAAATGAATCTGTTCACAGTATACTAGCTTAACAATTCATATTTTATACAAGCATTGTTTGTCATGTACGTACATATGGACCGAGATTTGAAGAAAGTAAACTAATTAGATATATTCTTTTAGTTAAAAGTGCTTTAATAAGCATTTAGAAATTACATTTCATTTTAATTATTAAATTCATTTTGAAATCAGAATTGAACAATACTTGTTACAAAATACTACTAACTTAAAATGCAATTGTTAAATCATTACATTTCTTTAGATACTAATTTATATGTTAGAAACTCACATCATTCATTTTGAAATTTATTTGAGATCAGATCACTTATGACCGCTCAAATCAGTTCTATTTATTTTATAGATAAAAATAAACACTACATGAAATGATAAACAACTTATGGTTAAATAGTATACGAGAAAAGTTTCAAAAACATTTCTGTAATTTACGTATTTTACGGTTATGATTAAATTCAGACTAGAAAATTTTCTATAAAACAAATAGCTAAGTAAATCATATAGAGAAAATGCTTAGAATTAACTATATTTGTGAGGAAAATTTGAACTAACATTTTAAACAATATTGTTAGTAAAATATTTTTGTATAATTGAAACAAATTTAATTCATATTGCAAATTAATTTAGAATCGATTTATTTTAATGTTTAAAACTATTAATATTTAGTAATCTTTACTGGTGTTTTTATTGGCTACACTTGAGTATTATTTTATCACATAGGGAAATGTTTTGGAAAACTAGTACTTTAAACTAGTACCTACTAATTCTTCCTTTATTAATTTCTTTTTGTATATTGTTATTTATGTAATTACAAGTAGTTGTAAAGTAGTTTATTTTAATGTATCAATAATTATTATGCGTAATTTATTGACAGACTATACAAAGGATATTTCAGAAAAGTCGACTCACAAGCAGATACAACAGTTATATTGTAATTGTAAATTTAATGGTATGGCGACTTAAAGGGATACTTTATGCATGTTGTTCTGGTTTAATACAGGATATATTGCAATCCGTAGTTTCGCTTATGCATATTGCTTAGTTAAGAACAGAAGATGGTAGACAGTAGAATTATAAATATCTTCAACACAATTGCTATTTATTAAAACATATTGACTAAATCAAAATTCACAATAACTAGTCACTATTCAACATAACTGAATTGATCGAACAGTAGGCAGAGGAAAGATAAATTTACGGACAAGCATGTTCTATGTACACTTATATATTGATTGTTATATAACCGTTACCATTTTTAAGCGAGAAAATTTGTTTAATAAATTTGTTAACAAGAATATTTTTTTTAATCCAGAATAATCGGCCGAGAATGACGCAATTATTAAATCACGAAAAATGGTATTTGAATAATGCTTTTGTTTATAGCAATATTAATAATATTCAAATATTAAAGCTTAAAAACAAAGTTCATGTACTCTGAAGAACTGATTAGAGATATAAAGAAGACAATAATAGTTCATAATTTGGAAAAAAACTGTTGTTTGATTTCAGATCGTTGAGTACTGTACAAAAAAATATCTTCTAGAATTTCATTTTGTATGATTATTTTAAATGGAAAATGATATATGTAAAAATGTAATTTAAATTAAACTTTTTATTTCATTTGGTGTGATGATTAAAAAATACATCAAAATACAATAAAATTAAGGATGTTCGCAACGGTCAGTTTTCTTTGAAAAGTGAAGATCTGCAGGACAATCAATACTAACAGCTGCATTATCAATACATTGATAATATTTGGTGCTGTCCTGTGCGTCAACCAATCGTATTTTCTCGTAGTCGTGGGCATGTTTACAACATTCACCAGCTGGGAACAACCCAGACAAACATTGATCACATATGTCAATATGGCACTTTGGTGTTGGTGGTGGTGGTGATGTAGTTGTGGTTGGATCTGGTCTCGGTGTAGTTAGATCCGCTTGGGGAGTTGTTGTATCCGGTTTGGGAGTTGTTGATATTGCAGATCCAGAACAGCCAGCTTTGTCGGCCCAGTCGCAAACTTCTATTGTTGGGTTGAAGTGCAACGGTGATGGACAAGTCTTTAAAGTTGGCTCACCGTGTTCGCACTGATAGAAAAGACCACATTCATGCTCATGAGGAAGATGTAAATTGCAATGAAGTCCTGAATACTTAGCACAACATTCTGTTGCACTGATTAACCCAGATCGACAACCATCGGGTACATTACAGTTACTTGGAATTCCATTTGGAGTTGTAGTTGGAACAACAGTAGTAGTTGTAGTAGGACCAACAGATGAACTAGATCCACCAGAAGCGCACTGGGCATTTGCCGGCCAATCACACTCATCGGCTGCAACACTCCAATGTAAATCAGCCGGGCAGTCTTTCAAAACCGGAGCTCCATGATCACAATGGAAAAAGGTTCCACAATTGTTTGGGTTTCTCAAATGAGCATAAAATGCATCAGGCACTTCAGCACAGCAATCAGCTGCATTTCTGGCACCAGTAAGACAGTCGTTGCTTAAACGGGAGTCACGAGCGTAAATTTGTACGCAGGCAATGAATAAAACGCACAGAGTAGCTTGCACTAATACATAACAAGAGAAATACGTTTATAAATTTTCTTATTTATTTAAATTTGATTTAAAAAAGAATAACTAACCTTTCATGTTGATAAAGTTGACTGTTTCTACTTCTGTACTCAACAGAGTTGGTTCAACTAAATAAGTATCACCATTATATACTAAATAATGTTATCAATATTTCGAAATAATCATATACATTATAATATTTTAAAATATTTTCTTATCCTAATCTCCGGTGTAAATTATCTGAACTACTTGAATTAATAATTTATTAATACCGTTAATTCAAAAAAGAAATCTAAACAAGATATGCAACAAATGAAAACAGAACTTTTATTCTCATAATCATAATTTAGCAACTCAATGCATACTAATTTGCATTGAAAGAGATTTTTAAAATTCACGTATAGGGATCATCACCCTATTTATTAAAATTAAAATTACTGCAAAGAAAGCAAGAATCCGTCTTAGCAAATATTTTAATCAATAAGCACTTGAGTTTTGATAACAGGATGTAGGATTAAAGAAAACATAAGCCATTGAGATTAGCATATGCAATCAATTAAAAAAGCAATAAATATATTAGCTTTTCTTAATCTGCACGGATAATGCATATGATTAGCATGCATTTTTCAATAGACTTTAGTATATAATGCACATACTTTGCTGTTAAAGATAACTTGGTTAAAGGCCGAGGTAGATCGATATTACAAATTCATTCAATATGAAGGGTGAGCTATGTTTTTGCTATAAATATTATATTTTTTTACTTCAAGTAAATTTTAAAAATTTATTTTGACTCTTAAATGTTGTAACTGTTATGAATAATTTTAATTTGTATAATAAATATTCTAGGTAGATAAATTTGCACGATGTTAAATTAATATATTTGTCAAAATTAATAATTAATATATTTGTAGTGAGGAAAATTAAGCAATAATGCAATATAAATCTGCAGACGTGTATTATATTATTCTTTGCATTCTATTCAACATTGAGCCCAATGAAATAAACACTTATAATAATATTTGCTTGCAGTTTATGCGACGTTGATCTTACTCGCAATCATTTGCGTGCAAATCGATTCCGCTAGTATCAATGATTGCAGTAGTGTACCTGCTGGCTGCCGAACTGGAGAAATAAGTGCCTCCGAATGTTGTGAAAACTACTCAGGAACCACCTGCAATTTGCATCTTCCACACGAGACTGACTGTAATATTTTCTATCAATGCGAGCACAACAAACCGACTCTGAAAATATGTCCAAATCCACTTCACTTTAATCCAACATTAGAGGTTTGCGACTGGGCTAACAATGCTGGATGTGTTTCAAACCCTGGACCTGGTCCAACCACGCCAAAACCAACAACACCATATCCAATTCATCCACCCGTAGATGATTGTAAAGTAGCCATTTGTGATAATTGTCGGAAAGGCGAATTCGACGCAAATATCTGCTGCTCAACAATTCCATATTACTACAAAATATACTGGCGAAACCCGAAAGATTGTAGCTCGTACTATCAGTGCAATTCAGGCAAAGCAGAAAGTAAATCTTGTCCAGCTGGACTTCATTGGAGTGACGCAGCCGATCGTTGTGAATGGCCAAATATTGCCAAATGTTCAAGCAATATTCAAACTACCACTACTCCAATTCCAACAACAACCACTCCAATTCCATCAACATCAACTCCAATTCCATCAACAACAACTCCAGTTTCAACAACCCCTCGTTCAACATCTCTTAGACCACCAACGTCAACTGAAAATTCCGGAAGTCAGTGTGCGGCTGGAGTATCTGAAGACTGTCGTCATGGTAGAAAATCAGCAGAAGAATGTTGCAGTGGTGTGCCAGCTACTGTAGATGTACTTCTTCAGAACAATGGAAAATGTAACACTTACTACCAATGTGTCCATGGCAAACCTATGGTACGCAATTGCGCTGAGAGCTTCCAGAAATGGAATGCAGATCTCTGCAGATGCGAATGGGCCGATAATGCCACTTGCTAATCATATAAATATTTGGTACTGGCTATATTATAAAATATCGTTTATGAAATAAAAATGTTTCAATTTACCCTTTATTTATTTAAACAACTCTTTGATTATTATACATTTTCATCGTTCTTAAATTGAGTATCAAATGATTTCTACCCGGCTTTGTGTTCGTGTACGCATACGCGATTTCACGTATCAGTCAAAATAATTTGAATTTATATTTGAAATAGAAATTGAAATGAAAGTTATAGTAGTTTTTGCAATATTTTTGAAATGGATGCACTAAAATGAATCTTTTGTTTTTTCTTCAAAAAGTGTGCTAGTCATATTATAATAGTTGATATTTCCAAAATTTGCCATAGTTATGTAAGATATACATATTTGTAATTATTCAATCATATCAACCTGTCTGTCCATTTTTAAATAAAACAAAAGAATGGATTACAATTTTTTTTGTATATGATCTAAAAATAGTAGTACTGCAAGCCCTAAATTAAATTGTAAATCCATGAACTTGCATGTCAGATGAAGAGAGTTTACATTCATGGCTGCCTTAGAGAAACTGACTCCTTAGAGTGAATTTTTAGTGATTAATTTAAAAAATATTGTGGTATTTAAAAATATATTTTGATAAGAATATATGTGTGCGCGTGCGTATATGATGATATTAGCACGTGAGTATGTTTGAAAATGTGTGTGTGAACGCTTGACAGCTAAAACTGTCGATGTTTTAATTATGATACATTGGCCTTTTTGAAATAAATATTCAAACCGGAAGTTCAAGTTTACTATAGTCGTATTTGGAAAATTTTGCTACAGTTAGCATTGTCTAAAATTAACAATTTGCTTAACTTCTTAGCTGTTAATTTTGAATTTCAATATCTGTAAATTGTAAAAGTTGTAAGCTAGCTTTCTCAGAAATATATTTTTTACATTATCTGCAAAACAAACATATTCATCTTTTACTAACAGCATCTTTATTCAAATGCTTTTTGTTCATACTTATTTCTACCTAAATTTTGCTTAAAAATTGGTGGCATACATATTTTGTTGTAAAAGCAAGTGCAATTTTCTTGTTTGGTAGATTTAGTGTTTCGATCAACAATTAAGTCATCATCAGGGTTATCAGGGTGAATCCAGAAAGCTGGTCACCAGTAATGGTTGCCCTGAAGTTGACTAATTTAATGAATTTCTACCCTAAAACAATTTTGGGCGTTGTGGAGAAAAACTGCCTTAACATGTCTTTTACCAATAAATCTACAACAATTAAGTATACGTAAATAATATTAGATACGATCTCACTACATTTTCTAACGGATTGTTGGCAATTATTATTTCCAAAACAAGCTTCAGATTTGAAAGGGCAGCAAATACCATCTTTTTCCATGAGTGACAATTTTAGATTCAAACCAGTACTTAATTTAGTAGCAAAATAAAACAACGAGCTGTCTTAATAAATTTCTTATAAGGGTGTGCAAGATACTGCGGCTATTTATTGAGAAATTATTCAAAGTAAAATTTCAAAATGCTATACCACTCTAAAAACATTAGAACTAGAATAAGAGTTTATACATATGGCTGTCTTAGAGGAAAATGATTCTTAGCGATTTTTGGATTCTTTTAAAATTTCAGGGTTAGTTATATAAAAAATAAAATTCAAATATTACTTTATTTCACTTTGTATGCTATATTATATATATATATATATATATATATATATATATATATATATATCAACAAAATATTAATGATGTTCGCAACGGTCAGTTTTCTTTGAAAAGTGAAGATCTGCAGGACAATCAATACTAACAGCTGCATTATCAATACATTGATAATATTTGGTGCTGTCCTGTGCGTCAACCAATCGTATTTTCTCGTAGTCGTGGGCATGTTTACAACATTCACCAGCTGGGAACAACCCAGACAAACATTGATCACAGATGTCAATATGGCACTTTGGTGTTGGTGGTGGTGGTGATGTAGTTGTGGTTGGATCTGGACTCGGTGTAGTTAGATCCGCTTGGGGAGTTGTTGTATCCGGTTTGGGAGTTGTTGATATTGCAGATCCAGAACAGCCAGCTTTGTCGGCCCAGTCGCAAACTTCTATTGTTGGGTTGAAGTGCAACGGTGATGGACAAGTCTTTAAAGTTGGCTCACCGTGTTCGCACTGATAGAAAAGACCACATTCATGCTCATGAGGAAGATGTAAATTGCAATGAAGTCCTGAATACTTAGCACAACATTCTGTTGCACTGATTAACCCAGATCGACAACCATCGGGTACATTACAGTTACTTGGAATTCCATTTGGAGTTGTAGTTGGAACAACAGTAGTAGTTGTAGTAGGACCAACAGATGAACTAGATCCACCAGAAGCGCACTGGGCATTTGCCGGCCAATCACACTCATCGGCTGCAACACTCCAATGTAAATCAGCCGGGCAGTCTTTCAAAACCGGAGCTCCATGATCACAATGGAAAAAGGTTCCACAATTGTTTGGGTTTCTCAAATGAGCATAAAATGCATCAGGCACTTCAGCACAGCAATCAGCTGCATTTCTGGCACCAGTAAGACAGTCGTTGCTTAAACGGGAGTCACGAGCGTAAATTTGTACGCAGGCAATGAATAAGACAAACAGGGTTGCTATGGCTAATAATAAGAGAAATATGTTTAGATATCGGTTTATTTACGTAAACTTAGAATTAAAATAACTTACCATTCATGTTGCTGTTGTACACTGTTACTATTTAGGCACTCGATAGAGTTGGTTCAACTAAATGAGTATCACCATTATATACTAATAATGTTATCAATATTTCGAAATAATCATTTACATTAGTACATTTTTGCATTTATATTAATCTCTTATCTTAATCTATTTTAGCCATTGGATTTATTAAAAAGATATTAATAAAATGTAATGCTAATAACAATATAGTAATGCATACAAAAGTTATATTTGCAAAAGGCTATATACTTATATAAGTTAGATATAATACTTGTAAGATAAAAAAATACACAAATTTGTTGGAGCTACCACTGCAATTGCTTGCTAAATATATAGAAGATAATATCAATAAGGAAAATAAAACTACTATTGTTTTGCATAAAAGGCAGGAAATTATTAATATTTTAATCCATGATAAGAAAAATTCTGATAAAATGCTTAGTTCAAAAGTATTTTTAATGCAAACAAGAATACGCGCAAGGAAAGATTGAACAATCATTGAATAGAACAAAAATATTACCATATCATAATCAGACAGGATTATGCATCTGATTATTATATATTTTTTGATAAGATATTTGTATATATTGGTGTCATTTCGCTGTTGAAGACAACTTGGTAAAGTGCCGAGGCTGAGAGATATAACGCGTATATTCATCATGAAGGGTAAGTTATAAAATTCTTTTCATAATTTATTGTTGTATAAGTTGAAAATACAATAGCACGGACAAGCTACTAAGCCTGTATTAGCGTGATATTTGTGTGATATTTTTCGCTAATACAGGCTTAGTAGCTTGTCCGTGCTACGGACCATTGTGTTTAGCTGTACAAGTTTTATATAAAACACGCTTATTTTATTTTAATAAATTGCTTGTCTATAACATATTACTTTTATTATAATTGATATTGTATATAATTGCTTCCGTTTGAAAATAATTGTGTGATATATTATTTTATATATCGTAAAAATTTTCGCACAATTACTATGCAGATATTCAATAAGGCTGCTTCAACTACATTGATAAATTTGAAACATGATAAATTTAATATATAATTATTTGCAGTTTATGCGACTTTAATCCTACTCGCAATCGCTTGTGTGCAAATTGATTCCGCTAGTATCAATGATTGCAGTAGTGTACCTGCTGGCTGCCGAACTGGAGAAATAAGTGCCTCCGAATGTTGTGAAAACTACTCAGGAACCACCTGCAATTTGCATCTTCCACACGAGACTGACTGTGGTAATTTCTATCAATGTGAGCACAACAAACCGACTTTGAAAGTATGTCCAAATCCACTTCATTTTAATCCAACATCAGAAGTTTGCGACTGGGCTAACAATGCTGGATGTATTTCAAATCCTGGACCTGGACCTGGTCCAACCACGCCAAGACCAACAACACCATTTCCAATTCATCCACCCGTAGATGATTGTAAAGTAGCCATTTGTGATAATTGTCGGAAAGGCGAATTCGACGCAAATATCTGCTGCTCAACAATTCCATATTACTACAAAATATACTGGAGAAACCCGAAAGATTGTAGCTTGTACTATCAGTGCAATTCAGGCAAAGCAGAAAGTAAATCTTGTCCAGCTGGACTTCATTGGAGTGACGCAGCCGATCGTTGTGAATGGCCAAATATTGCCAAATGTTCAAGCAATATTCAAACTACCACTACTCCAATTCCAACAACAACCACTCCAATTCCATCAACATCAACTCCAATTCCATCAACAACAACTCCAGTTTCAACAACCCCTCGTTCAACATCTCTTAGACCACCAACGTCAACTGAAAATTTCGGAAGTCAGTGTGCGGCTGGAGTATCTGAAGACTGTCGTCATGGTAGAAAATCAGCAGAAGAATGTTGCAGTGGTGTGCCAGCTACTGTAGATGTACTTCTTCAGAACAATGGAAAATGTAACACTTACTATCAATGTGTCCATGGCAAACCTATGGTACGCAATTGCGCTGAGAGCTTCCAGAAATGGAATGCAGATCTCTGCAGGTGTGAATGGGCCGATAATGCTACTTGCTGAATGTATAAAAATATGTTTTTTGCTTGATAATAAAGTATTCATTATGAAATAAAAAAATTTTCAAATTACACTATTTTATTTTAAACCGCTCTTTTATAACTATCTCTATGATTTTACATATGAGCATGAGATAAAATATAAGAATTTTTTTACAATCTTATACGGCGTAGTAAGTATTTTAATCATGAAAAAAAGTAAAATCGAAATCTTAACGGAAATATACATTTTTTCTTTCTTGAATTGAGAATGTTTATTTTATTTGAAAGGTTTCTTCAAAAAGTGTCAGAGAGAGAGAGATTTGACTTGACATAGTTATGTAAGTATGAATATTTATAATTATTCGAGCCAGCTATAGATGTCAATAATTTAACAGATTAATAAAATACTTTGGGATTTGGCATCTATTGTACAAAACTGATTGAATGAGAATGTTGTTTGATTTGTTGAAAATATTATGGTTTTGAATAATGTATTTTGCTTTTTTAATTTGAATTGTGTGAGTGTATGTGAGTGTGTTGTCAGTGTGTGAGCGCTTTACAGCTTAAACTGTTGAAGGTAACAAAAAATTTGAAAATTCAAACTTAAGATTTGTATATGCTAGAGAAAGAACATTCAATCCAAAAGTGGCGACTTTTGCAATTTCTCCGAATCGGCTGCATTTTCAGTATTCATATGTAAAAAATTTATGTATTAAAAATTTCTGCAATCCATTACAAAAAATAGGTTATTAAATTTGTGTATATCTTATTTATATTGCCATAGTTCTTAGTGAAAAGGCATTTTTAAGTGAATAGTAATACTCTTTTTCTGTTAAACAATTGACAGGAATTTTTTATACGATGTATATTTGTCGTATACCAACATAACCTTAGAGACATGAATAAAATAAGAAATATTTTAATAGCACAGAACAGAACTTTTTTTGAAAAAGAAATCCAAACAAAAGTTGCGATATATTAATATCTCTCGTTTTTATTTTGATTATTTTACTGTTAATATAGTCGTAATGAATAATTATATATCCTTGAATTGAGAGTTAAACCACGAAATAATACAACAATTCCCGCATATACCTAAATTATACTTTTCATTTCAAACCATATTATCAAGAGAATATAAATCAAGCTAATTGACAATTCCCCTGAGACCAATAATATATTCTGTAGGTAAGGATTATCCAAAACCTTGTTGTATCGCATTAATTTATCGAAATTAATATATATATATATATATATATATATATATATATATATATATATATCCGTTTCTTTTATTTATATTATTATACAATGAAAATATAATTGCATAATAGATTTATTCAAAAGCAACATGTGACCATGCGTGTATTCGTATTTCTGATGATTTAAATTGTCGAGAAAACCCCAACACCTACTGAAGCATTTCTGTCTAGGTTCGTCTAAACTTAGTTTTCGTTTTAATGTTTACATTAATGGACACATGCAATAGATTTAAATATGTTTACCAAATAATATTAAAAACAATAACGTACATAATCCATAAATAAAAACAATGCTATTTCATTCAAATGTTCATGCATATTTGCTTATTAGTTTTTATTTTGAAAAATATGCTAAAATGTAACTTACTTTTCTAAGTCGTCTCTGATCATATTTTGTCCTAATCGGGCAAGCATCTCCAATATTTCTAATTGCTGTTGTGGACCTTCTTCTGCCAGTTCGGAGTAAAAATTGGGGGGCATACTATTACAAACAAAATTATCAATTAATCTATTGTTTAAATATAGTATTAACAATACGCCCAAGTTAAACTATTTCGATTTTCATGATATTTCTCCGGAGTTACGTATTATTTGGTTGAAAGCAAAAACTTGGCGACTTTATAAACGTCATTTTCATTCGAGTAAACGCCGGCAAACAAAAGAGTGTGTAATTTTTCTTTTTAAACTTGTAGGCACTGAACGAGGTTTGCTATATACGAAACATATGTAATAAATAATGTACGTTAATTGTATCTATGTTTGGTGACATGATTGCCGAGTTCCGCGGAACGTCCCGAAGGTTGCAGCATTGTACAATTATACACTACGGTACCTGAGGTACAATTCTCACTGGTACAACATGTGCGTACTTCTGTAACCACTGAAATAAGCTCCTGGCACCTGCAATATTTGTAACCAGGGTTACTTGAGCTACCATCAAAAATAAAAGTTACATTCATAAACAAAATTCATTTGCAAATTATCTACTTGTATTTTTTTTTCTGAAAAATTAATTAGAACATATGTTTGTGCTAATTTCTTAGTAAACATTTTAAAGGTAAAACTATTGTCATAAAATTAATTGATTGAAAATAAAAACATACTGATTTTCCGAATGTTTTTATAATGAAGAAATTCATATAATTTTTACTTCTAAAATAAATATTATTTACATTTTGAAAAATTGGTGTACATTTTCAACACTTTTAATGTAAAATATTATAAAATTATGTGATTTTACTGAATTATGAATTGTCGTCAAATTACTCTAGATATCAAGAAATGTTACATATTTTCATTCGTGTTTAATCAATTTATATCTACTTAGATTTATTGATGTTTTACACAAATCGAATCAAATTTTTATGACATGTCAAAA
This sequence comes from Nebria salina, assembly GCA_944039245.1. Classification (NCBI taxonomy): domain Eukaryota; kingdom Metazoa; phylum Arthropoda; class Insecta; order Coleoptera; family Carabidae; genus Nebria; species Nebria salina. The sequence goes on from OX063268.1 coordinate 3,014,101, forward strand.
TAAACATGTGCTAACAAATGGAACATTGACCAACACTATAAAATTTACCACCAGACATTATATTTTTAATTTTTTTAAACATTAAAAGCAAACGAACTAGTTATTTTATGGCAGCACTGTCATGGTACGGCAACAACTTTGTCGATAGCTATTCGGATCTACGTTTTACTACTGCATCGACAAAGAGAGCATTTAATGATATTTGTATATATAAGAAAATTTATCAGATTAAAATTATATTTACGATACATTGATCCAATTATTACAAGTTCAATTTATTTATTGCATTACATTAACCATAGGTTGATTATTTGTTATAGATGTATCTTACAAACGTAATTTGTCGCAAGTATAATGCACAATTCATACTTCAGCTATGAAAACAAGAACTTAAAATGTTAATAAAAAGTTATAAAATTACTTTAAATCATTATTTACTATTAAAATTGGACAAATTTGTGAATTATTTAATTTTTTATTGACATTAAAAATATTTATTTTAAAAAAATTATTGTTTGGTAATTATTTAATGTTTACTATTTTTCAATGTGATTTATTATTGTTTGGTCCTGTAGTACAAATTTAATTAAACAGAAGAGTAAAATAATATAATAAATTATTACGTGCGAACATATTGCTTAATTAGCAGAGTGCTTGAAAGGCTTTTGAAATGCCAATTGGAAAAATGTTCTCGTACGTGTTGGACATTTCGAAAGTTTTAAAAACTTTATTGAACGTGCATTATAGCAGGTTTTCAACTACCGTGCTAGTTGTGCCCAAATATAAATAGTAGTACCTACTACCATAGATATATTAATCAAGGATAACGCCAGTTTTTAGAATGCTGTTAAGGTAAAATTTAAGTAATTTGAACAAAATTTTAATGTAAAATTTGCCTTTACATGAAAAGTTTATTATATTGAATTTTTCATAGTGCTCTCATACTATTATAATTAACGAATTAGTTGTTGATTTATCACTTTTGATGTTATCTATTTATGTTTGAAATGTATGACGCTATACGTATAATCAAAATATAAAGTAAACTGTTATTTTAATTTAAATAAATGTGCAGGTTCAAGCATTAGAAATTTTTTAAAAAGGGTGAAACGGGTGCTGATTTACTGTAAATTAGGTTTACGACCAAAATAATAAGATTAAATAAGAAGAAAAAGGATAAAATACAACAACCTGGGTGATGGAGCGGCGTCAAGCGTAGCGATAACGAGCAAAAGAACACCGACTACAAACGAAGTCGTTCTTACTGCACCGCACATTTTCTGCATCGTTACGTTCTAATAGCACAGCAAGTTACAGGACCTGTCAACAAAAAGAGCACAAGTTCAAATTAGTATTATACAACAGTATTACGTACACAGCTATTGGTCCATTTAATTCAGACGCAAATGACAAACACATTTATTTTAATTACTTAATATTATATACAATTACAGAGAAAGCAATGGGGTGGTTTCAAATTCTGTAAATATGCAAAACTTTGTTTACGCCTGTAAATTATCATTAGAACGTTTGCATACCGTAAAATAAAACAAAGAGAAATAGTATAGTACTCTGCTTTGATATCTCAATAAGATTGTTAGTAGTGTATAAATCCTTATTATTGCTAAAATTACTGTTAGTATTTTGCTGCTATTCATATATAAGAAAGATATTTTTTAAACATATTCAACTGCAAAATTAGAAGACGTTATAACAAACGTTGCAGACAATGCAATTATATGAACGGTAGAACATTAAAATAATATTTTGATTTTCATTTTTATTTATTTCTATATATTTTTGTAATACCTAAGTATCCTGTGAAATAAAATCAATGAATTTATGTGTTCGGATATCTATGCACAGTACAATATATTGAAAAGAAGCAATTAACTCCAAGGCAGAGCATCTTTCCTTGACATTTAATTGAAATGATTGTGTTTCATACTAAATGGACTTGGGTAATTTATCATTAACCTAGGTTCATATTCTACTTAAAGCAGTGGTTTTTTATAATATTGGGTACTGATTAATAAATATATATTTTTGAAGTCAAAATATAAATGAGTGAAACTGACAAATAATTTCATATTTTCTTTTGTGGTGATATTTATACTATAAAATTCATTATGACACACGTCATCCACAATATCGTACATGTAAACCATTACGGTTTATTTTGACCAGAGTATTACAACTAGAATGTTGTATATAAAACTATTATTTAAATTTATTGAAATGGTGGTTGGCACTTGAAGAACAAGATTTTGAACAGGGAGAAATAAACTGAGTACACTTGGTATACCTTTCATATAATTGTATTTATATAAGACGCGTTTCTACTATTAGGTCATCTTCAGGACATTATTTAGTCCTGAAGATGACCTAACAGTAGGAACGCGCCGAAAATTAAGACAATTATATGAAACTTATACCACGTGTACTCAATTTATTTCATCCAATTCAAAAATTATTAAAGTTATAAATTATCAATTAATAATAACGATATCTGCAATTGAATATGAAGTTACTTGTTCTTGCTCTAAGTATCGAGTTACTAACTAATTGCATACATATTTTACTTAACAATTTTGATTTATAATACTTAATGTTATTGGTGAAACATATATGGAACTTCAGTGTAGAATAATACAATACACTTTACGAGCCAGTAACATATAGACATTCTAGTTGCATGTTCGGGATCCAGAAGAAATTAAAGCTTAAAATATTTTTATTGAATTTAAGAATGATACGAGCGCACTATCACTTACTTAAGCTTTATGATTTCGATATACATTGTGCAAACTCTCTGATTGTGATATATAGCCTGATTATACGTATGAGTATGTGTATCGTAAACATAAAACTATAATTTCATTCCTTTCGTCTACGTCAATATTATCTGACAAAAATCCATTTCCATATATGTCGTACATATATGAATATAACGTATAGTGATTGATGAATTCTACTGTAGTGTGATTTCAATTTGTTTTATTGTTTCGCGTTCTTTTATATTTTAAATAGATGTTCACATCAACGTGTCATTGTCGACAGCTGAAGAAATATATTCAAATATTCTGACGACGGAATAAAAATTTTTCAATAAAAATATAAATATACGTATTTGAGGATATACGTAACATATTTTATTGAAAGTAACATGTTTACCTTAAAATACATATTTACGTCTCGAAGAATTGCTTTTACAAAGAATCATAAGTAACACGAGAACTTAGGGGTAATTTAAAATAATTTTAATTAGTCTTAAATAAAATAGGATATTTTCAAAATGCATAGTGTTATCACTCAAAAAAAATGTTTACTTAAATAAGTATTTGAAAACTATTTCGTAAACTTAATACGAATTATAGGCACATTTATTTTCACGGAGAGAAATCATTTTAAAAAAAATATATTTTTGGTACGGGCTGCGGGAATACATTTTTAATACTTGAATGCAAACGATAATAATTTGTATATTAGTTTATACGGTCTGAAGTGAAATATCGGTGTAATAAATTATATAATATGAAATTTATAATACAGGAACAATAATAATAATGCGCAATGTGCTCAATACATTCCGTTTATTTAAACAAACTTGCCAATATACAAACTGATCCGTGCTAAGATAAAGAATAGGATCAGTCTGCACAAGAAACCGCCCTGACTGTGGTCTAGCAGATAATTATTTTTGACAAGACAATAAATAGAGAGATCTGACAACACGCAATATTGGATAGTTGCTCATCATGTAACACGGTTTAGATTGTCAGATAATCGAATTATAAATTAAAGCAGAAATAATATTCAAGGAAATTAAACATTCATGAAGCAATATTATGGATTATGAAGTTACACAGAAATATTTTCCATTATTATGTTTTTTTTTTTTGCGAAATACTTCGTAAAAGATGTGAGATACTTTAAAATTTATAAAATGTTTTGTATTAATGTATTTGTTAAAACAATGATATGGTAGTTATTATCTGTTGTTACTCGTTTCTTTTGGAATTACATTGATGTCGTTTCTGTCCAAAGTGATAGTAATTTGGTGGATTCGCCGGTCGAACTCGGCTCGAGCACCTACAGTATTTTCCACTGAATCGAGAGTTTTAATGAAAAATAACTCTTCTAATTTGGTTTTTATAAATTAAACGCTCCATCAAATGGTTTGTGCGGTTTTAACGTCTTGCATGCTCCTTGGGCGAAATGTGTTATAAGTAACTCAATTATTTAAAAAAAATGTTTTTAATGAATATTATTTTTTAATAACTTATTTAGTTATTTTCAAAAAAAGTTAAAAAAAAAATACAAATTAATATTTTATGCCGATTTAGAATATAAATTATTATGGTTTTTTGTAGGTTTATCTATTTTTTAATTAATAAGCTCCAAATTTTAAAAAATCAAACATTTTATAATAAAGAAGTTAAATGTTTAATCAGACTTCAGCAGATGTTGCCGCAGAATATCGAAATAGATGACATCAAGCCGTATCTTAAAACAAGTCCGACTCGGTTCAGGAAAGGCCAAAAGATATACTTCAGTTTGCAAGTTCAGTATTTAAATAAAATTATTTTGTAGCTTTATTACATTGTGTCTATTAAAACAATATTTTTATGAAGCAGAAATTGTTTTATATTCATAATAGTTTCTAGTTCAAATCTCCATGAACATTTAACAAAGTGATTTAGTTTAATAAAAACATATTTCAGTTGGATGCATATTATCATGCAGTTTTTATTTGTTATACAAAGTTGATATTAATAGCATAGCAATTATTTTAACAAAATGGTACCTGTGAAATTCGAACTTTAAAAATATATAGATAACATAATGCCTATTCCCATCAAATGGGGTGGCAATAAACCCTTTACATTCTATGAAATCTTAACAATCTTTCGTCATTCAACTCTATCCTTATATTCTTCTTTCGTTTCATGTATGCAACTATTCTTCTACGCAACTCATTCTGTATTTATAATAAACTTATTCCGAGGACGGTCTCACATTCTCACATCATTAATTTCGCCTACCACATATATAATGAATAAAGTTTTAATAATATAACCGAAGTGGGAGCAAACCTGTAACGCGAAATATTCACCTCTTGGCGAAAAGGAAACAAAAAAGAATATAATAAACAAATAAAAAAAGCACAAAACCACAGAAAAATATACAACTCCATGAAATATCACCAGTAGAAAAATTTAACACTGAAATAATGAAATTTTATTAGATTCTACTGTGAGAGTTTGAAATTTGTTTATTTATGCTACACTCTTGTTTTTTTTATGTATTGTGTTTATTTATGACTGCGTCATTCAAATTTATTTTTTCTTTATTTTCATAATATATTCTCTTGTGGATTTTTTTAAAATTTAAATCGTTTTGATTATGATGAAGCCAAAATGAATAGAAGGGGTAAATAAATTATATGGACGACCACATGAGTTACCTATTGATACTGATAGGGATTCGAATCCGAAGCCATGATGACTAATTTCCGGCCAATATCTAGTGTTACAGTTTAAAAATATTAAAAATTGAGTATTGGAAATTCCCAAAATAATTAGATATTATGTTTGAGAAAATAATATTTCGCATTCGAAGATCAGGAGTTTTAAGTATATATTTAGAATCATAGAATTAGAAAGCCAATTACAGTAATTTACTATAACTATAGCAATATTAATCATACGTATTTGTGGAATTCAACTAATTACAAAAGTGCTCTACAAAAAATTAAAAAAATTAGAACAATAGCACCTGGATAACATATTCAATTAAATAGTTTTAGTAGTTGCTTTTTCTATGGCTAAATCAGTGACTAAATATTTGAATATTAAGATAGTCCTTCTATTGATCATTGCTAAAAGAAAGTTAAAAGTAATGTGTAATTATTCATTATTTGCACTTGAAAGGTTTACTTGTCTATCTAATTTAGTGTCTTATAAAATAAAAAACTAAAATATAAATAGTGGTATTAGAAAAGTACCTAGATTTATTGGTATTTGAAAAAAAAAATTATTAAACCAATCCACGTATATTTGTAACTAGACACCTATGGTAGTAATCCAATATTTAATACAAAATTCAATTTCGTAGATCTATATCTTAGATAGTTATTTTCAAGTAGAAACATCTGTCTACCGAATGGATTCTATTTTCCAACATTTTTCTATATCTTGTTGTAGAATTTTCATTTCAGCAGTTAACGAACCGTGCAGAAGAAATGTAATGGTATACGTTTAAAGTAATGTAATCGTATTTAGTAACCACGTGAAAAATTATTTAATTTAGCGCCTGCAGGTTTCAGACGCGCTTGATAATATATTTCAATTTTACGTCTTGTTGATTTTTGTCATATTAGGAAATACGACGATATAATATTTAATATCAAATTCATGAATTTGTTAATACATGCATTTCATGCATTTTGAACTGTGCACATTAGGTATTTTATTTGTAGATTTAAATTTTCTGATCATCTTTATGATGGACTTGATTACTTGCCTTCCCGTAGTGCTTTATATTGTAGTTTTACAAAAAGGAAAGTACTCAAATGATGGACGGTTACACATACAGGATTTCTAAACTAAAAAGAACGAAAGTAGAATTCTCGTCACAAATTGCTATTGAAACAATTGCAATTGAATATAACACATTTTATTTTCTTTGCGCTTAAACAATTTGTATGACAGCAGACATAGAATACTTGAGAATAAATTAGGGAAATATAAAACTATACCTTGTCTTCACAATGTATTAATTATAGTATAATTACGTAACTTACAATAATTAGCGAATGTAATATATACTTATCAACTCACGAATAAACTTTAGCGGTAACAGTAACAATTTTTTTTGTCTTGTAAATTAGGAAATTGGAAACTTTTATTTTATATCTGGTTGAATATCATATGTCATTTATTTAGTTTTGTAATAAGATACATTTCGTGCAAATATTTTGTTATAAATGTACGTATTTTGTACGTTTTGATTACAAGAGTTTAAAGGATATAACATTTAAATTTCTTTTGACGATAACATAATAATTAACATTGAACTTATTTCCAATATAGCCAAGTAAAATAAAATTAAAAAAATATAATCTTATAAGAGATAAATAACAATTTTATAATTAGTAAACTTTTCGATAAACTTCCTCACTTTTTTCCGGTTAAAGTACTGGAAAATAAAATTCTAATGAGGAGCACTTAAATCAATTAAAAATATGTTCAGTAGATTAAAAAAATCATAATAAGCGACAAACATTATATTGAAGAAAAGTTGAACATTCTTGAAGTTTTATGATTTTAATAATCAAATTTTATGCAAATTAATTGACTTGTTTTACAACGAAAGGTATTTAATTAGTATATGTATTATGATTTGATGGCTACGTAATAGGTGTAAATTTGGAAACTACCATAAACTGAAAAATGAAATGAAAATAATAGAAAGGAAAGTAACAATTTTTGAAAATAGTATGGCAGGATAAAAACTGTGTGAGAAATTATTTTACGCACTAGAACAAATATGAACTCTACTCCAACCGTAATTCTAAATCAAACACTATTTATTTAATAGATATATTAGAATATATAAATTAAAGTAAAAGTAAAATATTTGAGAGGTATTTGTGGTGTATCTAGGAGAGACAGAAAATGCAATATTGGAAAAAAATGTAGTAGGAATAGGTGAGAGAGTAAAATGAGATGATATCTTTCGTAATATAATATATTGAAAGAATGTCGAATGAACGATTCACTAAAAAGATTTACGTGGGCGAGTTTAATGGCGTGAGAATGCGAGACTGTCCTCCGAAGAAGTGGATAATTATGATTGATAAATAATTGCGTGGAATACAGGAGCTTGTATGAAGAATTTGATGAATTTGAATGAAGCTAAAGAAGAGTGTAAGGATAATTAGATTGCGAAAGATTATCAAGATATGAAGCCATGTTTTCTGACACCCCATTTGATGGAAAAATAAAAATACATCACACTTCTTACGCCATATTCTATTCTTTCATGCCTTGGTTAAAAAGTACAATATCTTTTGTAATACAAGTAGAAAACGATGCTAAATAAAATCTAATATAAGATGCACTTATCGAGTGATGTAGGTAACACAATACCACAGCTTCCAAAGATGCATTTTATGGTTGCACTTTCCCATTTCCAGGATATTGGATGCGGTTTATTATAATTAGCTCATTATCATATTAAAGAAGGGAAGGTAGCGGTATGGATAAGCACGTCGGAAGCTAAAAGATATATGTTAATCGGGCACTCAATTTAAATTCAAATTTGAACCGATATTTCTTTGTTATCTCAAAATAATTCTTTCGCACGATATCACATCGATTTATAAAATAGGCCAAAAAAAAAATTGATATAAGCGATGAAATTTATGATGATAATTTTAGCAATTTTCTTAGGTCTACATTTACGAAATTTAATCTAAACATGAGACAAGCATACAAGGTATGACATTATTGTGGACAAACGCGTGTCCACTTTATGCAGGCATCCGGTTACGTCATAGTGGTTGAGAAGCAAGTACTCAAAATGCTTAGAACATTCTTGTATTGCAACCTATTACCAAAGAATGCAAGACAAACTATCAAAATATTCAGTGAGCCACAATACATATTGTAGATAGGAAAACTCCTTTGAATATCGTTGCAATTATGCAATCAAAAAGATGTTTAACTTTTGTGCTTTCAATGTTCTGAAAATATTAAAGTGACCTTCCTTGATCTTGCTCAATGATACACCAGTATGAGAATATTAATTTTAACTATTTTACTATATCTGTATATATAGTAAAATAGTTAAAATTAATATTCTCATACTGGTGTACCATTGAGCAAAATAATATTGCAGAAACTGCAAAAAAAAGACTAAAGTAAACAAACACTTCCTGTGAGAATCCAATTTGTACTCAAATATTATTTATGAATAAGTTCTATATAAGATAAACGTAAAATAATGTTGAAGCAACTCAGCAAACAACTATAGAATTAATAAATAATTAATTATTTATTCCACTGAGTCTATATACAATTAAACATGCTAAAGTCTATCACGAGGCGTAAATAAAAACTAATCAATTTATAGACTATCTATACCCTATCTGTTTCGGCGCGCAATTCTCTCAAAAGGCTCGTTTTGTTTGAGTCGCACAGTAAATAGAAAAGGCAAAAAAACAAATAAAAATATCGTGTTTTTGTGTGTAGCTGCGTTGTTAATTTCCAGCCTAGGATAAAGTAATATTGCCCCAGAGACGCAAAGGTATATGCGAGGTGAGGATCAGATCGGTAGGTAGGTTTTTTATTACAACAATAATGCAATTAAGTTGCTGTGATAGGTACTTGAAGTATTCTTGCTATGGGATACTAAATAACATTGTCCAACCGAAGAGTTCCAATAAACACCGAGCTGAATACTAATTGTCTTGTTTTATTTAGCAAACTGTCGGGTAAATATGTTTACCTAAACATAACACTCTTTATATTTAGTAAATAACAGCAGAATGAAGAAAATCAGTTCATGATCACGCTAAAATATAAAATATGTTTTAGGATAAATTGATTACTTTTATTTTTGAGAGATTCTTACTTAAATGGTCATTTATGAAAATCAATTAAGGGCACTGAATAGTTCTTAAACATCAGGCACTAGAGATGTTTTCAACAAAATCAATCAGGCTAAAATAACTGTCGACTCACTAGATATGTTTCTCATGTTGGTAGTAATTACATATAAATCAATTTGTGTTTTATTCTGAAAACATAATAAAGGCTGAACCATAGAAACATTAAATTTATATTCCAGAGCATAGGGTATCTTCTTTTAACATATTTAGTTACATCGTAGTACAATTTTAAACAAATAAAAATTATGAAATTCTGTTCACAATTTACAATTTATATTTTATTAAATTTTGGTGTTTCGATGGTGAATTCATTACTTAAAAGCAACTATCAATTAAAATCAGTAGCAAAACTTAATAACAATTTTTGGGGAATTAGGTTGAATTCTGTGTAAAGTAATTAAAGAATTCGTTGGTACTTTTTGCGTATTACCGTATAATACAGGGAGGTTGTTTGTTCTGTTTATGAATCCATTTGTGGTTTTTTTTATGACCAGTCACACAATACACCTACACTATAATTAATGAACAAAACGTTCAGAAGAATGAGGATATGATTACAAAGGGACTAAATTAAAACAACAGAATATGCTCTTTGCTAAATTTGAGTTTCATACAGTGGTAGAGCAAAAATTCTACCATTTTTTACAGGAATAATTTGCTTTATATATGAGTGTGAAGTCTACCAAAGCAAATGGTTAATATCTAATTGGATTCGACAATTTTTAGAATTGGATATATAAAGTTAGATAAATTAGCTTAAATACCGATAAACTGGCTAAATAGGACTACTTAATTTTTTCTGCTGGAGTTTGTGGGTAAGTCAAATCATCAGTAAAAGTGTATAATTCACTATTAATTTTCTAATACAGAATATTATTTTTTAATTTTGAGTACTGCTATATTTGTTGGAAGTGCAGAATCTTCGGAGACATTGAAAAAATGTCCAAAGACAATAACATGCACTTCCGGTTTGAAAATTATTTTCAAAATTAAAGATTCCTTGTGAGCCACTTACAAATCTTAAGTTTGAATTTTCATGATTATAGTTTCAGTAGTTCTGGCTGAAACCTCTTCCTCCTCACAGGCGGAACGCTGAAAATAATCATACTCGACACAGAGAGTCAATTGCTATTAAAATCACAGGGTCGATTTTCAAGATTACTAAGCTTCTTAAAATAAAGTAAAAGTGGTATTTGATACAATACTCAGAAATATTTATATTGAAATACTAGTTTATACGTCTATATTTTAATTAGAAACAATATTTAATATAACATATGTGTCGTCATGGATTATAAATTCCATTATAATTAAGAATTTTAATTACAAATTTTAAATAAAGGGAGTACATGAGATAAATATGGATTAAATTACATTCTAAATGCATAGGTATATATTCCATATAATGACTCTAGGTACCAACCCTATTATAATCTATCTAAAATAAATGCAACGAAAACAAAAATAGATTTATGTTTTGGAAAAAAAAAAGTATCAGCTAACCGGAATTTCGTCTCAAAAAATGTTCGAATAAAATTTGTAGTAAATTAATAGATAATAATAAAATTGAGAAAAAAAATAAACAGTTTTAAGTACAATGTGCCATTTGTTGCAAAAATCGAAATAGCACATTTACATTTAATAAAATTAAACATATTTGTTTTTGAGGTATATTACTAATGTTTCCAAATATACAGACAAAATTTATTTTTCATGTTAGTTATCTTTCGTTTATAAGAAAGGAAGAATAGAAAACATGCCATTTATTTATAAATATAAGAATTGAGACCCAAATCCTATAAGTACAAAATATTTTCTGTTTTTATTGAAATTTTCATCAGTATATGCAAAACGAAACATTAGTCGCAGCTAAATTGTATTATAGCTATAACTCAATGTCCATTTTATAATGCAATTAATCAGATCCTCAATTCCGCTTGGACTCTAAGGAAGCGACGAATCGAAACTTCCATATTATCAAACAGAATTTATAATTACACGGCTAGCTTTAATTATTGCAAATTAAGCAAGCGCACTTTTCTATCGGGAATATGAAATAATTATGTATTCTTTTGTTAATATCAAAGTATATTCAAATATCATTTGAGATGAATATAAATCTATTCTTTAATTATCACCTAGATTTTTATGTTCAGAAAAATACAATTTTTAATATATAATATATAAATTTTAAATAAATTGCTATAATTAAATGCTGTTATCTGAGAACATAATTAAGTGAAAAAGTATTTAAACTTTTTTTCTTTTATACTTTACTTGCCATTACTACGTAATTTTCACAATGCACTTATTACGAGTTGATGTTTTCTAAATATATTTTATCTTTTAATTGCATTATAATTTTTAAATAATTATTTTTCAAGATATCTCAATTTTAATACTATAATTCATATAATAAATTTTTAAATGACGTTTGATATAAAATGCTAAATTTCTTTCTCTGCACTTATAGTTTTTAAATTGTGCTACTTTCGAAAGGAATATGCAATATCAAATTTATTATAGAACTAACAATATAAAAATGTTATAGAATATCAGAAACGATGCTCTCAAAATGCACTCACACTAAGTGTAGATAAAATAAGACATAATAGGGACCTGGACATTGTGAACAGGATACAACGCTATTGATAGCATATTGCGTGATAATTACCCGGTGACTCCAATGCATAAAAAAGAGTGTTCACAATTTAACTATAAGAAACATTTTCAGATTTAACAAATTAGTGCACTGAGGCTATAAAAATATGACGTTCGATAAGTAACACGTTATTAATTATTTCAATCCACTTCACTGAAATAAAAAGCGTTTCTTCATCATGCGTGTTTATATAAAGTTCATCTTTGTATTGCGATGGAAAACAATTCACTATATTTTACTGTTTGATGTATAATAAATAATGTTTCAAAGACAATTTTTTGAATTTACGTAAAATCAAATTGTATAATTATGTTACCTATTTGCACAAATAAAGTACTTAACATACTAACAATATACATACATACACATTCACACACACACACACACACGCGCCTACACCCATTTCATTGTCAGCCAATTACAATTTTCATATAATAAGTGATAACTAAATAGCGAAAAACTGATAATTTAGTTTTTGTGTATTTTTAATATTCTGATAACGAAAATCAATTTAAATATTGAAGCAAAAGTGTGCTTATTTGTAATAATAATTTATAATCATCATCAAATAAGAAATCAAAAGGTCCAACATAAAGATATTAGCATAGAATAAATCTTTAGGAAAAGCAACTTGTATAACTGGAAATATAACTCAAAATGACAAACAATAGCAATGAAGATTTTTGATGTCATCTAATTTCCATTCTTTATATAATTCATACTTATTGTCATTAAATAGAATATAAACAAGACAATGTTAATTGTCTTGTTTATATTCTATTTAATGACAATAAGTATTAATTATATAAAGAATGGAAATTAGATGACATCAATTTAATTTGTATTTATCATGAAATAATTATGAAAAATTTCGAGACTTCAATGCAAGTATACCTTTTCACCTACCCTGAATCAATTCTGACTATTTTTGAAATGACGTCTTTCTATATGTATGCGTGTAAGTGTATGTGTGTGTGTGTGTGTGTGTGTGTGTGTGCTTGTGTGTGTGTGTAGATTGGTGAAGGTAAAATTGTGAAACTTTAAACTTAAGATTTGTAAATGCCTGGCAAGAAAACAACACAAGTAATACAGCGTGGTAGTATACAAGACCGTTTAAGGTTCGCTTAAAGTTAAGTTATAGCGGCGCAACTGGGCATAAATGTAATATCGGTTTCATCATTATAGGATGGCTGTCAAAGTGCACTTTAAAATATTTTTATTTACATTAAATTAAAATTCATATGTAACATGAACCTTCTACCCCTTATAAAAAAATTTAAATTAATCAACTAAGCATGCATACTACGATTAAACCCAATCTAGCATTAAAAACTCTACAGAACAAGTACATTTTTAAGTTAAGACAATTCGGGATTAACTTGACCTGATGACCATTTCAATGTAATTAGTAAAGTTAATACCAGAGTCGGAGAATTTTATTATGCCAATAATAATTAATACACACACACACACATATATATATAAGAATAATTTCATGCGTAATTCAAATTTGTGGCAAACTAACAATTCCTTGGTTGCAGTTTTCGTTTTAGAGTAATTTTTTTAGTGTAAAAATAAAACACGTTCCTTTTTAACGGCGCTTTTATTTGTTAGTTGAAGCGTTGATATTTTATGCCAAGTAATGCTTAAATAAATATTTTTTCTAGTCAAGTGCACCTACTACACTGTATGTTAAAGGTTAGAAACTGCAGGGCACACAAACTGCCAGTATAAATATTTCAACATTTTGCTATCTTTCTATGGGTAACGGTTGTCGTAGCCGAACGAATAAGCATGCTGGTCATCTCTATGGAAACAATAAGGGCGAGCTAAACAAAACCGAATGAAAAGAAAAGCAATATTGTTGTATCACATATATGATAAAGATAAGGAATTTTCATACAAATGACATACTGAATTTAAAGGAAACGTATTGCGTGCTTACATAAATGCCATCATACCTTTTCGAATGTATGAGACCATTTCAAATATTCACAATTTCATTGTTTTTCATCATTCAAATTTATCCTGTCAAACTGTGTGTATATTCATGCAATAACTGTAATAAGGTAATTATTTCATTTAATACATTTCGTTTTAAATCAAATATAATGACGAAAAAAAAATTTTAAATTGCCACGTGACAAAATAGGAACACTGGGTAGAAGCATTTAAAATCTAGATTAAATAAAATTAATAGAAAGCGCATCGTTAAATTATTACCCCATAAAACTGTATAAGTTACTTTAACAGAATGTAATTTACTTGAACAATTAAATATAAATGTTTTCTCAATTATTTACTATTTCATTGATTTATCTACCAATACCAAAATTGAGATATTTAAAAAAATAGATATATAAACAGACGTCAATCCAAAAATAGAAAATTGTCAGAATCGCTATTTAGTCGAAATCAGTTGAAATCTCGAGATCTATTTGTTTAATATTACAAAACTCGGAAAGATATAATATCTGCAGTATCTGTCAAATAATTTATGTTTATATTTATTAAATATAATCTCCCATGACATAATTTCGCGAATATTTTTGTTAAAATACAATAAAAATACTAGAGATCTCTTATTAATATCCTGAATGAAAGCCGGGCATGTTCAATATAGTTACATTTGACGTGCCCAGTTTTGCAATACAAGACAATTATTAAAATTTGATTAACTAATCGTATACTTTGGAAATTGGAAATGTCAAAACTAATAATCATGCTAAAATAAAAATCAATAAACTTGAGGAAAAAAGAAAAATTATAAACGCCGTTTAAGGGGTACTTTCACTTTTTTTTTCCAAAATGTCAAATTTTTGTATTTATTTATTTTTGGTGCTATGAGTTTCAAGAACATGTGATAAAGTTTTCAGTTTAAAATTCCAACAACTTTTAAAGTTATACCAGTTTTCATGTTTACGTGTAATTTTATTAAAACCGTTACTTTCGATAGAGCGTGGTCCCTCTCACTGAATTTTTAAATGCGTTTATCTCGAAACTACGTTTTACAAAACGGTTGCCATAATATCTCGAGTGATTTTAATCCGATTTGGAAAAAAATAATTGCATATTATTTATTGATAAGTTTTTTAGTCCGTGAGCGAGGATAAGCTATTTTCATTCATTTTTAATATATTTTTTTATAGTTCGATTTATAAAAAAATTATGATTTTTCAAATTTTGTTTGATGCTCGTTATTTTCTTAAAAATAATTTACTTTGCAAAGATCCTAGTTCACGGACAAATATCCTCTTTAAAACTACTTTTTTGTTTTTTTAAACTTAAGTTATGGTGTCTACCGAAAATCGGGAAAATTTTGCGGCCTCCACTTCAACGGCCTCTGTAGCATTAAAAAATTTAATATATTTTATTTTTATATACGTGAATGATATGAAAATCATTTATTAAATATTTTTTATTTCTATTACGATAAGTTAAATTTAAAAAATATCTGCAGTGTCATGCACCGAACTTTCTTATACGCATATGGGTTAAACTATATCGTAGTTACATTATTTTTCTAATTTATAATATTTGTTTTAACCTTTAGATCGCTTTTACAGTAAATATATTTTTTAGAATAAATATAAAATGTCAAACTTCAAATTATTTAAGTCTATTTTGTTTCTTTGATAAACAATTGACAGGCGCAGATGATGCGATTTATGTTAAAAATATTTATAATAAGCAGAAATTTATTTTGAAAACAGTACTTTTTGGAAAATATGTTCAAACAAAAGTTGTGTTAAATAGAAATATCTATAATTTTTGCTTATGAAATTTTTCTGTAACTGTAACCATTTTTGAGTAATTGCAGAAACTGCAAAAAATGAATAGAGTAAACAGGCACTTCCGCTTTGAATATTTTTTTCAAAAATAGGAGGTGCACACCTCAGGCATATGCAAATTTTAAGTTTAAAGTTTCATAATTTTAGCTTCAACCGTTTAGGCTGTAGAGAACATACATACACACACACACACACACACACACACACACACACACACACACACACACACACACAGACGGACGTCATTCCAAAAATAGTCGGAATCGATTCAGGGAAGGTCAAAACGTATATTTCCGTTAAAATCTCGAGATCGAAATTTTTCATGATTACAATACTTATACTTCGTATAAAAAAGTAAAAATTATGAAAATTTGTTATTTTTTCGCTAAAAAAAAGTAAAAGTGCCCCCAATGATTTTTACCAGCAATATTGTTGTTAGTTTTTTTAAAAAGTGCCACAAACTGACTTTACATGTTTAAATTTTATTCTAGTGTAAACTCTGTTCTGTTTATGTCAGTAAGATAATAATAGTGTAAAATGGAAAAGCTTGACGTAAACTATGTGAAACAAGTTTTTTTGTTCTGTTTATGCCTTGTGTTGCTAGATTTCTGTGTACGATATGTGACGGTCGAATATACTATTATCCTATGGTTATAGTTGCGGTGTTGTTTTGCAGTTGAAATGTTTGTTTGATGTTATTATAGATAAAAACGAAAAAAATACGTTATTCTGTCAAAGCTTTAAATCGGCTTTGTAAATAATAACTTGAATATTTAGCATATTACTTTATTGATTAAAGTTCTTTGATTTGTCCTTACAGCAAAAAATTAAACACTTGAGCGAGCATTCCTCTCATACATATTAAGGGGTAAGGCCACTTTAGAAAATCAAAAAATTTGAAATTTTTTTTTTGTCTTAAAAGATACTTAAAGTTGTAAAGCATAGGTGACAATTAAAATTATTCTCGAAAAAAATTTCTTTACGATGTATTTTGGGGCAGATATTAGGCGACTATCAGCGCGCTGCCATATGCAAGCATTCAATCAGAAACTACAACTTTATCTTTAAACGCGTTTTTCTCGATACCGAGTATTTGAAACTGGGCGAAAACAGTACTCCTATACAAGCCAATCAATAGACATTAATCTTTTACTATCTTAATAAATAGACAGTTTTCTATCGAACATCGTAGGATTTTTTTTATTAATGATAGTTTTTTATTTATTAACAAATTCATATGCAATTTTTAGCTAAAAATCGTATTATTTTTTTGAATCGCGTGCCATTTCTATAAAATTAATACATTTTAAATCGGCTACGTAGTCCGAGAGCTTATATATTTCAGATTTATAATCTGTTGTCACTTTTATCCCAGGGCAATTAGTGGCTGCTCAACCTTTTCGGCCGATTAGTACTGCTTCTAAAAACCTTCATAGGTTAGACGACAGTAGCGCCCCCAACTTCATATATTTACTAATGAAAAAAATTTGTAATGTAGTCAAATACATGTTTAATAAAGACATGTAAACGATTTCTATACAAGATGTAAACATTCGTCAAAAAATAAATCTGAAAAAATACCTTTTTTTTCTAGCTCTACCCCATAAAGCTATATGTTATATATTTTACTAAATAATTATAGCTTCACGCACAGATGCATATACAATATTTGTTATAAAATATCTTTAAAAGTGACAATATCACACCATTATTAAATAAATATTATATTTAGATTAAAATATTTGCGACTTTATTTATTTTGAAATTAACAACTGGAGCGTTCAATTAATATAATTTTGTATTTGGTGAAACATTATATGTTGATCATTGTTGTTTTTTGGAAACGTTAGCAGTAAACAAAAAAGAAAGAATTGAGTATACGTTTCGGTCTGTACAAGACAAAAACCAATATGAAACTGTTTCAGTTGCGAAGTATGATCAAAACTTCTAAATATTGCAAGGCAATATGTTTCTGTGCGTATCTTGGTACATTGTATCGACATTAATTATTTACACTAACGCTATTCGACCATCATGTAATACCTACACCAAAATAAACGAAAAAAAATTGAAAAAAGCCGTTGAGACACCATTTTTTATTTGCTCCTGAATACATTTTGTTACACAATTCCCTTGGTATGTCTCTATATAGGTATATTTTCATCTTCCAGTACGTCGGTTCAAATTATTCAGAGATTACGAGTTATATAAAAACAGATATACATACGTACATATATACTAATTTTGTTTTTGCGTATGACAGTATTTCTTTGGTGATGTAGAGTATATAATTAGAATTTCTTTTCTTGAGATTTTAACGAAAATACACCATTTGACCTTCCCTGAGTCGAATTTGTCTCTCTCTCTCACACACTCACTTTCTGTGTATGAGTATGTGTAAGTGTGTGTGCTTAGCAGAAAAACAAAATGAACTTAAATAATTTGGAATTTGACATTTAATATCTATGGTGAGAAATGCATGTTGAGGAAAAGTGTTTCGAACATAAGTAAAATTTAAAAAATATGATATATTTATAACATTTTAAAAATAAAGCATAATGAATATGTATTCTTGGATTATTCAAAATATGAATTTGAATACTCTTCCTATCCAAACAAAATACAGACATGAAAGTTCGGTGCAAGTTACGTTGTTATCGTGTTATTTGATTTATAACAAATATATTAAATACTTCAATATTTGAAGGAGAATTAAGCATTAGTAGCGGTTATATTCTATTTGCCGAGTAAAATAATTTTAGAAATATACAAAAATATATAAAAATAATAAACTGTTTTAATTTCTATCAAAGTTATAATAGCGTAACACTAAATAAAAATAAATCCTGGTATAATCGTACGTATTTATACCACGGAGCTTCATAAAGTAATGGAAATGAAATTCAAACAGAAATAATGTTACTTTCATTCTTAAAAATAAATAAATAATGAACAAAATATGTAACTAGTTATGTGGTTATACATATGAAATTTTCAAATTACGATACTGTCACACACAAGAGATTGTTATCAACTAAAACTTGTCGTTGGAGGTAGGATTTGAACATTTTGTTATTGTCGCGTGGTAATATTACGTAGCAAGAGAAAATACTGTTGAAAGAAAAGGAAATTTATAGCACCAGCGACAAGTTTGTTTATCAAAGGCATACAATTGCGTCATTATGGTTAGGCTCCAACCATTCAAAATATTTGAGTCAGAAATGTTGCTATACTGCTCAGCCAAGGATAGTAATGAGACGAAATTGTATTTAACCAAATTAACATAATTCCATTTAATTGAATCAAACAGAAGGTCGCAGCAGAGTATGTTTTATAGTTACATAATAAAATGCGACAACTACAGAAATTGCATGGACAGTATTTACTATTTTTCACGAGAATAAGTACTTAAATTTAATATTAACGAAGAAAAATATATTTATTTGTTAGACTTGAAATTTTTTAATATTTAATCCGAGACGAAAATATAAAACGACTATTGGTGTATGCGATGTAAAGAATATGCAAAATGTAACAGACTGTTGTTTACTGCATGTAATAATTTATGAAAAAAATATATATATTTTGAATTTTGAAAAGCAAACAAATGTTTTCGTTTTATATTAATGTTATATTTATGACTAGTAAAACAACTTAAACAGTTTTGATAGTTCGCGTGAAAATATACGTATATATATTCTCATCCAGTGACGTCAAAAAATCCAGAGCTATGCATAATATAATAATTTATTTTCTTGTATCATAACTTTGTATGCACCATTTTTGCGCAAATTATCCATCTATAAAAACGTTACTTTTGCTTGAAAATATGGAAACGAAAAAAATCGATTTGCAATGTAATTAAAAAAGGCATTTTAATACAATGGTGGTTCTACTTTACTAATTATCCAGTTTAATAACCTGATAATTACATCACCGAACACACATAGGCATCAGCGCAGCCAAATATTCGATTGCTATTTAACGCTATTTTCCTTCATTCAAAACATAAATTCACCTGTACAACATATAATCCCACGCACATATTTAGATGTGGTACTGATGAGTGGTAGTAGTACACGCATACGGATAGGATTAACCAGAGTATTCGACTAGAAAGCAAGCTTACCATTCGTAAGCTCGTGTGACGCCACAAGACAACTTTAGAACTATGTACTAGTTTGCTAGTTTTTGCTTTCCGTTATGTAAACCGGAAAATAACAACGGAACGTGAGTGCGTTGAAGTGGTTTTCAATAATGCACTCGAGCATGTTAAATTATTGTCAGGCATTTACCGAAATTGCTTTGAAGTACATACAATTAAATACTGGAATAAAACATTCAAATAAATACAATTATATAAAAAGACTGGTATTTGATTAGAGGGATAGTTATTTAATTAAGTTTCCTAAATATTGTAATCAATAATTTCTTGAGTATGTTTCATCTTACATAAGCCCAATTTGAATCTGAAACTCAAGCTGATTATAAATAGCTATACATGCGTGTGAAAATTAATTAACAGTCTGCCAATTATCTAATTTTGCATATAAACATCTTCGTTGTTGGTTGATGTGGTTTTGCGTGTTTGTACATGTATATTATATTTTCTCTGTTTTGAGCAGGAGCGATGGTTAAATAAATCTCATCGATGTATAATGCAACGCCAGTGGTTTACGTGATAGCTACTATGCCACGGTGAAAGGACAAAGTCACCACTAATTAATAGATAACACAGCGCACAGGCCGGTATTTTGATGAATCCAAAATTTTGGATGTTTGTGCTGTTTGTCACATGTTAAGCTTTCATATTGTTGTGTTTTCATATTATTGTTTAACAGTTAAGGATAGATTATTCCGTTTCGAACTAGTAAACAATAATAATACATCAATAAGTATTGCTTTCATTACGTACCATTAGCTTTTAAAACATTTCGATATAATTTTATTTAATTTTACTCTTATAATGATTTGTACAATATTTAAAAATGTTTATTCATACAGAATTATGTAATAGTTGATTTTAAAAATAGTTAATTGGTATTCGTCTATAAAGCTTATCGAAAATGCCATATAGTAACAGACGTGAATGCATTTAATTTAAAATAATTTTACAACCAATATGATTTATCTTCTGAATGATAAGCGTATAATTTATGCCAAAAGAATTTATAAAATATTTTGTCCATTGAAGCGGTAAAATCGATTATATAGAGTAAATTTATTTTGTGGAAAATAAGACCATATTTTATAATGTAGATATAAGACACGTTTAATCATATCCATTTCATAAATTATATAAACGTAATTATATTTTTAAATTATATTTGAATTCATATTGAAAAGAAAAGTCGATATAAATTGTTATGCTTAGATATTGTACAATGACAACGATATTTGTTACTGAAATGAATATGTCAAAGGATTTTTATAAGTTTATTTGCAGAATACCTAACAATGCCTTATAGGAAGAATCGGATTCTGGTTCTGAGAAGTGCGCAAATATTGAGCATGCAAATACTATGGAATGTGCGTATATATTCAAAGATGATTGAACATGATATATGCGAAATAGAATATGTATCTAGATCAAAACTATTTTATTTATTGTGTAATTTTAATTCAGATAAATATTATATTTCCTCTGTTGGATATACAGGATGTTGTTATAACAGTATCTCACTATTAAAACATACGTCTTATTCTCGAACTAACTGAAAAACAGTTCATTGGCGGCCCTATAGTCATTAAAACATTTTAATTTTAACTATTTTTGCTGTAGGTGGAATCGTTCTTGAGTTATTGCAGAAACCCCAAAAACTACACTGCAGGCAACATGCACTTCCGGTTTTAACGTTCTTTTAAAAAATCAGAGGTTTCCTTGCCAAGCATATACAACAATTCTTAAGTTTAAATTTTCATATTTTTAAATTCAGTCATTTCCGCTATAGAGCGTATACACACACACACAAACACACACACAGATAGACGTCATTCCAAAAATAGTCAGACTCGATTCAGGTTAAGATAAAAAATTTGCAGAATATATCACAATAAGATAACAACTTCCACTAGAGATTTTAAGGGGTTAGGCCACTCGAGAGCTAGAAAAAATGGGTCTTCTTTCAGATGTTTTTTTGACGAATGTGTACATGTTGTATACAGGTCTTTATTAAACATGTATTTGACTACATTATCAATTTGTTTCATTACTAAATATATAAAATTGGGGGGCGCAAATGTTATCCAATCTATGAAGTTTTGCAGAAGTAGCGCCAAACGGGCGATAGGATTGAACAACCAGTAATGGACCTGGGACAAAAACGACAACAGTTTTTAAATTTGCAATATATAAGCTCTCGAAGTACGGTGCTGAATTTAAAAATATTCATTTTTGTAGTAATGTCGCGCGATTCAAATAAATGGTACGATTTTTAGCTAAAAATTGCATTAAATTTATACAAAAAAAAAAAATCCAACAATAAAAAAAACTCCTACGATGTTTGATAGAAAATTGTCTATAAATTAAGGCTGTATAAGATTCATGTGTTCTTGTGTAGACGTACTGTTTTCGCCCAGTTACAAAAACAAAAAAAAGTTTTTCGAATTTTTTTGATTTTAAGCTACCATCATCATATTTAATATAACAAAAATAAAAGTTAATCAATCCTAGATTATTCATAGTATACAACCGCATATACTAAGCTGTATGTTTATTTAAAGAAATGTGAAATAAAGTGTATGTAAATATGATTCCTACTCTACAACTAAAACACAGAGCAGAATACCGTCTTTAATTATGTATACATTTTTTCTAATTTATTTATCTATTTAAGGGGGTACTTTTACTTTTCTTAGCGAAAAAAATACAAATTTTCATAATTTTTTTTCTAATTTAATTTATCTTAATAGAAATTAAAAATATTGAATAAATTATTATCATTCAAGTAAATAAAAAAAATTTTTCAATGCTACAGAGGACGATAAAGTGGAGGCTGCAAAAAAAATTTGATTTTTTGGAAAGAAAAAAGTGAAAGGACCCCTTAATCTGCATAACTTGTAAATAAAATATTTAAACATTAATGCTTCGTTTAGGATTATTTAATTTTAAAATAAGCTGAATATAAAGTAATATAAACGGCTTTCTCTTTTTAAGTAACCGAAAGAGCTTCTGTAATCCTTTTTTTTTTAAACTGGGTTTCATAAAGAGACTTTAATTAAAATTTAAGGATAGATGTCGGCATAAGACTAATAACTAAGCAGTATATATTGTTGCTTTATTTTCATATTAATTACAACAGGAACCAACGGCTATCAAGTTGCAATATACCCAAAAGAAATTTGTTATACTTTTTTATACAGAAAATTATTATTCCCTATGTATCAGCGCAGTCAAGTACTTTATTATAACATCTTCTGATTAAATTGCAGATAGCGTTTTTTTTTGTAAATAATTCTTAAGCTTTCTCCTACAAATGCAAATATATATCCTATTTCAACTTATCTGTTTCACTACTTTTGCTTTAAAATTGGAAACGAATTAAAAAAATTTGTTTCAATAAAAAACAGGTTAGCAAATTATTTATAGTATATCTGCAGTATCTTGCACTGGTTTTTCTTATACTGGAACTATATCTATTTAGATTGAAAAATATATAAAATTGTAAATGCCTAAGGAAATATAATTAATGATTTACTATATTAGTAATTAAAATGACGGGAAATTAATTTTTCAAATAAATCAAATAAGTTAAAAATAAGACATAATATATTAGTCAATACTACAATATTTTATATATTTTATAAAGATTTTAATCATTTTCACATTCTATATACTTATTTCAAATCTCAAAAGAATTGATTCCTCCTGATAAAATATTGGCAGATATAGTTGATACATATTTATATGCCTATGTATCTATTACAAAAGAAATAATAAATTAATGAAATCAGTAGGTGTATTTCCATTAAAATCTCGATATCAATTTTTTTCATGATTACTCATTATTTAGTATAAAAAAATAAAAAATAGTTAGCCATCTACACTAGACCTTGTATTGGAAACTATGATTCAAACAGGAAGCAAACACCTGATAGAATTCGATTAGGCTCAAATGACGTCGATGTAGTTAACATAGTCTATGATATCCAATTACAAATAGTAGCAGCAGGGGCCCGTTTGTTTCGCTATTATGCAGTGTAGTTATAGTATTGAAAGTAATAATGTACACTCCCAAAGGAGATAGACCCTACCTAATGTGTCATAAGATACAGTTTGCACCAGATTCAAATAAGTTCGCCGTACGTAATGTCATCTCGTATGTGATAGGAAACGCTCGCATAGAACTATAACATAAATTTGTGTTCCGTAAGACAGCGAACCTATAAGTATAAGGCAACGAAGTTAACCATTTTGGGCCTTGGAACACTGCCAAACAAGATTGCCTTGATTACAAGGTAAAGTGATAACCCTTACACACTTATCGACTTTTGGCGCACCACACTTGAGTCTCAGATTTTAATTTTCACCAACGTTTTATCCATTTTTTTTTTAACATCACGTTCAAATGGGTAGAACGATTTTGTTGCGATAGCAAATGCAGTAAAATAAATTTCATTCCAAACAAACATATAAAATGAACAGGCAACAAGAAAATAAGGTCAATGCCTAAAGTGATTCACTTATATGTTGTAAATAAGAGTTTGGAATTACAATTTATTTTTTTGACAAGTTGTAAGTATAATATTGTATTGAGACTGGCATATATCGATTTAATTTCAAGTGAGAGTGGCCATTTCTTAAATACACTACTGTACCTGAGAAATGCAAATGGCAAATTTTATTTCTAATTGTATTGTATTTTTCATATGTTCATTAATTGGTGGAGGAGGTCCCGGTTTTTTAGAATTTTAAATTCATATAGATTTTGTTCTGTATTTTTTTTTTTTAATATTTTTCCAATAAGTATTTTCTATGCCCATACTCCAAAGAGGCCCAGTGGCCTAAAATGGAGCATGGCTATAATAATAATAAATCAATATTTACTTGGATACATAATTTATACATATATAACGAACTGTAACCGTAAGACTAACAAATTAATATATTGGGATTTTATAAGGTTTCTATGTAGTTTTAAAGATTTCCATATAATAAATAAGATATAAATCTTTATTTTCGTTTGATTACGACATAAGGTAATTTCAAGTTAAATCCTAAGGTTGACATAAATCAGTCTTAATAGCCAGAACGTGTGATCGTATAGTGTATATATGTATACAGTAAATTTAAAATTAATGCAGAGAAATTGCAAATAATCCATTTTGAGATTGGATTCAGGATTAGAACGCAATTTGACTTGATATAGCCGAAAATGTGCGTATATTCTATTTAAAAAAGGTTGAACGCTTCTGATTCGTTTACACGCGAAAAAGTAATTTCCAAGCATTTGTGACAAATAGATTTAACATCAATGTTTGCATTACGCCAAAAGTTTGATTAAATTTCCTGAAGCTATCAGATGAATCCCCATGTTAAAACTTTTACCAACAAAATTGCAGCTGGAAAATGATGCCACATAATGTGCACTTTTCGACAAAATCTCCGTCATATTATTATACAATATAATTAGACAAAACTGTGTGCAGAAGTTTCAAACAAAACAAAAAAAAAAGAGCGGTAAACTTTCTTGGTATAGGTAATATTGAACAAGTAACTTTCGCGGAAGTTAGCGCAGGAATGGATCGTGTCGAGTTCATTTTATTACCATCAGCACTCAACAGAATACACTTAATTTACTCGAGTTAGTTTAATAACGTTTATTGAGCAATGGTATTTGCACCAAATAAATATTACTCTAACTATATATATACGCTATCTGCTAGGATGAATGTATTTAGCTATTTTTATCGACTGTGCAAGAGTAATTTGTATTTTTATGTTACTGATTTGCGAAAATATGTTGACACATGGATATGCTCTGTAAGTTTTTATTATGTTCATTGCCAGGGTTAATTATGTTGTGATTTCGCTGATTTTATTTACTATTTATTTTACTACGCATTTTATAAATTAACTACATTTATAAATTAACGTGCTACCCTGGAAAAAAATGAAGCCAGAGCTTAATTATAAAAATGGCAGTATATTTTACAAAATGGCTTCAATATGTAAATAAACTAATTAAAATATTGAATGAAATTGCACCTGCACATTCGTTCAATTATGTTTCTCATTAGTGACTAATAGAAGGGCTTTACCACTTCCGTAATGACTGGTTGGAGGGTTTGTTATTATGTTGTTGCAAATTTTTTTCTCTATTTGGCATTAAATATGATGCAGCATTTTAAACAT
Source organism: Nebria salina (assembly GCA_944039245.1). NCBI lineage: Eukaryota > Metazoa > Arthropoda > Insecta > Coleoptera > Carabidae > Nebria > Nebria salina. Next base: position 3,040,584 of record OX063268.1, read on the forward strand.
CGAGTTTAATTTAAATTAAGATTAAATATCAAATTCTATATTATTTAAGTCACATTTGTTCTTCAGTTAAACAACAGACAGATGAAATTAATATGATTTACGTAAAATTAAATAAAATAAGTACAAATTTCAACTGTACGAATTTTGGAGAAAAAAAAATTCAAACAAAATATATGCGAAATATTAATATACTTGTTTTGTTATAAAAACTATTTTTTGCAGTCGTTTCGATGGTTTTTCCGAAACTACATGACTTCCGAAGAGAATTTTTTTCCCAAAAATATGAGGTTTTCTTGCCAGGCATCTACATGTCATAAGCTTAAAAAAGCTTATAATTTTACCTTTTACGGTTTAGGCACTAGATCGCATCCACACACACAGACAGACGTCATTCCAAAAATAATTAGATACCATTCAGGGAAGGTCAAAACATATATTTCCGTTAAAATCTCAAGAACAATTTTTTTTCATGATGAACCAAAACGTTTCATATAATCTTATTACAACATTCTTCAATAACCATTGGAGATTGTTTATAATTCTATTACATCTACGGAAAAAAGTTTTATCTTGTTTTGATGGTTCTCTTTTAGTTGATAATGTGGATATATGTACATTTACCGTATCATGTTCTTATACACATAGGATGAAATATATTTATGATAGTTGAATATATGAAAACTACAAATCAATAACTAATCATCATAATAAAATTTCAGACTACCTATCATTTATCGTATGAATTTTAATTAATATGACAATCTTCTGAACCATCTGCCCTCTAAATTCACGAGGGAAATCTACAAATTACAATAACTCATATAAGATGATAAAAGTTTTGATAAGTCTAAATGATCTCGTCTATCTTTTGCTATACTTTCTTTTCGTTAAAAACTTTGCACCATATGCTAAATAAAGATAGATGTCGTAGTTAATTTAAGCCCGGCAAATATAAACTTTTGAATATCTTCATATACGTACGTTCAACACATTATTTTGGCATTTACCCCTACAAAAATAAGTATTTGAATTTTGATCACGTATACCAAGTAAATCGTGCGCCCTCGAGCAAAGTATGAGGCATCTACTTACAAGCATAATCTTGGATTTAAAATAATGCCAACGCTGACTTCACCAGTATCTGATCTTAAACACTGTCTAAAATATATATTATTAAGAGCGTAATATTCTCACGTACAAAGCATTCGTTTATATTTCCCCTTTAAAGTAATCACAATATTTCATGTGCTTCGAACTTATTTGAAATGTCGGAATATAATTTATTAATAGTGACTTAATCGAGACAAAATTCTACAGTCGTACATGATCCAATTAATGGCATATTTACAAAATCAGTTCAAGCAATTATGCATATTATTATGATAATAACATTATGCTATTCATTTAAATTTTCTTCTTTAATTTGTCATATATTTAAATATATATTATTATAATGCGTGTTGACAGTCATCCTGAAAATTAAACAATGAGATTTTTTTCTACATCATGCGTTTTAAGTGATTAATGCTATTTTCCGATTATACGTCCATACCATAATATATGTGTATATTTTTTGTTAATTCGGACATATGGAATAGCAAAAAATTCAATAGTTTGTTGCATTGACTGGCAAGTGCATAAAGTGCATTAGCTGTCCCTATTAAAATGACAATTGTTGATATAGAAATGCATGTAGCGTCAATCTGGATACTTCTGTCAAAATATATGTATTTCCATAGAAACACTGTAATTTTCGTTGAGAAAATACAGACTTTAGTAACTTGTCCAATCTGTTAAGAATCACTCAAGAGTATATTAAACAAAAAGAAAGAATCAAAGCTATGCCAGGTTGTAGTGTTTCTAATAGGTGAGGTTGCCTATTTTCTACATGACTTCCTTACAATCAATCTTCAAATGCCATTATGGGAAAGTTCAGAATTAAAGAAGTGCTGCGCCACCGGCACTTTTACTTCGGTATTTTTTATCAAAGTTTACTGCACACAACAGCACAATAATATTTAAGAACAACATAGTATTCCTACTATACTACATATAACATAGGATCAAGAATGTCAAATGCAATAGATACTATAGGATATTTACAGATTGTGTAGTGCAGTTTAGAACTCGTATTTCCTTTTAAAGACTGACTTTGTAAAGCTAAAAATGAAATCATAGGAAATTATTTATATAAGAAAATGTAGATACATAAACCTGTGAATAAAATATGCGCAATTTCTTGCACTGAACATTCTTGTACTTCTTACTCTCTTCTACGCAGTAAGTAAGTATTGTAACATGACAAATTTCGATATCGAGATTTTAACGGATATGGCCTTCCCTGAATCGATTCCAACTATTTTTGGAATGACGTCTGTCTTTCTCTGTGTGTGTGTGTGTGTGTGTGTGTGTGTGTGTGTGTGTGTGTGCGTGTGTGTGTGTGTGTGCGTGCGTGTCTCTGTGTGTGTGTGTGTGTGTGTGTTTGTGTGTGTGTATGTGTGTATGTGTGTATGTGTGTATGTGTGTGTATGTATGTGTGTGTATGTGTGTGTGTGTGTGTGTGCGTGTGTGTGTGTGTATGTGTGTGTGTGTGTGTGTGTGTGTGTTCTCTACAGCCTAAACGGTTGAAGCTAAAATTATGAAACTTTAAACTTAAGATTTGCAAATGCTTGGGGTGTGCACCTCTTATTTTTGAAAAAAATATTCAAAGCGGAAGTGCCTGTTTACTCCAGTCATTTTTTGCAGTTTATGCAATTACTTAAAAATGGTTAGAGTTAAAGAAAACTTGTCTGAACAAAAATTAAAGGTAATTATGTTTAGCACAACTTTTGTTTGATTTTTTTTTCCAAAAAGAGTACTGGTTTCAAAATAAACTTCTGTTTATTATATATTTTTTTACATAAATCGTATCATCTGTGCTTGTCAATTGTTTAACAAAATAGACTTAAATAATTTGAAGTTTGACATTTAATATTTATTCAAAGATATATATTTAGTGTAAAAACAATGTAAAGGTTAGAACAAATATTATAAATTAGATAAATAATGAAACTACGATATGGTTTAACCTAAATGCGTATAAGAAAGTTCGGTGCATGACACTGCACATGTTTTATTTCAAGAGAAATATATATTCTAAGATAATATAATTTTTAACATATATTTTTCTTATTATACTAGTTTAAAATATTTTACTAACCTTTGAAATTCTATATCAAAAAATATTTTTTGTAACCGGTACCTTTTCGAAAAAAATGTCAAACAATTGTTGTACGACATATTAATATCTCTTTTTTAATTCTAACTATTTTTGCTGTATTTACAACTATTTTTAAATTATTGCACAAATCGCAAAAAATTATTCGAGTAAACTTGCACTTTCGGTTAGAAACTATTTTCTTTCTAAGCATCTTAAATCTTAAGTTAAAGTTTCATTATTTTACTTTGAACCGTTTAGCCTGAAGAGTTCTCACTCATACACACACACACACACACACACACACGCATACACACACACACACACACACACAAACACAAACACACATACACACTTACACACAAACACATACACACACACACTAACACACACACACACACATACACACACAAATACACACATACAGACACATACACACACATACACACACATACACATACATACACACACATATAAATAGCTAGAATTTATTTTCAGCACCTTGTAAATAATTGCATTATTTATGAATATATATATTTAATTTTATATGCTTTTTTAAAATACGGATTAACAAATTTGTACTTTCATTAACAGAATATATAGTTAATAATTTGATTAGAATTAAATCCGAGAAAAAAGTGATAACATTTAATTAATGAGCGAAAGAATACATGTAAAGGACGTATGTGTACCATATTTTTATAAATTTTTCATCAGAAACTTAGCAACGAATTTACTTATATTTAAATTACTACAGTTTCTTGTAAATTAGGTACAGCTAGTTAAACATTTTTTTAAATACATAAACGTAGAATGAAAAAGTTCTAGATCCATGAATATTGCATGTGAGATGTATGGAAGCGGCGGAAATATGCAGATAAAAAATAAACGGAGAGATAATAAGTGCCTAGCCTGAACATGACTGAACCAGTATATCTTTTCACATTTTCAAGAAAGAATATATAATAAAGATAATCTTTTTTATAATATTTCAGTCCATCACTTGTTGACTGTGTGTGCTTTATCTTTCACTTTCATAGAACTGAAGGAATGTGTTCCTGTAAAATATAAGCAAGCTGATCCCAATCTCTTAAGAATATTAAAGCCTTATTTTAGCTAAAAGGCACAAAAGAACATTCTACGACATGATTAAAATTGTGCATTTCTTTCTTCGTTTTACTAAGCTTAATGTTTTCAACAATCTTAATTCACGAATAGAATTTTGTATTATGTCTAAGATACATAGTTTATGAAAATCAGTTGATATTTGTACTTACTTACCATCTTATCTATCCATTTCGAACAATTCCTTAGAACTTTGTTGGTACAGTGGAATCAATGCATTGTTTCAACTACTTTACAGATAAGACTTTACCGAATTTCATATATATTGTCACATTTCAAACAATTATTTACAATGCTATTTTCAATATAAAACAGTGCACATATAAAGTAAATTAATGTTTTTTATTCACAATGTTCTTATATTATTAAAACAAGGATTCATTTCGATCACTTAATGATAATTTCCAGCTTTAGTATAGTTCAATTATTTTGTGATAAGTATAATAATAAAATATCTGAAATGCCTTTTGATGTTTAATACGTAATTATAATATGATGATCTAATTCTACAATGATTAACACGCATCAGGTGAAAGTAAATGCATATACTCACTGACGTACAAACAAATCAAAATTAATTACATTACTGGCCGTTATTATACTCATGTATAATGCAATAATATAAATATATATTTAATTATTTTAAATAATGCAAATGTTAATATGTCATTAATAAATTCAATAAAAGTGAAATTGGCAAATATTTAATAATTATGTAGGTGGTCAAAAAATTGTGTAACTAATTTCGTATTATAAATTAACACGCATGCAAATACGTTATCGATAATTTTAAATTATATAAATGTTACCGGATCAAAATTGCAATAATTGTGAAACGATTAAATGCTCACTACTAATTCAAAGGGTTTTCTTTTTGATTCAATAGAACGTATCGTAACGAATATAGAAATTAATTAAATTCAAATTTTTATTGCAGAAATGTATCAAACAAAAGTTGTTAAAAATGTTAATCTCTTTTTCTGTCGGTTAAAAATATTAATCTTTTTTTTTTGTAGGGTAAGAGCAAACATGCATTTCCGGTTTAAATATTTAACAAATGAAAGGTTTTTCTGCTACGATACACACATTTAAAAGTTTCATGCTTGCAACAGTTTTGAAGCTATAACTTTCAAATACTGGCAGACAGTATGTATGCACATACATCTAAATAGCTGTTTTTACTCCCAAATAGTTTAATTAAAAAATAAATGTAAATAATTTATATTATGTTTCAAATTTCCTTAAATAAATAATTTTCAGGAAATTATTTTTGTAGGACACAAAATAATATAAAGTTTGTTTTCATCTTAAGAGACGCCTTAAAATTATATATCATAATAAATCAGTGTCAAAGTATTTTCAGATTTCTAAAAGTAGCACCTACAATTCATAAATTAATTATGCATAACCCTTTGAAAACAATTATTATTCTTCGATATTTTGTTTTTCGAAAATAATCGATTTATATATGAGATTAAAATTTATATGTTTACCCAATGTAAAATTAAGAATGTTTAATAGCTAGTAGATAAAATTGGAAGTCTATTAAAAACATATATTTTATTGCATGGCCACAGCAAATATTTTTATTTTACAATTAGTTGAACAAATAGATTTAATCTATATGTATCTGATTTTTTAGGCTGAAATAATTCTAACAGATAGTATATCATGCTTGAAAGTCAATGTCAGCACACTCAAAAAGGGAAAGAGAAAAAACTGTTTGTAGCAGAATAATATAACGAAAATTTCAGTAATATTTCTTCTCGAACATAATGCGTCTCACGTTGCAAATTTCCATAAATTTGCCATACTTACTTTATTTATTGCAAATTCCATTAGCTGTTTTAAATCATGCAGTATCGCATAAATTAAGCTCATAATTCGACATAAAAATAATTTCCTAGGTACTTTTTTGTAATTTTTTTATTAAATTCAATAATTTTTATAACTTTCTCACTATTTTTATGCTGTTTTCTTTTTACACGAAGTAATAAATATCTATTTATAATGATGAGAAAAATTGAATGTCTGAAGTCATAACTTGAGGTTAGTATAACCCATTTTTGAAAAAAATAGTCGAATTCTAGCCATTTTTTGTTATTTCAGCAATATCTCTGTAACGAGTAAACTTATATAGTAATATTCATAGTCGACTGGTATGGTCATTGAAAGACACAAATAGGTTGTACGGGCTTCAGAGAAAAATATCCTTTGCAATTCTGTAAGAAAACGTATGAATGTAGTATGAAAAGAATCAACTAGAACATTCCTCAAAATATGCATTGCCTTGTTGAAACTTTGAGATGGGAGTTTTCATGATTGCGTTATATTTTTTCCAACTATGCACATTTTGAGGAAAATATGTTCCGAGCAATAATTTTCATAAGTGTGTGTGCTAATACCTCAGTCGCATTACTAGGTATGGGTTGCGTATTCTCTTCTGTATTATCACATTAAAATTGTTTAACCCTCTTCTGCATTCCATTGGACTTGAGACTATTAGCATAAGTGCTACTATAAAGAAACTTTTTGCCTATGGTTGTAATTTTTTTTATGTAAAATGTTGTAAATGTGTACATTAGATTGAAATAATAACGTCGAGGCTTTTTTCGCAAAGTATACTTGTTAAATAGTAAAAAATACAACATAAGAATCAGAATTGTGTAATATTTGATTTGGTCTAATAAATTAATAATCTTCAATTTCGCAAGCTCCATGAATATTTTGAAATTTGTTTTATTAGTGCGTTAAATTAGAGCAATTAATGATTAATTGTTAATAATTATTGTCCATAATTAGACAACAAAAATATATAAATTTCAAATGGTTACATTTCTCTATCTTTTTAATTTCTTATACGAAGTAATAAGTAATTATTGAAAGTCATGAAAAAAAATCGATCTAGATATTTTAACGGAAATATACATTTGACCATCCCTGAATCGAGTCTGTGTGTTTGTGTATATGTGTGTATTGTGTGTGTATGTGTAAGTGCGCTACACCCAAAAGATTGAATGCAAAATTATGAAATTTTAAATTTAACTCCTACTTTTGAAAAGAATTTTCAGTCCAGAAGTTTATGTTTACTCTAGTCATTTCTAATTCGGTCCAAATTTAACTTCAACAAATTTGCAGTAAATTTAATACGTGTACGTCAACAATCTACAAAGTCTTCTAGATTTTGACTTTCTATATTCGAGAATGTGATCATTCATATCATGTGTGAAGAAGGACGATGTTCAAATAAATATCTTTTACGGTTAAATATGGAACACAGTTAAAAAAACTAGAACTTTCTAACAGGAAAACAGAACACGCAGCTTCAAAGAACAAGAGCGATATTGTATGAAAATCTCTCAAATTTTAAACAGAAATAATTTCTTTGCACATATAAATAATGTGAGAAACACAGAGCCATGCAGACAAGTATCTATGTATATAATGGCAAGTGTTTGTTGTATACCCACATAATACGCATTGTATATTCTTCTTTGTCGTCTCACGTAATATAATATATTAATTTAATTAAAAACTTCTCTTTACTTCTGATCTCATTCATCTTTTAAGTTTCGTCTCCTGAGACGCAATTAATTCAACAGTCATGTTATTTATTCGTAAACGTTATCTAGTTGTTATATGCAGACTACTCTCAAGAACAATACTTCTTCAGTTCAGTATCGCAATCTTGACATGAGATATTTGAATTTTTATCACTATCGGTAGATTTATTAATTTTCTGATACGAAGTATTAAGTAAGTATTGTTATCACAAATCTGGCAAATTCAAAAGTAGCAAATGATTAAAAATATTAGATATAAATATTTCATTAGGTTTTAAATACATTTGACTTCTTAATATAGTATAATTAATTATTATGTACTCTAGAACGTTTAAAACTTTTCTAAACTTTTGTATTTTATAAACATTTTTCAGCTCTTAAGAAAATTAAAGATAAGTTCATTGTTGGTGCGACAATCATTTAAAATTTAAAGATGTTTTGTACAATTAAGAAGCTCAATGTAGTTAATAGATGGTGGTGCAGTCAGGCATAAATAAATTAAATTATCTGCACATTCATAAAAATCCATATTCGTTGGAGTCAAAGATCTAAGAAGTGTTTTATGTTAAAAAATGATAAAGAACTTGGTCAAGTTCATGTCCAGACTTCAAAAAGGTTTGGCATAACACTTTACAAAACCTATTCTCGATTTTTTGCCTTTTTTTTCGACATGGCATCATTAATGCTTGAAAACGATCACAAACGTTTGTAAAGAATCCTTAAATGGCCGGTAAAAAATGAACAAAAAAACCGAATCCTTTAAATTTAAATGTCGTTATCTATTCAAAAATGTTTACTTTGCAAACAAGCTAAAATATATTCGACAGTTTTATTTGTTTGTAAATGGAACACTATTGGGAACTGGATTAATTTGACTAGCAAGGACCTATGTGCAATAAAAAACTTATTCAAGATTGAAGCAGCGAATTCGATTTGAATGGTTTTCCCAGAAAAGTGCTTTCAACCTTTATCGAGTTGTTTCTCTGTTTTTTTTCCAACTACGCATACGAATTTGTTAGAACGTTTACAAACATATCTTTGTACATCATCCTCTTGTGAATTTATTTAAATTGATAGCAAGTTAAGTTAATATTCATTTTATTAATAAGTATGGATTTATTCGAGAAAATATAGTAAAATGTTGATCCTAACAAAAAGAATTAATTGAATAATTCCTGTGTAGAGTAAATATAATAGTGAAATATATTTAGGTATTGTCTATTATTAGAGTATTTATAATAAAATAAATAATAATATATATTGCCCATATTAACGTTGATAACAAAAAAACATCTGGCGGCAAATGAATTACTACAAACAAATTTTTTCGCTATCATATATATTCTAAACATTCATTTGCATTAATGTTTTACATATCAATAAATGCAGTTAATTTGAATATTTACGTATGCATACTATATAGAATATATGCATATTTCATACGTACTACAACCGACAATCAAAGTTTCAGGCAATACCATTAAAAGTTTTCTATGCATAGGCATTAATTAGATTGAAATTAAATGCAATGTGGAGTGAAGTAGGTGACTATCAAATGATTATGGTTCGGATGGGTATGGTATGGAGCGTAATATTGCTTTACATTTATATTTAAAGGATCTATAATAATAATTCTAATTATCAGTTATGCGTTTGAGCTATTCTCAGATACGAAACATTACCTCGCTCGAACGCGTTAGTGAACCAAAAAACTGTGTATTATTTTTTATTCGTATAAAAATGGTAATTCTTCTAGTTCAAAAATTATTTCGTACATACCCGTTTTTCGTTTCTCGGATTACAAACGCACACGCACACTCACATCCGCTTATACACACAAACACACAAACTCAAACACATGTATGTGGAGAATTAGAAATTAGGATAAGGAAATAAGGATAAGCAACAACAAGCAAATTCATTTAGTTTATATTTTTTTAAATACAATTATAAAATATTTGACTTTCTAGAAAACATAAAACAATGTTCCATGTAGCCTACTAGGGTTCAAGCCTCATGCTCGGCTCCAATTGTAAATTATGGGTTTGAGTTATAACGCACACGAGCAGATTCAATTACAAAATATCCGACTTTTTAGAAAACATGAACATCATAAAACAACATAAAACTGTCCTGCTTCGCCTTCTAGGTAAGCCTTGCGCGGACGTCGCCATCTAGAATAGTGCTAGAATGTAGTATTTTTATCGAGTTTCAGTGGAATTTTATAATTAAATATAAAACTAATAATACGAATTGCATTAGAAATAGACATGGTTTTCTTTGTTTTGATTATTATGCTACTAGTTTAAAATATATTTTGATTGTGCATATATACCGAACATCGGCGAAATCAATGCCAAAAGCATCGTGATCAATTTGCTCCAGAGATACTACTAGTTCTGCACACACTATTACTTGAATTATATTATGCCATGAATGATTATGTTTTGTTTACTAATATATGATGATTGCTTCGATTGTTATTTACATAAAACATCTGCAGTGTCATGCACCGAACTTTCTTATACGCTTTTGGGTTAAATCACATCCTATTTTCAGGATTTTTCTAATTTATAATTTGTTCTAACCTTTGGAACACTTCACACTAAATATATTTCTTAGAATAAATATAAAATTTCAAACTTCAAATTATTTAAGTCGGTTTTGTTTTTTTTGATAAGCAATTTACAGGCGCAGATGATACGATTTATGTAAAAATAAATATAATTTGAAGAAATTTCAATAGCCATTTTCTTGTTAACGGTACCATTTGGGAAAATGAGTTTCAAATAAAAGTTGTACAAAATGCTGATATCTATAATTTTTGTTGTAACAATTTTTTTGTAACTGTAACTATTTTTGAGTAATTGCAGAAACTGCAAAAAAATGATTAGAGTAAACATGCACTTCCGGTCGGAATATTGTTTTCAAAAATAGAAGGTTTTCTTGCCTGGCACATACAAATATTAAGTTTAAAATTTCATAATTTTCCCTTTAGCCGTTTGGGCTGTAGAGCGCTCGCATATATACACACACACACAGATACACACACACACACACACGCGCACGCACACACACACACACACGCGCACACACGCACACGCACACGCACACGCACACGCACACGCACACGCACACGCACACGCACACGCACACGCACACGCACACGCACACGCACACGCACACGCACACGCACACGCACACGCACACGCACACGCACACGCACACGCACACGCACACGCACACGCACACGCACACGCACACGCACACGCACACGCACACGCACACGCACACGCACACGCACACGCACACGCACACGCACACGCACACGCACACGCACACGCACACGCACACGCACACACACACCCACACACACACCCACACACACACAGACGGACGTCATTCCAAAAATAGTTGGAATCGATTCAGGGAAGATCAAAACGTATATTTCCGTTATAATCTCGAGATCGAAATTTTTCATGATTACAATCCTTACTTATACTGCGCATAAGAAAGTAAAAACTAGCGTTTTGCATATTATTCTTGCACTTAATGTTGGTTGCTTAAATTATTTTAATAATTGTACATATATAAGTACTTAGGCAAAGCCAAACTTATTTATAAAAAGAATACATCTTTTTTTCATATAGATTATTATTTTACGCAATCATGCATTTAAAATGCTCTATAACTCTAGCACTTTCTTTTTGCCATAGATTTACTTTTAACCGTAAAGGTACATCTAAGAAATCGAATTTATTCCACACCCTACGTTTATACTTCCGCTTCTTTATCCAGCATTCACTCACGTAAGCATGCTATTGTAAATATTTTAAAATATTTATATTCTTAGGTATAATAACCAATAAAGACTTTTCATTTAATTGCGCAATTAATTCCTTCCGTTAGTACATTAACTAATTGTGTGGCTGGAACAATTTTCACGGATTTTATAACACTATAAGATGACTGAAAAGTCGAAAAGCGTCTCTATTTATAAAATAGTAAAAATTGATGAAAATTACTAAGTGTGCAATTCACATAAATAAACTGATCTATCCTTTTAAATATCAAACAACTGTCCTGAATCTTATGTGACGCCTTATAGTACAGTTTGTGAAATATGTGTACGATATATTAGTTTTCCTTTTATTGGAATTACAAAGATTAGTGGATGTCTCAGAGAACTATTGAACGGTTAAAATCATATAAATGAATAAAAACCGAACTAACGAGATTTTAGAATTAAAGAGGCGAGCACAATAGCGTCTGTTCGTTTAATACTTTTTGACATTAAAATTTTCAATAACGGTTACAATAACATTCTTTACGATGTATGCCGAAGATCATTTCAAATATCGCATTGCTCATATTTCCAATATATTTTATTTCATATTTGTATTTTACATTCATGTCTCATCTTTATTGAAGCAAAAAGACATTATATTATATTATTTTTAATTGTATATAAACTATTTATGAGAAACAAAATTATATAGTCGTGAATGTGAAACGCGTATATCAATAATTTAAGATCATCGGATAAAATTGTCCGATTGATAGTTTAACTTTATGACGTCACATCTAGTCTGCTCATCTAAATATATCTGTTTATGGTTTTTGTGACAATGGTATTATAAAAAATATTTAAAAGGCTAAATAGTTTCTATTTAAGTATCATTTATGAAATAACAGTTTATAAATATTGAAATATGCTCTACATACATATATGTATATGTTTATTATGCGTATTATTTATATATTTACATAATTTTATATAAAAATTGGTATACATATATGCATTTTACTATTTATGGCAAAATCATAACAATCATAGTTTTATGTAAAATGTCTGTGACGCGCACATTATCACATGAAAAGTGGATTTAAGTTACGAATAAACGAATGAAGATATTGTTAACACAGCTCATTTTGAAGTCATTCGTAACACCAGAAAGTTGGAAATAGAATTTGAATATGTTTAAAACTTCCGTAAAAACTTTTATACCGCATTCCATATGAAATTGTAATAAGAATACCTGAACTAGTAGTATAAGCTTAATACTAAAGTTAGTGCATGGTTAGTCTAAGACAATGCTGCGAAGAAAATTAATAATCTAATATTTCAATTTGTTGAAAGAGTATCATTTTAGAAAAGAATTAATAGAAGGACATGTATGAATAATTTAATGAGTTTAAATGAAGCGAAAAAGGTGTGTAAGGATATAATTGAATGGCGTAAGATTATAAAGATGTGAAACTATGTAAAGATATGAAGAATGTTGAGGGTTTTCTGCCACCCCATTTGATGGGATTAGGCGTGGTGATTATGTATGTATATATGTATTATTTTCTACTAACATTTAATTAATTTGTGAAATGATAAATCTTTTATGTTTATGAAAATTGCAAATAAATAATGACATTATTTCAATAATAACATCAGAGTAGACGTCACAAAAATTAAAAACGAATCTCGAGAAATCGAAAATTGAATTATCTACTGGCGAATTAGACTAATCAATATACCCCTGCAGAAATGTTGCTTATATTTCTAGCTTATTAGATATTATATACATACTATTATGTATATATTGCATTTATATTGTTATTCATATTTCGAATTGGCGATGGAAGCAAATGGTGTAAATTTGAAACAATAACATCAGAAATGAAATCATAAATATCGTGTATGTATCGTCATATATTACGCAATTGAAAACATGTAATATTTTTCATGGAATGAAAAACACAATTTTTCATATTTTATTAACAGAATGAAACTGAAGTGCGGTTTACGCTACACTTGTTTAAAAGTGATTGATAATATGTTGAAGAGTGTATGCCTATGTTTCATAATCGAGATCATTTCAATGAGAATTAATTTCAATTTTCATTGATTTCATTTCAATTACAAATTTACTATTTTTCGCCAACTTAACAAATGTGATATTTTTGTAATTTATTACTTGTGGAACCAAATCCTACAAGGATTATCTACCAGGATGAATATGTCAAGGGATGTGAAGCTTTGAGTGAATTATTGAGTGTTAATGTCTATGTTGATATACGAGCGTGAATGCTGGGTAAGGAAAACAAAAGGAAGCGTATGAACAATGTAAAAGAAATGTACGAATCATCGAATAAAATGGTTTAGCCATGTGAAATTATGTACAATGACTGGATAATTAAGCATTCATATATATGATGTAAAATTACGAGCGAACAAAATAAATGTGTACATAGAAGTATTGATGAATGTAGATAAATAAATTTAAATCTAGTTAAAACGTCAAATGATTGCATTTTGTGAAGATTCGACTATGCATGCAGTTTAGTTCAATCTAAGCATTAGATCTACTTACAAATGCAATAGAGTGAAATTCACGTTGGCAAATAGATTCAAATACAAACACAGTGCAAACAAGGTCTTTTATAATTGACAAACTTGACCTGGAATACCAAAGTAAAGCTACGTATTATAGTATAAATTTTAGTTAAATACAATTTCGATACAGAAATTTAAGTAGTTTCTATATTGAAATATATAAATTTACTACATTTTATATAGAAATGATTCTTGAAATAAGAGTAATATGTTTTATTTAGCACCGCTTTTTCTCTCGTTATGTTTTAGAAAGTAAAAATATTAATAGAAAAAGGTTTTATATAAATTTTAAAATAAGTTGAACGTTGATATACATACAAAATTTCAAAAATACTCACAATTGAATCGGAAGCTCGTTGCGTTAAATATCGAGTCAAAAAATATCTTCGTGAACATTATCTTGTTTGGCAATTATCGCTGGAAAAATCATTAAATTTTGTAGCGTTTCTTAGATGGTTTTATATTTGTTTGCGAAATTATGATTTATTATTGAATAAAATTACACTCGAGTGTTTTTTATTAGAAATTTTATTAAAATGTTTCAACAAGTTCCAACAGCAAAGACTATTAATTTTATTATTGAATACTATCATATTATGTCTACTTTGAACTTACTTAAATATTATGTTAATATATTGCTAAATTAAGATATTTTTCCTTAATTTAAGAAAACTGCATATAATGAGCATGAAATTATTAACGTATATACCTAATGAAAAGACATTTTAAGTTTGTAATATTAAATTATCAATAAATTTCAACTTGTAACACGTAATTGATATTTTAAAGTAAGATTATGCAATATGACTTGGTTTTACGTTATGTATAGTGGTGTGCCGGTATGTGACATTATTGTTCTGAAGTCATGTAACTAAGTTTATACAACTTATGGTGCTGTGATTTCGAATTTGCTGAAAATACGTTTTGGTTCGGTGAGCATGGTTACCGAAACTCCCTGCTTACAACACGAAAAGTATTAAAAGTACTGCAGTGCATAACATCAAGACAAAAAATTTTTTAGTGAACCTTCTTACTTTTATTAACAAGATAACGAAGGGAAGTTAACTTCTGTGAAAGTATATTCCAAAAATGTTTTTGAATATTTAAATTTTAAAAGATTTCGTTTCTCATCGATTTTCGCTTTTCAATCATGAGTTTGTATTGTAATGGAGCCAGGCTTTTCACATGGGCTTAAAACTATTGTTGTTTACTATTTGAATAAGCAAATATATTTATTTTGCCGAGCAATAAGTCTATTCTTTTGATAGTTCCGCACGAATTGATTCTTAGTTGAAATGACTTTGGAAAACGGTTTTTTGTTTAACTTTACAATTATATATATATATATATATATATATATATATATATATATATATATATATATATATATATATATATATATATATATATATATAGCATAGGTATATACAATAGTTACGACTAATATAGGTCATGCATACTGACATCACACAACACGCTGAACAGGGAACATTTTTTTAACATATTGCCAATTACTGTGTTAGCAGATGGTATTTTGCGTTGTTAAAAGTGTTTTAAGTAGATTGAATAATCAAAGGAATTCTTTTTTTAATTAAAATCTAACTTATTTAATTATATGTTTATAGCTGCAAAAAATAAAATTTGCAAAAAAATATTGGAAAAACAAAACAAAATTGCGTCTTCTTACGCAGTTCCACGGAGAAAAAGAAATACTTTTTATTGTTAATTAATTTTGCACAAATATAACAAGAAGTGAGATGATAATACAAGAAACAATTTTTCTAGAAGCACATATTCAAGTCACTTGTTTTATTTTAAGTTCCAATGAGCATGTATTTGTCATGCAATAATATTACAAGGCAAGTTTACTGATTGTCTTAAGTTTTTATTTTTTCTCTTTGGCAGTTGTTTCCACACATTTCAGAAAATCCGTCGTAATCAAGAGCGCCCTGCAGTTATCTTGGGAAACACACTCTTTGTATGGTGCGTGCGAAGTGTCGAAATAGACGCAGAACAAATTGGAACCATCGAATAAAATGGGCCACTTTCATCGAACGTCGCGATTTGATTACATTTTAAATTACAATTGACGACGCAACACATATTTGATGCCATTTTTCCAATTATGCTGTATCACAAAGCGCAAGTTAACTTGATTCCGTATCAACTGATGTATGCTTTATTTATTCAGCAACAGCAATAAAAAAAATTGTTTTTTACTGGTATACATATATTATAAAAATATTGCGGTTCAGTATCTATTCTCAATCAAACTGAAGAATAATTGGAAAATAGCGATACGCTTATAGTTCTTTTGAACCTAAATAAATTTCGGTTCGATAATGTTAAGATTTAAATATTTACGGTTTAAATAATTACGATCAAGATCCGGTATACGTTAGTTGTTATACATATACTAATTCTATGAGATAATTAAAAAATCATACTATCAAACATTGTACCATTTTATTCTTAAAACAATAATTGTTCTAAATATGTTTTTTCTATAATAAAAGAAATATAATTTCACAAATAGTTGTTGATACATATATAGTTGGTGTTTTGATTGTTTACAGACGAATAAGCTCGCCGCAAATGATCTGCAATCATTGACTTAGTTGCTTCAGTAAATATCCTGTATTAGGATTCATGTAGAAACAATCGACCACACATAGTAAAAGAATATCACGCCGAAACGAAAATATCTTTATTTATTTATTGAATGATTAATAAATATTTGGTTGCAGAAAATTTAATTCTATTCGTTTTGTGTCTTGAAATTAGATTCGTAATACGAAACAGACAATAGAGGAAAAAAACTAACCAAGAAAATTAAGCCTCGATAATTAATTGCGGTATCAGATTTCACTTTTTTCCGTACTTATAAGATGTTATAAATAAGTAATAGCAATTACAAAAAATCCAAGTTGAGATAATATTCGTTATAAGCATCTCTTAAAATTACTATTTCGTGTAAACATTTTTTATAATAAAATACTTTTTTGTCTATCAATAAATTAATTTATTTTTGTTTATATAATATTCCAAGTTTTAATATACATGACTAATTAAGTATATAATACTTTTCAAAATTAACTTTGTGCCGATTTTATATAATACGCAATTTCGTGAATTCCATTTTTGTAGTTCTGATTAAAGCATACGTAATACGGAAACGTCGTGTTCAATTACATAAATTAATAAACCAAGACGCAAACGCACCAATTATTGCTCCTTAACACATCCTTGATTCGTAAAATTACGTAAAATAAGTGATAAAAATAATTAGAAAATTCAGTTTCATACAATTTCGTTCCATATATATTTTAATAAATTACAGATGATGTCTTCATTTATACAGATTTAAAATACAAGATGGTTTATATTAATATTAATTAAAAACCATATTGGATTACCTTTAATTTTATCATTACATTTAAAGCATTTTTGACTATCCAATCTGTAAAAAAAATCATCATTAATCGAGATTTGAAATTACTGTATATATGTATGTCAAATGTTTAAAAAACCCAATACATTTGCGGTGCAAATATGTACTTTTAATTATCAAGGAACATTTAAAGTAAGCATAATCCTTTATGTTCTAATAGTTAACTAATCACATTTAGCTACTTTAAAACAAAAATACTAATATTGTGAATCGATTAAAGATCTTTTTACTGGTGTTTTGGAAATGTGTAAAAACTTTTTCCTGTTAAAGCTACTAGGTACATATATATCTAGGATAATCTACTGGATTATTAAGGTATAGTGCATCATACTTTTGTTCTGTTTTAAATATGTAATCTACTGACGTCAAGTCTTTAAAACTCGCATTTTTTCGCAGGGTACAATATGTTTATAGGCAGATTCATATACGAAATGCACTAATAAGTTTTATCACTACATTAAATTTTAAAATTAAATAAGTTTATTAACATTAAAAATTCTCTTATTTTATAAAATGTATGCACAATTTATGTATAGTAACTAAATATCAATACCACTGTAACACAACTGGAAAACTATTCAAATCAAATTGAATTGTATTATGAAACTTTGATCTAAATGAATAGATATTTAATAATTGTTAAAACTATTATGTAATTCATAGAGACACATTTCAAAATTATCGATGACAATTTTCAAATAAAAAACATGTAACCTTGCTAATTATTTCAGAAATAAATATATTTTAAGTAAATACAACAGATTCAATTTTATTTATATATAAAAGAAAATGCTGGTAGTTTTGTTTCAATAGTTTATTGGTTAATTTCAAATAGTTTTGTTATTTTTACTTTTATATACGATCTCGAGATTTTAACGGAAATATACGTTTTGACCTTCCCTGAATCGATTCCGACTATTTTTGGAATGACGTCCGTGTGTGTGTGTGTGTGTGTGTGTGTGTGTCTGTGTGTGTCTGTGTGTGCCTGTGTGTGCCTGTGTGTGTGTGTATGCTTTCTACATCCTAAACGGTTGAGGCTAAAATTATGAAACTTTAAACTTAAGATTTGCATATACCTAGGGTGTGCACCTCTTATTTTTGAAAAAAATATTGAAAGCGGAAGTGCCTGTTTACTCCAGTCATTTTTTGCAGTTTATGCAATTACTTAAAAATGGTTAGAGTTACAGAAAAATTGTCTGAACAAAAATTAAAGGTAATTATGTTTAGCACAACTTTTGTTTGATTTTTTTTTCCAAAAAGAGTACTGGTTTCAAAATAAACTTCTGCTTATTATATATATTTTTACATAAATCGTATCATCTGTGCTTGTCAATTGTTTAACAAAATAGACTTAAATAATTTGAAGTTTGACATTTTATATTTATTCAAAGATATATATTTAGTGTAAAAACAATGAAAAGGTTAGAACAAATATTATAAATTAGATAAATAATGAAACTACGATATGGTTTAACCTTCTATTTTTAAAAAAATATTCAAACCGGAAGTGCCTGTTTACTCTAGTCATTTTTTGCGGTTTCTGCAATTACTCACAAATGGTTACAGTTACAGAAAAATTGTTTGGACAAAAATTAAAGGTAATTATATTTCGCATGACTCTTATTTGAAATTTTTCGAAAAGAGTACTGGTTTCAAAATAATGGCTATTGAAATTTCTGTTTATTATATCTCATCTGCGCCTGTCAATTGTTTATCAAAAAAACAAAATAGACTTAAATAATTTGAAGTTTTACATTTTATATTTATTCTAAGAAATATATTTAGTGTATGAATTTGAAAAATAATGAAACTACGATGTGGTCTAACCCAAATACGCATTAGAAAGTTCGGTGCATGACACTGCAGAAGTTTTGAATATATTAAAATAATAGTCTAAACATAGCAATATCAGAAGAAGCAATTTACGAACGTTGTCATTGTGGATGGTCACACTAAATAATATTTTTATAAAACGACAAAAGTTATCATGAATTTACTTTATTGACTGGGTAAATCACAATTAATTAATTAATTCAAACCCCAAGAAATCTATCTTTAAATATATCTTGTTGTTAATTACAAATTTGTAGCATTTAATATCGATATTACAAAGTATAACAATATAGGAATAAGGGTAAAAAAACATTGTTTTTCTTATATCTCATTTACATTTTTAAATGTTAATCGATTATCAGCCAATTTAAAAAAGCATAAATATTGTTATATTCTCACAAATAAATTTCATTTAAAATGGTCAAAATTAACAAAAATTTACAGCCCAATATTCGTCAAACACCAAGGACATTAAAGTAGACGTCCTACGGTCACATAAGATCAAAAATATACGTCGTGTGACGATAAATTTGAGTGCTTTGAGCACATTTGAGATATTTTTTATACTAAACAATATTTATATGTTACTTATTTTTAATATATATGTAGATAATTTAATGGGAATACTAGTTCTTTCATATAAGTTATGTACTATAGAAAACCAAATAATTATGGTTGTCTAATTTTATTTTGACTAAATATGTTTAGGTATTTTATCAAATGCAGAATAAACTTTCCTATGCACTTTCTCTACTATTTAAAAATGTAATTGACAACATTTTTTAATAATTTATTTGGTTCTGAAAGTATCAAACGTGACACATTTAGGGTCTGAACTCATTCGGCGGATACCGTATGTGCTTTGTACTAGCGTTTCTATAGAAAATAAAATAATTAATTTGTTAACGGATTAGCTTAGTCCTAACGTTAGTTCCTCAGAACAAATTTATTCTAAAACTTCCTTAAGTGCACGAAAATAGAGTTATAGTAATGAAATATTCTAATTATGTATATGGAACAAGTTGTCCGATGGTTAGACATACGCAATTTTTTTACCATACAAAACAGATTAACGTAATTTTTAGCAATAGTGCATGTGCATTAGTTTAGATTTTTTACTATTTTCATTTGACCCTAGCATTGAATAAATTACAATTACAAGTAAAAACTAACTATGAAAATAATATGTTCTATATAGACGGTTACTATACCGGATATCATAAACTTATATTAGTGTTTAATTACGCAATAAAATAGAAAAGTAATTTCTTTTAAGCTACTTTTTGTATAGTTTAAACAACTTAATATATGATAAAAAAAAAACCTATAAATATTTAATATTCGTCTATAAAAATGCTGATAATTCTCGTGATAACTTATTATATCGATTAGAAATTGATATAATTTTTATAACGCATATTTCGGTGGAAATTTATCGGTTGGCATTAAAAATACTTTTGGCGAATAATTTGGGAAATTCGCTGAAAATACGCATCACTTTCTTTTAAACCACAGCTAATATAACATGTTAAATGAAACTCACCCTTGAAAAATCCTCGGATTGAACCGGTGAATCAGATGGTCGCGGAGACGTTTGGCTTGAATCGAATCACCTGTTGACCCAAGAGTTCGCGAAATGATTTCCTTTACTTAGTTATGCGATGTGTCGTGTAGTGTGATGTGAACGCGAATGTGCAGTCGACAGCCAGATGTCGACCAAGTTTTATAGGCGACGGCAGCGGAGGCGTCGGCGTCGGACCCGCCCTCCAACCAATCACACATTACCATCAACATCCCTCAGTACAATCAAACATTATTATTAACACATACTTGCAATAGGGTCATTATCTTATGCATACCTCTGTAGGTAAGCAAGCAGCTGGTTTTCGATTGATATATTTATGCTATTGGAGCTATCGGTTTAAAATAATATATATTTTTAGATATTTTATAAAATACAATATTTTCGATATAATCAGGAAATTTAACAGATTTTAAAATGCAATTCAATTAATTACTGAATCTCCTTACAAAATTATAGTCTCACACCATTAATCTTATTTTATGAAAAAGAAAGCAAAGTGTTTTGCTACGTCATTTGTAAATAATCGAAAAAATCATCAAAACAACATTCAACACGATAATTAAGATTTAACATAAAAAATTCAAATTAATGTCATGATTATATTAATGATAAAATAAGCACAAAAATAAATAACAATTTTGTTTTATTATTCAATATTTTTAAATAAAAATTGTTTGGTTACTATAGGTATTTTACTTATACGTTATATAGTAAAAGTAAGTTACGGAATTGTAAAAGTTTTAATGAAATATATTCTGAATGTGGGTTCTAATGTTTTGTAAAGAAAAAGCATATCTGTACAGTATTTATTTTTGCCATTGACGTTAGACTAAACGTAGCACTAAATTTGACTTAATGTGTTTCAAAAATCCTAGAATGAAGTAGAAATGATATACATTTTTTAAATGTAAGAGGTAATTTATTACGTATGTAGCTAAATTTGTCATAATTTCTCCAATACTTGTTGCTTCTTTAATAGCTTTCTATTATATTCTCTGATCTAAACAAATAGTTGGGAAAGCAGCATAGTATGATTTTAAGAGTACCTACAATGGTGCTTTATCATCACGCATACAAAGCATTATTGATTTACACCATGTGGTAAACTA
This sequence comes from Nebria salina, assembly GCA_944039245.1. Classification (NCBI taxonomy): domain Eukaryota; kingdom Metazoa; phylum Arthropoda; class Insecta; order Coleoptera; family Carabidae; genus Nebria; species Nebria salina. The sequence goes on from OX063268.1 coordinate 3,062,834, forward strand.
GAGTGTAGATAAATAAATCAACTTTCATCAAATTTCTTAAAATTTGAAGTAAAGCATAATAAAGGTCGCTTGCATTAACTAGTAAAAGTAATTGTTATTTATGACAATTTAGAAATTGCCAAAAAACATAATTTCTTTGATTTGTAGATCATTTCTAAAATGTATGTAAAATTCATAAAATTTTTATATTAATTAAATAAAACGAGATTTATTTTTTGTATATCTTAATGTGAATTGAATAATAAAACTTTGACTGTTATTTATGACTGCAATAATTAAAAATTTGGCTGTCTCTTGTATCAAATTCAAATTGGTGATACGTATAATTTGCTGTATTATTGTATATGTAACTATTCTCATTATTTGACAATAATTTTTAAATATAGCAACGTTAAGAATATATTATAATATTTACATATACATAACATGGCACCTAACTCCCATCTAATGGGGAGGCAGAAAACCCTTTATATTCTTTCACATATTTATATACTTTCACATCTTTACAATCATTTGCCATTATTATATTATACATCACATCATGCCAATTCCCATCAAATGGAAACGTATAAAACTCTTCACATTTATTTACATCTTAAAATCATTTCGACATTTAACTCAATCCTTACATACTTCTTTTTCTTCCTTCAAATTCTTCATACACGATTCTCCATTCCGCTTGTTCTTTAGCTTTTTTTCACGCAATTAATTTTAATCATATTTATCCATTTATTCCGAGAATTTTCTAAATGTGTATGATATTTGAAAGCTTAAACTCCAATTAGGAGCAGCTTATTTCCCAATTATAATTACAATTATCATCGGATCGCTAATGATTAATAATAGCTTATTGGCTGAATTAAGCGGGTGCAAACTATAGTACTTTAAAAATAAATAAGCTATGGCATATTAAAAATAGTTACTCTGTGATACAAAACAATATTCAAAAAAGGATGCTATAATTACTGTAAATGAATATTTCTGGTTAATGATAGCATTATTATGGCAAAAATATCAAGTTACGTTATACTAAATTATTATAGTGGCATTTAGAATATTTTGTTAAAAACATTGAATTAATGTTGTAAATTGATAAGTGTATTTTTGCTACATAATAAACAAATTCAACTTTGAATACATTTGATAATGAGATGGCTCTTGAAGGCTTATTGGGTCTTCTATTTTAGCGCTATTAGAAAATTATTCTTATAATTATATTATTCTTATAATGCTATACTATAATAATAATTAATAAATGGTATCCATGTTTATTCGGAATTATCTACAAAAATATGGAATCCAACTTTTATCTCATTTATAGATCCATTATATAATTTGCTAAATCAAATATATAATCAAAAATATCCTGTCAAAAGAGTGAAAATAGATAGATGCACTCAAACTGGCTCCCCAAGGTATGGGTTAGAAACTGAATCAACCCATGCTAACTACGGTTGAGTAATGATGTCATATACAAAATACTAAAACGTCAAACTTGGTCAAACCCATTCAAACTACAAATTAACAAATATTTTTATGTGGATGTATAAAAATCCGAAGTTTAAGAAATTGTTTATGTTATTTTGTACAATTATTGATTTCCTATACTTCGGTGTATAGTAGACGTAAGTAATTCTTTGTACCAGTAATTTTTATAAAAATGGACGTACTTCATATCATTTTTCAATATGTATTATATAAAATTAAAATAATGTAGTACATGTTTGTCAAATATATGTTATTTGCAATCTGTGAACCTGAATTTTAACAGTACTGTTGAAAAATTGTGCCACTGACAACAGATATATTGGTCTTTGTTGCATTGAATTAACATAGGCGGGAACCATTAACTAACATGTTTTTTTCAAAATTATTGTTGAACACTTTATCACATATATTTTCCAATTTATTTTATGAAGGAAACTTACAAAAACTGGCGTCTGAGCGTTAACCAGTCTGATCCAAATAATTGAGCTATACATATACATTTATGTTTGAAACAAGCATTGGTTTTGCTAATTTTTAGGGCTTGATTTGTACGAGTTGTTTAACATTGGCTGCACCAATGCCATAAGTTATATATGATGAATTTCTGTTCAATTTAATTTTTGTTTTAATATCTAGTATTATATCTCGAATATTATAAAAAATAAATATTATGAGCTATTTAGTATTATTTGTGCCAATGACTATTGTTTTACATGGTGAGTATTTGTATAAATTAGTAATATGTACTATAATAAAAATAACCAATGTAACCAGCAAACTAACAAGGAAACATCCCGAGGTGTGTCTCACCAATTTTAATGATACTGTAGTATATTGTAATATGTGAGAAAATAATCGATATGTAATTTTTTTTTTCGGCCCTTTTTAACTTTTAAGGGGTGAAAACCACCTCCATAAATTTTAACAAAATCAGGAAAACACGAATAACTCTAAAAATAAGCTTTTTCAAAATAAACTTTATATACAAAAGTTGCTAGATTTGGAGAGGGTTATATAATTTTGACCTTCATTTGACCTTGAAATTCATTTTCAATGTCAAATGAAGGTCAAAATTGATTTTTTTTCACACCTTAAAAGTTAAAACGGGCCGAAAAAAAAAATTACGTATCGATTATTTTTTCACATACTACAACATACTACAGTATCATTAAAATTGGTGAGACACACCTCGGGATGTTTCCTTGTAAGAAAGGTACAGTAATATATTTAAGATATCTTTGTTTGTTGGCATTATAAAAAGTATATTTGGCGAGCTATTTCCTAAAGTTTAACATGTCTAATTTCTATATAATAAACAATTTACGCACTATAATTAAAATAATCGGAAATTTGCTAGAATCAAAATTTTCTAAAGGCCTGCCTTTTTTCCGCGGGTTCAATATCAGCTAAAGTACAACACTGATTGAAAATTCAAGCGGGCACTAACACAATATGTGTGTAAAATTTTGGTTTGGTGACAAAGTTACATGTCACCGTATATATGACATATTTATATATGCGTAAATTTCTGTGAAAGAATTTTTTGAACACAAGAATGTTACAATATACACAGATCTGTACTATGCACTGCTGAAAACGAATTATTATCTATATTTATTCTGAAACTAATTATATTAAAAGAATAAATTAATTATAAATATTGAAGATTCTGAAAGCGTATTTTTTTAGTTTTTTCGTAACGGTCAAATAAACGAATGCAAAAAATCAAATCACCACGAGAATGTACATCAGAAAATATAAATGAATTCAGTAGCATATATTTTTAATATGATAAAGTAAGACTGATGTATGCTTCTATTTACAACGATAAATTGCATCGGGTGATTATAAAGAAATCTGATTCTACTTATAACTATAAATGAGCAAATCGAATGATTTTACAGTTCAACCAAAAATAAATAAAACTTAACGATTAAAAGATAATTCAGTTTATGCTATTATATATTGTATGAAGTATTTAATAGACAGGAGTTGGAGGTATATGGCATATATTAAATCAAACAATATTATTTTATACTGCGCTGATTTGAATTTATGGCTATACAATTTTATGATTTTCTGTTTTATATAGGAATACTACATATATATAATATTTTTAACATTTTCTCAGAAGACAATGTTCATATTTTGAAAAATTGTACTAACATGATTTTGTGGCGATTCAAAGCAAATCTATAACAAGCTCTAGTAAATCGGTATAATTTTACAAAGACTATGCTTATTCTATGTATCTTGCTGTAAATATATTGTTTCTATTATTTTGATATTCATAACTATGCTGATATACATTATAAATGTAAATGTTGGTACTATAATGGGCATGAGATGCATAAGAAAAATTTTCAATCGTAATTTATTACTTTATTTATTTATTATTTTATGTTTACATATTAAACAGTAACTAACAAAATATCGCGCGTATTCAGAAAATAAACCTTTACTAAAGTAATAACTGTTACGGATTTTATTTTGAGACATAGTTTAAATGAATGTTTCGATAGCTATATTGAACTATGCTCGTACTAAAATATGGTTTATGTTTTAAAGTGTCCATCGAGTAAACACTTGAGAGATGTTTATGACCCCAACTTAGGTATACTAATGTATATATGTATATTGTGGATGGTGGTAAAAATTATATTAGTTTGTATTGGGTGCTGAAGTGATAAGCAGTGTTAATAATATTACTGTGTTGCAGTGGATTGTGAGTGATTGTTGCCGAAATCATTGGATTAATAGCAAGCATGATAAATGTGAGTAAATCATTGTTATTCTGTGCGTGTTTCCTCAACATTCCCGAAATTATAAATAAGTTGTCGATTGTACATGGCTGTCGATGTCAGCTTCTCCTTTATGAAATCACAGGTCGTTTGGGATTGAACATTGCTGTCGATGCATTCAGTCTGTGTATTTCTGCGTTAGGACCTAATTCCTGGTACAAGGGTCGTTTGGGATTGTACATTGCTGTCGATGCATTGAGTCTGTGTACTTCTCGTTCAATTTCTAGTAGACAGCTAGATTGTTTATCTGGTTTTCGCCTGGGTAGGTCAGATCAACTGTGTGTCGATCAATGTAGTTGTAGATAGCCGGATTGTTATCTGGTTTGGGCCTGGATAGGTCAGATCGACTGTGTGTCGATCAATGTAGTTGTAGACAGCCGGATTGTTATCTGTTTTGGGCCTGAGCAGGTCAGGTCGACCGGAGTGTCGATCAATGTAGCTGTAGATAGTCGGATTGTTATCCGGCTTGGGCCTGGGCAGGTCAGGTCGACTGGACTGTCGACCAATATAGTTGTAGATAGTCAGATTGTCATCTGGCTTGGGCCTGGGCAGGTCAGATCGATCAATGTAGAAATGTGTTTTTGGGCCTGAGCAGGCATATGTGATTTTTGGGCCTGAGCAGGCATTTGTGATTTTGGTCTGTTGATCAGTTATTCGATTGAATCGAATTTTATTGTGTTCCTAATTCCCTATGTTGTCCTTTGGGCGAATAAACATTTGTGGATTCTGCGTGAAATTCAAAGTGAGTTTTTTTGTGACAACACATAGTAACATAGTGTATTTTTGTATTCAGGTGAACAGGATAACGTGTTGACCCGGAGACGTGTGCCACGGCTTCAAGGCGCCCACTCATCAAGACTTTTGCCCCAAATTCAATAAACGAATCCATAATTACAAATAAATGTAATACTTTGAAATTGGCAATATATACTGTTACATTCAACTACTTTACTTTGTCTTAACTTACGTTTTATAATTCACTTTCAAAAAAAAAAAAACTTCGGTTTAACATAATGAATTTACATCTTCTTTTAATTCATGTACAACTACGTAAGGTTATATTTGTTTATCAAGTTTAGTTTTGGTCTAAAATTAAACGTTTTACTATAAATACAGTAGATACTATCTTATATATATTTATAAAGATAATTATTAATACCTTCAAAGATAATAATCAATTTTCATTAAAAATTACATTTATGAATGAAACTATCTTTTATAAAATATTTTATTATCAAACATAATATAATACGTATTATATAGTTGTTAGGCGAGAGCTGAACTTTTTTTTTTGCAAGTTTGCATATTTTTTAAGAAATATCAAAAAGCATCTCTCACTAATATTTCATGATAAAACACAGATTGGTACAGATTGATATATTATTTAATGTATTAATTTTTTAAAGTCTAAATTTCTTATCAAAATTGAAAATATATTCAAGGATGGTTCATCGAAAGTTGGATAAATATCAGATAAATAAAATTTACCAAATTTCGCTAATGTTTCGGTCGATGATTCTGACCTTCATCAGAACGTATCATATCACTTATTTTATTACAATGTACCTGGACGAATTTTACATAACTATACGCTTTGATGAAGGTCAGAATCATCGACCGAAACGTTAGCGAAATTTGGTAAATTTGATTTATCTGAGATTATCCAACTTCCGATGAATTCTTAAACATAATCTTTTTGGATACGATCAACTACACGAAATTGAAAAATATATTCTGTTAAATACTTATGATTATGATTTATTACTTCGTAAAAGCAAGTACATTTATATTTACAATATGAAACTTATTTTATGGGTTACTTCTTATACGACCAAAAGAGGAATTGCTGATTAAGTTAAACTATTATAGTATTGAATTGAAGCCAATAAAATTATGCGTTTACGTATCAGAGTGAGTTAGGTATAGATTTAATATGTTAATGTGACGGTGTATATTATGCAAATATGTCGATAGTAATGGTATAATTCCATTAGGCACTATCGATTTTTTAAATATACATGCGTCTACATATATGCGTTGGTATGTATGCGTATTCTATTCAGTTTAAATTTAAAGTCAATTTGCGGTGACAACAGAAAATTGCAGCAGCGGCTCTACTAGTGACGTTGGCACCAATGCGATTTCGTGTTCCGAAAATTTCATTTTCATTATTGTTTGGTGGCCGAACTGGAAAACTATCAGTGTATATTAATTGAATTAAATTATTTGCATCATAAAATCATAAAAATAGCATTCTACAAATTTTCGTGTAACACAAAAACATAATAGGAAACTTAAGCTATAAACTGAAGACCGAAAGCAACTTGCCACGATATTCACAATGTTTGCATCGTTTCATTAAATTGTAAGCAACTATATAGATTTTATATTTTTATTTAAATTCATAAAACCATCAAATATTTTATTGGAAATTAAAACATATAGTTGATATTTATTATTTTAATGTAACAGCAATAATTGTTTAAATATTATTTTTGGAGTTTAACAATTCAAATAATAAAAAATCATCATTGTTTTCTTATGTAATAATTTTCAAAAAAAATCTATAGAATCAATTTATGTATCTATACAATATGCCAATACAGATTTCTTCAATAGTTAAAACGAATCAAATCTAATCGATTATCAGTCATGAGTTTGCTAAACTAAACATTTTACTTAATTACAATAGAAAATGAATATAACAAATACAGTTATTATATTTCATTTATAACAAAGATATTAGTACATTTAGTGTTTATTTTATACCATAACATACCTTGAGTTATAATTTCGAATATCCACAAAGATAATTTTGATATGCGTAAATTTTTTAAACATGTATTTCTACACAAAAACCACTATTATTCAGGTTTCACGGTATTATTAACGAACTGAAAGCAAAGATACGTCTAGGAACACGTGGCCGCACGGTCATCGTAAAGAAAGAACCGAAATGTGGGTAACTGTTGTCGAATACATGGCTTTGCACTTGGCTCTCTATTTCTAAATGGTACAATAGATCTACGCAAAAGTATGCTTACGTTTAACCAAAACAGTTCTGAATCACCTTACATAGAACAGTTCTGGATCGACTAGAATTTAGCGAGTTTGTTTGAAGCTGCACATTGTTTATTATTTCTATAATATATGTGACAAGTAAACAATTCTAGACCAACCTGGACAGTTCTGCATCGACAAATATAGTTCTGAATTGACTGAAACAGTTTCGCAACGACAAAAACATTTCTGGAACAACTATAACAGTTCTGTCTCTACTGGAACGATTTTGGGTCTACTAAAATTGTTCGTAGATTGACGAAAACAGATAAGAATCCATTAGAACAGTTTGTGGATCGACGAAAATAGTTCTGGAGCGATTGAAAAGTTTTGATTGAGTAAATCAGTTTCGGATCAAATAGATCAATTTTGGATCAATTAAAATAGTTCTGGATCAAATTGTACGATTCTGGATTTAAAAAAATGCTTCTGAATTGACTAAAACAGTTCGTCATCGACTAGAATAGTTCTAGATCAACTACACCAGTTACATTCATATCATCACGCCTAATACCATCAAATGGGGTGGCAGAAAACCCTTAAAACTCTTCACATAATTACATACTTTCACATCTTTACAATCTTACGCCATTCAACTCTATCCATACACGCTTTTTCCGCTTCATTCAAACTCATTAAATTAATCAAACATGTCCTTCTATTCGTCTTGCTCGCAACTTGTCTTTTACGAAGCTCATTCTAAATTATGTATGTATCGACTAAATCAGTTTTGAATCGATTAGAACAGTTCTGGATCGAGAAGAATTGTTTTGGATCGAGGAGATCAGATTAGGATCGAATAGATCAATTCTGGCTCAATTGGAATAGTTCTGAATTAACTTGAAGAATTTTGATTTGAATAAAACAGTTCGGAATTGACTTAAACAGTTTGGTAACAACTATAACAGTTCTAGAATAACTGTAACAGTTCTGCATCAACAATAACAATTGCGGTTCGACTAAAACAGCTGTTCTAGATCAACTATAATAGTTTTGAATCGACTATAATAGTTTTAAATTGACTAGAATAGATCTAGACCGAACAGAAGAGTTCTGGTTCAACTGGAATAAATCTGGATCGACTATAACAGTTCTGAATTCATTATAATACTTCTGGATCAGTTGTGGTTCGACTAGAAAAATTCTGGATCAACTAAAACTGATATTATTTCTTTTAATAGCTTCTCAGTCTAAATATACTAATTTACATTAATAATTAGGTATTTAATACGTGCTTAAATATCGTTATATTTATAAATGTTGTTCTATATTTTGATTACAGTACAGTCATTTAAATTCGGTTATGTTTAATTTTTTATACGAAATTGTGATTAATTTCAAAATGCAATAGACTTCCTCTAAATCGAATCCGTCTACTATTTCCGTGAATTTTTCAACATTTTATTTTGTTATCACAGCACAGCAAATATTATAATTACATTTTGATTTAGTTTTAATTATGCTACTTAGGAGTTATTGATATCAAATATAAATTGAACAAAGTAAAAGGATGTAATTAAAAGTTTCAATGATTAAATAAAAAATTGCAATTCATACATATATATAGCAGTTTTTTTATTATTATTTAAAAATGTCAATATGTTTAGATATTTGCCTATTGTTGTACTTTGCATTGCAGTTATATGTGGTTCAACGAAAGTTGTAAGTAATTACCTAGCATATTTTTTTAGTTAGTTTATAAAGTATACATATATCTTTTAAAAAAGATTTAATTTAAATTAATTTTAAGAACGAGCAAACAACACCAAAAATTACAAAAAGCAAAGCAAAATATACAGTAGTTGTGGATCGCATTTCTGTAGATTATCTCAATGAAAGCTATGGAAAAGGAAACATCATTGTAAATAAAATCAATCGATATCAAACAGCCATGAGCGCAAATATAACAACAAAATTGGATTTCAATATCGATTACAAGGTAAAAGAATTATATATCAAAAAGAAAGAAAAAGGCTTTGCCACATAAAATGAAATGTTATTTAATGAGTTTGTAATTGTAGGTACAATCTAAATTATATGCATTATATAGTAATCAATATCGACTTATGCCGGTGGATTTCAAAACGGATCTCTGTACTGCACTTGACTTCGTGCATGAACTGATTGTGGAACAACTCAAACCAGCATCGAATTACGACGGTAGCTGTCCCATACGAAAGGTATGTGTAAGCACTAACTATCGTTCATATGTAAGTTTAACAAACCACAATTGAGCTAAGATTCTAAATAATAGAATTCTAATAAAAGCTGGCATTAACTCAGAAGAATGCATGTGCAAACTGTTGCGTATAATTACCAAAGAAAATAAAAGCTAAACAGCCTTACATACATAACTACATGCCTATTTTCATTATGGGTTAGGCTACAATAGAGATTTCAAGATTAGCAAAAAAATTTTTACGTAATCTATTATTTAGTATCTTGAAAATAATATACTAATGTTATCTGCCCTGGAAAGATTAAAAGAGCCAGAATTTCGAATATGGCCCTAGCGCAATAACGCTACAGCTTTACTACTTGAAACTTTAAACGCGCTCTTCTCGAAACAACATTTTTTAAGTTAGCCGGACCGATAACTCGGACAAATCTTTACCGATTGATTTGAAAATGTAATTGTATATTTAAAACTACTTTCTTCATGGATGTACATAGGATGTTTTAATTATATTGCATGGTTCAATTGTTATTATCAATGTTTAGGCGATTTTTTAGCGATTGTCGACCGTTTTTTTTTAAAGCACGCTATTTCTGCAAAAATCGTACACACACACACACACACACACACACACACACACACAAACACACACACACACACACACACACACACATAGACGTCATTCCAAAAATAGTTGGAATCGATTCAGGGAAGGTAAAAACGTATATTTCCGTTAAAATATCGAGTACGAAAATTTTCATGATTACAATACTTACTTATACTGCGTATAAGAAAGTAAAAATGCAGGAGATATTGGTCCGGCCGCAAAGACTGAAAAAAATAGGTGTCACTGGGAAAATGCTGGGAAGCCGCTATTTTATTCCTCAAAGCTCATAAAAAAATTTAAAAGCCCTGCTCAATATTGGTATAATAAAGTCCTTTTTTTAATTTTGATCTATTGTATAGTTTTGCTGGAAAAAATTCACAAAATTTGCCTATTTTTTCCGCCTCTAGGGTAACCTAACCCCTTAAATGGGTTGGCCAAAAACCTTTTATTACATCCACGCGCTTCTTGATAATTTTTCATTCATTTTGTATCAATATCGACTTGGATCAATTTTACCAGAGGCGATTAATTAATTCGAGTCGTGGACGAAGACGAATATCAGGAAAATCGTTATAAATGAAATATTAAGGTGACTCTTATTATTGTTGCAGGGTTTTTACTGGCTAAAAAATTTCACCCCGAATACCGCTGGATTATATCCTATACCTTGGGATAACGTGTTGCTGGCTTTAAATTTAACACATACAAATGGTGACTCTGTCTTAAATTTAGTAATCCTTGCAACTACTAATCATAATGAATATTTTATCAATACATTTCTTAATGGTACAATTTAACAAATATTATTATTATATGCAATTGTTTTTTTGTCGTAAACACTAGATACGTATATGATTATTTTTACAAAATATAAGTAATGGCTTTCGTATGCGTATTTTGTTTAGATGTGAGGGATATTCAAATACAAATTTTGAATATTTCATAAAAATATAATTTTTGAAATAAACTAACACTTATCTTCAATATATTGTATTATTTTACTAATTTATAATATTTTACTAACATTTGTACACGTTTTCACTAAATATATACAACTATGTTGACTATCTTAATTATTTAATGAATTCATAAAGGCAAACAATAAGTAGATTTATAACGGAAATTTTATATATTATTATGAGAACCTGTATGCAATATGAAAATTTAACATTTAATTTCTATTTGTGATTTATTTGTGTGCATATTTTCGATGAATTTATATTTGCATATGAAATAATCCTTTGCTTGTGTTTTCGAATCAGTTCGGAACTAATCACTTCACATAAATGATAGATTTATACAAACTTTATTATGAATTCACAATTTTGTTTCACATATTTTATTACTTTTAAAATGAATAAATACGGCACAAAGCTCTAAACTATATCATTCGATGTACTACAGAAAATAATACATGGAAGCTAAAATTAAATCAAGCATTTTGCACTGGACATTCTTATACGTAGTTTGTATATTTTGTTAATGCAAGGATAACAGTACAGCACTTGAAACATTGAAAGAAAGAAAATATAATTTTCATTACATTATAGAAGAAAGTATTAAAGTTGGACGTTTTTTATTTTTTTATACGACGTAATAAGTATAGTAACCAAGAAAAGCATTTACACACACACACACACACACACACACACACACACACACACACACGCATGAACACACACACGCATGCACGCACACACCCACGCACACACATATCTATGTTTGGTCTGATCTATGAATGCGGCTTTGAGCAAGAAAAATTTATTCTTCACCTATACGAACGATAGTATAGTAGGGCTAGAGAAGTAGCACTATTTTTTAAAATCATAAATTCTAGGGGTTTTAAATCTTAAATCGAATGTTACTTTCAATTATTAAACTAATCGATTTATCCAGTACCTATTAATTATAATTACTCATTAACACCTAAATTCAACACATTGAGATGAAATAAATCTCTTTGTTGAAGATTTATCCCATATGAAGCCCTTCCTTCCCGCTGAAACTGCTATTGAATCCAATCTATTCGTGTGCTCTATTCAATTCGCTAATAACGTTATCCGTGTATACACGGCCCGTGTTGTACTACTCGAACTGCAAACAATTACCTGTCAAACAAATTCTTTACAGTTCCATATACAAAATCAATAGACAATAGGTACACAAATCAGCTAACAAATTGATAAAGTATACATACATTAGTGCATACAGCAGTGCTGCTAGCGTCTGATGGTAAACTATTATAATATATAAATGTTTATGTGTCGATTTATACATACATACATAGCATCACGCCTAATCCCATCAAATGGGGTGGCAGAAACCTTTAACATTCTTCACATCTTTACATACTTTCTCATCTTTACAATCTTTTGCCTTTAAACTCTATCCTTCTTTCGCTTCATTCAAACTCATTAAATTATTCATACATGCTCTTGTATTCCTCTTGCTCGCAACTTGTCTTTCGCGCAGCTCATTTCTCGATCATGTTCATCCATTTACTCCTAGGACGGCCTCGTATTCTCACACCATTCATCTCTCCCACATGAATCTTTTTTGTTAATCTTTCAATGTAAAAATAAATATAATAAGAGATTTCAATAGCTATTATTTTGAAACCAATACTCTTTTTAAAATGAATTTTCAAACAAAAGTTATGCGATACCTTTAATTTTGTATCCAAACATTTTTTCTGTAACTGCAAGCATTTTTGGGTAATTGCAGAAACCTTCAAAAAATGATTCGAGTTAGCAAGCACTTCCGGTTGGAATACTTTCTTCAAAAATGAGCGGTGCACTTGCCAGGCATATAAATCTTAAGTTTAACGTTTCAAATTTTACCTTCAACCGTTTAGGCTGTAAAGCGTATCTTCGCGGAAGGTCAAAACGTATATTTCCAGTAAAATCTCAAGAATACAATACTTACTTATACTGATTATAAGAAAGTAAAAATTAAAAAAAATTGTACACAACCTTGAACATGACTAATAGAAATGTTAAAATATATCTGTAGTGAACTTTGTTACACGTATTTTCTTTCGATAGCAGGGATATTAAAATACAAAATTTGTATAATTCATAAAAATATATATATTATATGTTGTCGCACGGGCATTTATATATAGAAATAAGGGAACATCAGCACCTCCTGTTGTTTATGCTTCAAATAAACAACAACATACGAGGGATCGGTGCCCGATGATGAAGAAGGTGGTACTCTGACTGCAGCATCGATCTAGATCGGTCTATATTATATATAACTGTATAATCCGCTAACTAATTGTGTAATCTTAGATAGTAAATAAGTTTTGAGAAAATCAAGACTATTATATAATAAAAAACTTTAAACCTTCAGTTTTTCTGCTAGACAACAGACATAGTTGATACGACTTATGTAACAATATTTCCTATGTCTTCGTAATTATAGCGACAAAATAATGTGTGTGTGTGTGTGTGTGTGTGTGTGTGTGTGTGTGTGTGTGTGTGTGTGTGAGTGCGCGCGCGCGCGCGTGCTCGCGTGTGTGTGTGAGTGAGTGAGTGTGAGTGAGTGAGTGAGTGTGTGAGTGTTTGTGTGTGTGTGTGTGTGTGTGTGTGTGTGTCTGTGTGTGTGTGTTTGTGTGTTTGTGTGTATGTGTATGTGACTGTATGTCAGTGCCTTACGGTCTAAAGTTTAGACTCTAAACGAATGATAAATATGAAAAATAAGAACTAAATTACAATCTACGTGGAATGTAGAGGTTTATATTAAATTAAGTGACTGGATGTATAAACCCTATTCTGCAGCAATTATTATACCTGCTTTAAGTGTGAAATTATTATAAGTGACATACATATACGAGGTAGTTATGTAATGTATCTTAGGATTAAGCCGAACCGTTTTTCGGATAAATCATTGGAATTGCAATAAAAACTTTTTATACGTTTGCTTATGCCTGAGTATAACGTTCGTATTTTTTTCTTAAATATTACAAACCATTTACACTTATCAACGCCAATATACACACATCTATATACTTCAATCAATTTGTATTTTAATACATAAAACTGCTATTAGCTGGTGATATATTTGTACAACAGAGAAAGGTCTATTGGAGCATGTTTAATTATATTTTAATAGGTTTATTCAAGTAAACCTATCGAGTCATTTCAAACTCCAATAAAATAAATAAACAGGGCAAGCTTGTTGCGTAAACCACATTACTGTACTAATATAATATTTATTTGCTTACTGGAAGTAAATTCAACAACGAGATATTTCTGATATTTTATTTCAAACTGCGGATATATGATATACTGATATTTAAAAGTACCGTTAAACTTACAAGTGCATGAAATTGCCATTTGACATATTTGGGCATAATTCAAAGAAATATATGACAATATAAATCTAGTAAATGGTGCATATTAATATCAAATAAATTACGCATATAAAGAGGTGGTGGTATGTATTATATCAGTGGTCAAACAGAATATTTCCACCACTACAGGCTCCGGCAATGCGCAGATATACCGACACGTGTCCAGGCGAGACCATCGACCCCATTTCAATACTATACACCTTTACTAAGCTCAAATGAATTGGAATAGTTTACATAATACATGCATGAATTCATGGACATAAGTACATTTATATGTTTGCGGCTACATTAAACCTGTCCACTTTTGTTTACCTTTTTTTAAGGGTAGAGTAACATTGGGAGAAATGGCGAATCAAATTTAAAATGCTAGTAATTTTTAAAAAAAATAAACTTATAACACTAGTACAAAATAACTAAATCTAACTAATATTTCAAATACTGAGAATTTTATATTTTGATTACAGTGAGTATTTAGAGGTTTCTTTGACATTGAACAATAAAAACAAAATTGTTATTCAATTAATATATATTTATCGGTTGATCATTCTATATATGTATGTACATATATGAAATTATGTGTAAATTTTGACAACAATAATATGTATGAGATTTACACATTATATAAAGCAAAGCCTGATTCATGTATGCACATTTATAGATGAATCACACTTTCCTAATCACTATAAAATCTTGATTTACAAAGATTAGCTTACAGGCATCTAAAATCTATTTATATATATATATATATATATATATATATATATATAAATTATGCTTTAATTAGGAATAATTACAAAAAATATCCTGATAACAAGATGCTTGCCAAAACAGTAAAATCAGTATATAGTTCTTGTTAAGAAAATATTAAAACATTTATTATCCGGGTTAATATTACAAATTTTAAAGGAAAATAACAAATATCGGTAATACATTTAAATTTCTCTAGTTATTTATAGTTCATATATCCAGAATAATTGCTGTACCTACTGTTTCGCTAGGTCACCGTAGGTGTATACTCTTTTATAGCAATACTTACTAGTGATTCTAAATCATTTATCTCTGCAAAGTTAACTTTTATATTTGTGTGTATAGTTTTATATTATTAATATTACTTTCCTTTATATCATTCGTCATTCTATATATAATTAAAAGCTTTATTAAAAAAAACTGAGAATATAAGTAAAAACGCAATCATAAACGACTAAAAGTGTTGAAATCAAATATAATTCATTTTTACCTCGAATTAATTTAAATTAAATACTAATTCAAATTTAATCATAATCACAGCAACTTAAATGTGTTCGAGGAAAAGCATCCAATAGTTCATTTATGAATTATGGACAACATGTTTGCATTACCACAAATTTATCTAGGTTCTATTTACACACAAATATAAAATAAGATATAATTTAAATTGTCAGATTTACTAACATTTTTCAAATGTAATTAAATACTTTTTCAAAACGTTTTAAAATATAGTGCATCATTTAATTATTTCGATTTCTTTTAATTACAACATTTCAAAACTTCCCCTAGAGAGGCGATTAAACTAAATGTGTTGCTTTATAATATTTCTTTACGAATATAATAGTAAGTTTGAATTATGAATTTTAGTTCATCATCTATTTCATACAGGAAAGAAACATAATTGCCGCTATTAAAATAATCTCTAAATTTATAATACTACTAATATTATAATACTACAAAAATAGGCAAATTTAAAATTGATTACTTATTATGATTATAATATAATATCCTATTTTAAATTAATCCCGAGCTAGCACTATGTCAAAGCGCACTATAAAATTATAGCATTTGGTATTTACCACTTGTTTTAAGCGAAGGTATTTACGGCAATATTTGTTCAAATTGGTTAAAAAGTAATCAGTTTTGTTAACCAAATAAGAAAAAGAGTTACTGGGGCAAGACCGATGGCTATGATTATAAAAGGGGAAAATTATTCGCAGCAGACCCCTTCATAATTTGTGTGGTAAATATAATTAATTAATATGTAAATTAGAACAACGTAACACGAACGTTCATATTTTTTGAGTGATTCGTCTACAAGAAATATTCAAAAAATTTATTTTTGCACCTGAGAATTCTGCAATTTTCAAATTACAAAGTCAAATTAAAATATAAATATCATATAATTTAAATTTTAATATGTGAATAAACGGAACTAAATAATGTAAATATTGACTTTAAAATGAAAAACATCACCAGATATGTATAGTCAGAATAATCCGACACAATTACAGACTACGTAAATCATCACAAAATACAATCACAGATGTGTTTACAAATGTGATAAATTGAAACTAGCACTAACAAATAGATTCCAATTGGAGTATCTTTACAGTACCAACAAGACAGTCAACAATTGATCTTATTTAATTGACAAACTTGACCTACAATTTCGTAGGAGTAAAGCTATTAACGAGGTCTTCGCTGGATTATATTCCACATAAGCAATATAGATGAAATACCAATTCTTCATAGTTCCCCGTTCCCCGCTCTCTATTGCATTCATATTAATTTAAAAAAATACAATATAAATATAATTTTTTTAAATTCATGTACATATTAAGTATACTTCTTAAAAGGTAAATATATGCATAAGAAATAAACACGGGAATACAAATAAGTAAATAGCTACACAAAAGTAGGACCTGTGCATATTAATGATGATACATCAAAATAAAAATAGTTTTCGAATAGGCAGGATAATAAAATACAATTTTTGTTAAATATAATGAAAAATAATTATTTATTATATAATAGAAATTATTTTGACCAAAATTCGTTAGTTTTAAAATAAATTTAATACATTACAGAATATATATACTACAATATTTTGAATATATCACAAACACAAAAAAGTACTTCCTCCTCAATTTATTTTGTACACTCTTAAATTATTTTAGCCTCTTCGTTATGCTGTTAAAATATTAACAAGTATAGTGGATATGATTTACGGTACGTTCTAAATAAATTAAATATTTGATATTGAGAAAATTTTATCGGATGCCGCTGGGAAGGTATTGGGTTTGTTTCCCAGCGGCATCCGATGAATTTTTACTTTATGTGCAGACATTTTCAAGAAATTGCAAGAATGACAAAATGTACGCAAGCATTTCCGGTCAAAACATTTTTTTCAATACTAACTGGTTTTTTGCGAGCCATATACAAATTTTAAGTTTAAATTTTCATGATTATAGTTTCAATAGATGTGACTTTAGAACGTCCACACAAACAAATTAGTGGTCGCGATCACACATGTACTCATGCGCACATACAAAGATATCATTCCAAAAATAGTTTTACTCGGATTAAAATATCGATTTTTACAATTTTATAATTTGAAATAATGTTGGATTAAATTTTCACTTTCGGACTGATGCAATTATAAATATGTTTGAAAATAACAAAAGTTGTGAGCAGGCGAAATCGATAAGCTTACATTACGAACTTATGAATCGAATGATGCCAAAGAAATGTGAGTCGAATATAATAAATAAGAGATGTTTTGTACATTTTATTGTGCCTTCATATTACTACAAATGATCAATACACAATGCTGATTGTGCTTATTCAATGATAATTGTTATATTACATATATTATAAAATGTATGTATATATATATGTGAGTATGTGTACGATCTAAAATGAACAGATAAGATCTTTGCCTATGCATTGAAAATTCCATATTTAACTTTTAAACAAATAATATATATGTAGTATATATTGATTAAAATTATTTCTCAGTTCTAAAAATATTAAGCTTGCATTAATGATATTTTGCCTAAATAAATAGTATTTAAATTTTATATTATGTTAACTAAAGAATATATTAAAGGAACATTGATAAAACTGGGGCATATCATAGTCAACAATTTAATTTATTGTTACAGTTAAAAAAATAAAAAAATAATTCAATTTATTAATCGACGATCGTTTCAGCACTTCGGCTATAATAAAGATACCTTGATAATAGCCGAAGGGCTGAAACGATCGTCGGTTAATAAATCGAATTTTTGTGAAACTAATCAAGTGTTTTTATTTAATTTAAAAAAATTATTGTTAATAATCATTTACAGGTGGGAGTGATATAATTTAAATAATATAAATAAAATTACAATGTGCGTAAAAATCGAGTATAATCTATTTATTCATTAGTACAAACACATATTTAGACACGTGTATAATCATAATTATTTCTTTGTTTGGTATCGTAATGATTGTATCGCAATAACTGTAGGCAGGTGATTGGTTTGAAGTGTGGTTTTATTTTGAATTCCAATGTTGGCAGTAGGCAACTCAAGTGCCAGAACTACTGACAAACAAACAACTAATAACATGATATGATACTTATAATGACGACCGTATGACAGAATTTATTGAAATCATTCAAAATATATTAATGAGATAACCATATGCCCTACTGTTTATCATACAAAACAAACGCATACTTTGAATAACTATAACGTAAATGAGAAATGGTTTTGGCAGTATAATATGTCCAGAGCGAAAAATATCTGCAGTAAACTGCACTGAACTATATTATACGCGGTAGTTATAGGAAAGTTACGAAAATAAAAATTTAGAAAATTCAAGGAAATATAGAACTGAAAATTTGGTAATTTTCAAATAAATTTAATACCTAGCTACTTCTGAAACAATTTCTTATACGTATTTCGTTTAGTTAAAAGGGAAAATCAAATACAAATATAGATAATTCAAAAAAATATAATATTTAAAAAAAAACAAATATGTTATTATTATTTTACTAATTTATAATGTTTTACAATTCTTTTTCACTATATGTATATATTTCTTACATTAGATATTAAATGCAAATTCCAAATTATTTGATTTTTTTTTGTTTTCTACTAAACAATTGACATGCATAGTGGATAGGATTTATGTAAAAATAAAATAAAATTATAAATTTTATTAGTCATTTACAAAGTAATTTTACTAAAAAATCGCAATGTGTAATGACACAAAACATTCGAATTGGTAAAATATACTCGATTGAAATATGCTACCGCATTTGTTTTTGTAAGACAGTGCTGCATCGATATTTTATAGCTCAATAAAGCTCCCCACGCATATGGAATGCGAAACACACAAAAGCTTATTTGGACAACTGCGATACATTCAAGCAAAAACAAAATAAAGCACAAAAACAGTGCTTTTTAGCTACACATTTTTGTACTACAGTGATAACAAATTTAATAAATTTATATGTTATATGCTTGTTTCCTTTTTTCTTAAATTGCAAAATTTATTTATTATTATATATATGATGTATCAATCAGATTATCAAAATATAACACATTGTTTTTCAATTCCTTATATACCTAGTATATATATATGAAAATAAATGCACGTGGTGTATGCAATACAATCATATACCAGTAAATATCATAACAGTCTGATCCTTTGAGATTCCTGATACATTTCAGATGACTAGAATAGTTTATTTATGTTTGGTGAGAACTAAGTTAGCACTATAAATATATTATGATATGGTATAAGCGTGAGAGTATCAGCTGTCCTTATGAAAATACTTCATCCTTACCGTTCTGGTGTAGTTAAGCCTTGGGACATGTCTCTATCGCTAGTATCTACTTTCAAGAGCATACTCTACTATGGGCCCGTTCTCAACTATCACTTGCGTGATAATCAATGAAATTTATCACCTGTTACTACTCATGTCACTTTATTCTTAATTACAAAATATCCACAATGGCTTGCACTGAACATTTTTATATTTATTTTGTTAGAATAAGGGGGATATTCATATCATATTTTTATATTTTACTCACCCACATTCTCACTAAATATATTTCTTACAATAGATATTAAACGTCAAATTTTAAATCATTTGAGTTTACTTTGTTTTTCTGTAATTTACAAGGATAATTTATACGATTTATATATAAATAAAGATGATAACAAATTTCCATAGCTATTTTCTTGTAGCCAGTACTCATTTTGAAAAACCAAATATCTTACGGGCTGAATATTATTTTCAAAAATAAGAGGTTCCCTTGCCAGGCATAAATGTATTCAGTATCACAAATAATTGATCCATGGTCAAATTTTTGATGATTTTTAAACTAAGTAGGAACTGTCACATATTTTTTACACAGGTTGGGCATATATTTAGTTTAAAAATTTAAATTGTAATGAATATGCATGATCTGTGTGCCAATATTGATTAAGTCGATATCAATTTCGTGAAAATAAAAAAGGTCCATCATGTGATTGGTAAATTCGTTTATTTAAGTAATAAAATACATCCGACAAATATGCTGGGAATATTTTATAAATCGTTAAATTTAGAGAAATTTGCCATTTTCCATTAGTAATTTAATCATGTTATCAATGTTTAAGTACTCATTGTGCGTATTAGATATATTTAGCATAGTATTAGTAAGTATTTATATCGCATACAGCCAACTTTGATTATTTAAAAATACGTGTATATGGTGCTTTAAATTCTCTAAATTTATCATGAAGTTTTCTGAAAACCGAAGCCTATATTTGTTTATTTTTGAAAACATTTAATTTTTGAAAAATAAACCTTAACATTTTTATAGTGACGTAGATATTTTAAAAGTGTTTCCTAAGCTTTACTAGACAACCAGGCATGAAAAGGCATTATAATGACAAAATAATTTGATTTTAAATTCATTTACATCCATCTATAACTATAGTTTGTAACTGAAGAACGCACATGCAATTTATTTTTCACAATTTAGTTCTTGTTATAGGAACTAATTGAAAATCGTAAAATTCGAAAATGAACGACTTTTTATAAAAATGTAGAAGACAATAGCATTATTTTTTATTCAAAAAAATCTTTTATACACAGGAAATTAAAAGATTGTACAGAAAATATATTTTTTGATTGAATTCTCTCCGCCAAATATCTACTTAGTATTTCAAGCAGCACATGCTGTGTTCTAAATTCTAGACTTCATGTTCTAAAACTGCGAATCAGTAGTGTGAGCTTATCGATTTTAGATTTTAATTACATCACAAGTTTTAATAAATAAACAACACTGGTCTCTCAAAGAATTCTTTAGTTGCACTGCAGATTTTCATGTTCCTTGAAGTGCATCACGGATTTGGAAATACTTCGCCAGTTAATTTTGCATGCGATTCCAGGCAGTGCATTTTATTGTAAAAATGTTTTTAATAAGTAAAATATTATAAATATGATTTCTTGAACTATTTAAAATTTGTTTTTGAATATCCTTCTTAACTAAACAATATACGTATAAGAATGCTCAATGCAATCCATTTTGGGTATTTATTTTCTTATACAAATATATATATAAGGAATTATTGTAACTATAGATATTTTCAAATACGAGATTTTAACGGAAATACTCATTTTGACGTACCTGAACCGGATTTGACTATTTTTGGAATATCATCTGTCCGTGTACACACATTCGTATAAAAAAGAAAAATCAATAACAAAGTATATATTTACGAGTTAAATATTAGTTTATTACAAAATAATATTTTTAAAAGAATTTTGTATTGCCAATCCACTTCTTTTACTGGGCCTGTGGGCATCTCTGATGAAGAAGTTTCTGTGTGGATGCACTGAATAGGATATGCGACAAAAATTCCAGGTTACCGATCGATCCGTAAATATCGACCGTGGATATTGCAGTATATATGTATACGGTTTCAGTTTCACTACACATAAATCCGAATCCGGCGTGTTCTGTTTACATTGTATATCATTTCCTAAAATAGGCATTAGAATTATTAATGCGGCTTGTTTTGATCCTGAAAGTATACCTCGTGTAGTAACCAAAATTCATTGTGGTGTAAACATTATCGCTTCGCAAATGTAGTGGATGTGATATATGAGAGAAGAAACCTAAGGTCAAGTAAAAAGATAGAGAATTGGAAATAATCCACACTAAAAAAATATGACTCCACGGATTATTACTATTAATACATGTTAATCACCACTAGATAATATAATTCGAATAAAAGATTTTAAAGTGAAAATATAAAATGCAATGTATTCATTTTCTACACTTCAAGCTGATTGATATACTTTGTATGTATGTATACGGCAATCCAGTGTAAAATAGGATTTACGAGTGATACAATAATTATGAATAATTGAATGGTTTAGTCGATAAGAAATTTATTTTATTTATCACACATAAGCCGTATTACATAACACGAATTAATTATAATCAGAGATTATTTTGTTATTAGGTTACTTGGGAACGAATTCTAAAAATATCTCCGAATAAAACGAAAGCATTTAAATAGTCAATAGTTTAACTTTTAATATATATTTTAATAGAAACAGGTTGTACTAAAGATGCTAAACTAATAGTAATAAAGAAGTGAAGATCAAGATGTTATTGTTTATTTTTGATTAATCGGAACCGGTGAATATTTACGATTTATTTCAGTTATTTATATGGATAAAAATTGAATTATATTCGTCAAAATTTTCATACACATTTTTTAACATCCGAACACTGTTCTATGCAAAATATAGTTTATACTCTGAAAAAGTTTGAGTTACAACAATAATAACATATATAATGCACTATACGTGCTTGTCAATAATGCTAAAATATGAAATGCAAAACCAAGCTGAAAAATGATCTCAATTTTGTTATAGCAGATTCTCTAAATCGTATAATTTTTAACCGCTCCTCCAATATTTTTTTAAAGTTTTGCAATTATTTGGTTTAAATAAATATTATTTAAATGAAATACTCAATAAATATAGAAGCACCAAGCAAAGTAAAATTATGCAAACAATGTGATTTATATACATTTATAGCCGCGAAAATGATTATTATTTGCTATTAATTTTGTTTTGTTGCCCTTATATACTAGGTAAATGTGTTTCTTTTTATTTCAATTTATGTGTAACGTCCAAAACTTTTATCGTTAGCTATTTATTAATATTAAAATTTTAATTATTTTGTTATTAAAATTAATTTGCAATTTACATAAAATTAATTTAATAATGCAATTATTTTCGCGTTTAAAGAAGCTACAAAGTTTCTAATCTTAAAAATGTCAGTATTGAAATTTAAAATAATTTCGCTTTTCTATTTCTATTTAAAATGCTTGCGGATTTGTACATAATATTACATTATTACCATCAATATAGAAAAATAGTTACCAAAAGAAGAATTCTCTGATGCAAGAAATATTGTGCGCAATGTTTTTGCATTTTTTGATAATCTGATGAATTCTCTATTCAGTAGCCATATTATGTGATATTCAAATTTCTTTACTGATAAATACGTGCTTGTTACTTTCTTATACAAAGTAATAAGCAAGTTATGCATGCATGAGAAAAAAACCGATCTAGATATTATAACGAAAAAAAATTTTTTTTTCTTCCGCAAATCATATATACCTTCATGTGTGTGTGCCCTCGTACATATGTGCGCGTGTGTAAGTTTGGGCATTCTACAGCCAAATCTGTTGAAATTATTTCATGAAACTTTACAGTTAAAGTTTTTATTTTGGCCCGAAAGAAAAGCTTTTATTTTTGAAAATAATATTGAACACAAAGTGCATGCTTACTCTAGGTAATCTTTATTGTTTCTGCAATATCTACGAGACGGCTACACATACTTAAATACCAAATAAAAGATGCCAATATTTTCACAGCTTTAATTTCTTTAAAAAGTCTTCTAGTTACAATAAAATTACTACTGAAGTAGTGATCTAAAATTCTTATTTCTCACACTAATATAGTCACGTAGGTATGGAAATAATATTTAATAAATCATATCAATTATAGCAGCTTTTCCTTTTGAGTTGTAACCGAATTGTGGTTTCCCGGATAACTTGTTGAGGTGATAGGAATGCTCAAAGTAACCATTAGTATATTTTAGTGCAGATATTTGTAAACACTGTTTCTATAGCATTATTTTTACCCACATTTAAAGCTATATGAAAATTCATCATTAAAACTGCATCTTTTCTTCTTAGTTTCACACACTGTTGAAACGTAGATCTATACATTACATGTAAAAGTCCAGTCTTTTTTACCGTATATGCCTCTAACATTCCATGTCGTTAACTTACTTTCGTTTAATTTGACATTTTCTCTTCCGTTTATGCTATGTCGCATATCACAACAGTTATATTATTATTATTAAAGAATTAATTAAAACAATTCTTTAATGTCAATAAACCGGTAGTGGTGAAAAGAATGGACGTTAAATTGTATTTTTCTGCCAGTGTAATTCAGTTGGGAGTAGAGATAGCAGATTCGAAAAATCATAAATTGTAACTCACTACTTTTTATTGCAGATACGATTTATCGGTGACGATATTTTATTTTGTTCCAAGTTGATAGTATGTTGCCATACATATTGAAACTATTGAACGAAATTAAATCATAGGTCAAACAATAAATGCTTTTTAAATAATATTCCGCTAACATATGATTTATTAATGAAGTTTACAATCTAGAAGTACTCTACAGACTGCCCTTGAAATGAATTTACAAAAAAACACATTATTTAGTGCATCGGATATGTAACCAACTAGTGTAGATTGGGTTTTAAGCCTTTTACAAGTATCCTTAGTTGTTTTCGAGCAATGTTCCCTTTTTTGACGGCTGGCTGTTAGTTGTAATTTTAGGTGTTTACTTGTGTGTTATATAATTTATTACATAAATATATTCTATATTTTAGACTCCTACGCCTCGAAAACGGCTTGGTCAAACTTCGACTGATTTGCTTTATTTGTGTTTTTCAGTACCAACGTTTTGGAATTATAATTATTTATTCATCAAGACTTAGAACAAAATTATATGCAAACTATTAAATATTTATTTGTTCAGAAAATATCAACACAGTTTAGTCAGAGGAATTAATCATGGTTTAATTTATACTATATATTCAAAAACCAATTAAAATCAACATCAATCGTTCCACTTTTTATATTTATGTATATGCAATATATAAAAGTAGAAGAATATATTCCTTATATATAAACGAAAAATATCTGGCATGTCTGACCCTGAACTTTCTTATACGCATTTTCGTTAAACCAATATAGATTGAAATTAATTCATATTTTTAATTAAAACAAATATGAATCAGCATACAACAAATGACTTATTTATTAAAAGGAAATATAATAAAAATGATCAAAGTAATAATCAAACCAACTATGATTTAGTAATTAATCTAAGATCTATATTTATTTGTCGGGTATTATAAAAAACACATATTTGATGTCAAATGTGATATATGTATGATATGTTAATCTAAACATCGCATAAGCAAAAAGACAAGCTTCAATTTATATTAATTTCAGTTCTTTCAATTATTTTTATGAAACGACTTGAAGTACTTAAAATAATTTATGATTTTACGTAGATTTTTTTGGTATAATCAGAATTTTATCCTATATGATGGCCTAATATTTCCTGAAGTGAAGTATAGTACCTTTGATTAACTTTGTGTCTAACTTAACAAACTTTCAAATTAATTAAACTTATTAATCAATGATTCTTCACTTTCTAATTATGAATTTGATAAATTGGTGTAAATTAATGAACGTTCATTCAAATCTTCATCAAGCCACTTATAGTTCAACGAAACGTTCAACAATCTATTTATTACTTTCTTATACAAAGTAATAAGTAGGTATTGAGAACTTAAAAAATATTGATTTCAAGATTTCCCTGAATCGTTACCGACTATTTATGGAATGACGTTTGTATGTGTGTGACTCTCTCTCTCTGTGTGTGTGTGTGAAACTTTAAACTTAAGCTTAAGAATACCTATTATTTTAAAAAAAAACTATTCAAACCGGAAGTGCAATTTTACTCTAGTAATTTTTATATAATATTTAAATATTTGACTTGTTCGCCATGTTTATTATATTTTACAATAAATCAATGTATCGCTAAGTGAGACTAATTGTCACATACAGAAAAAAAATTAGAATCACGAATCACCCTGTCGGTTCATTATTTTCAAAAATTAATTGTATGTTATATGTTGAATGCTTTTATTCAAATTATATAAATATCTACCAGTTCTTTTTCAAGAATAGATGGAACATCTGTATTAAATTAAAAGAGTATTTTCTTTTCTGCGCGAATGGATATCTAGCATACTAGGGTTATTATTATTATTGGCTTTTAGTATCTTAAGATAAAAAATAATATAAACCGTCATAATTAAATAAATTTCGCTAGGAATCGATAATTAGAAATATATTAGACATTTATTTATAGGTTCTAATTATTCATTAAATGACAATTATAAATTGTAATAATATAATTTGTTATATAGAATATTAAATTGCTTGTTTATTTATGAACGCAAGCATCTTAACATTATCAAGAAAAAGGGTAAACTAATATCGTTTGACAACAGATAGGTTTGCTAGATTTTATATGGTAATAGAAATCATGCATAGCTTCAGCGCCATTACGAACAAATAAACCAAATAAAATACAAATGAAAAATTTGGAAATTAATTTATTTTACGTTTTTATTATGTTTATCTATTTGGTAATAGTATTATGAAAGATAACTAATCTATATTTATGTATAGAAATGAAAACAATTTTTTACATTTGTAATAAAATCAACCAGAAATTGATAAATTTTTATATGTATAAGTATTATTATTTTATTCTGTCTGATAATGAAATTATATGTATTTTATTTAGATATAAGATATATTCAAATACAAATTTTGAATATTTGTAAAAAATTATAATTTTTATAATAAAATAAACTAATAATTTATCTGCAAAATATTTTATTATTTTACAAACTTTTGGAACACTTTTTCATTAAATATATTTCTCGAAACAGCTATTTCCAAATGATACAAGTCTATTTTGTCTTTTTGTTAAACAATTGACAGGCACAGTTGATATTTATGTAAATATAAATAAAATAAGGGCAAATTCAATATACATTTTCTTGTAACCGGTGCTTTTTTTGAAAAAAATGTTCAAACAAAAGTTGTACGAAATATTAATATTTCTAATTTATAAGCTATCTATTTTCGCAGTAAGTGTAACCATTTTTTGAGTTATTGCAGGAACCGAAAAAAAAAAACGACTCGAGTAAACATGCACTTCTGGTTGGAATATCATTTTCAAAAATAAGAGGTTTTCTTTCCAGATATATACAGAACTAAAGTTTCATAATTTTACTTTCAACCGTTTAGGCTGTAGAGCGCTCTCTCTCTCACACTCACACCTACACACAGACCGACCTCATTCCAAAAATAGTCTGACTCGATTCAGGGAAGGTCAAAAGGTATATTTTCGTTAAAATCGCGAGATCGAATTTATTCTTGATTACAATATTATTACTTCGTATAAGATAGTAAAAATAGCTGGCGAGAAAGAGTCTATCATTCGTAACGGATCCACAAACAGCAGCGTTGGATGAAATGTATAATCCTGAGAGTAAACTGCTATGAAGAGTAAAATTGGTTTATCCTGAAAAATTAAGTACTTTTTAAAGTATTTTTGCACGGACTTTACAAACCAACCCTACCTTTCTAACTGTATTTTCTAAATAATATTGGCATAATTGTTATATAATTTGGTTCAATTTTTAGTTCTTAATTTTAATTTAATTAAGATTTTATTAAGATCTACTTAATAAATTAGAATATAGCGTAAATTTCTTATAAATAATTTTAAAACTATACACCTTTCAAGTGTAGTCTCTAACGTATTTATTTTTGAGATCTGTTTTTTAAAGAATAACTCTTGTAGACATTTATCATAATTTTAATATTTCGTCTATAGGCGAACACAAACGCCATTTCAAATGTTGAATCTTTAATTGTGTTTTTTAAATTATAATCTCCCGTATATTTCATCAAATAGAGACGTTTAGTGGAAGATTGTTAAACGCCCAGCTAGACAACAGTCAGAAGAATGAACCTCGAGATGTAGTAACGGATAGTCCTAAACATTTCGGAAATTAGGTAAATGTTTCTTATCGATGCGGGTGAGAGAACCCCCTACCAGGGTCTATTAGCGGAAGAGTCTACCGGATATATGCAACCGCTGCAAGAAAACCTTCCGTCAACCGAATTCATCCGGCGTGTGTTACACCGTGGGTAGTATTGGTAAAGAGGAGGTTGACAGGAAGAACGAGTGAGTGGCAGCAATCTAGGTTGACAGATTACAAGGTAACAGAGGATTTAAGGTGAAACTAAATAGCAAATATGTAAATAATAAAAGACTAAAAGGCAAATCGGTATTACTTTGTATTTGATAAACTATATTTTAACAGGAATAGAAAGTAGGCATTTGACATCAACTGTTCAAAATAAATAGAATATTTATTTTAGAGCAAAATCTGGTTAAAAGGTTAGTGATATATTCAAAATATTGTAGAATTATGTAGTTAATTTATTTTAGAAGCAAGTAATAATAATTGCTAACATAAAATGAATAATTGTATTCAGAGTTGTTAAAAATTTGTATTTTATCATCCTTTTTATCTAAACAGTATAAAACACGTCAGGGGAACAAATTTTAATAGTTACTTTCTTGTAAGTGGAACTTTTGTAAAAAACAAATATTAATATCTCTAATTTCTAGTCTAAATATATTTGCTGTAAGTTCATTTTTGACTTATTGCAGAAACCAAAAAATATTATAAATTAATAAAATGATATATATTATAGGTTTTAGTTTATTTAAAAAATTATATTTCCTTGAACTAATCAAAATTTGTATTTGAATATCTAAACCAAATACGTGTAAGAAATATCAGTGCAAGCCATTTTTAAATCGTATCATTGAATTAATAATATTAAAATGTAATTCGTAATTTTGTTCTTTAAATTAAAAATGGTGGTAATCATTCGTAAATTTTTAAAAATTATTAAAAGTTACGCGTCTTTTAATTGCTTAATATGAATTCACTAGTTTAAACGCAGTGAAAATTAATAAAGTAATCATCAATGAAAATAATTAAGTAAAAATACAAATAAATTGATTTAATGCAAATCCAAAAATCAAAATGACAACTGTTGCTATGCCTCCAAATCTGGAGGTAACTTAAATTTACCATAATCACTCAAACAAATAATAACAATCCAATAAATGAGGTACAAATTTATTTAATATGGTACTGTAAAAATATTTGATAAAAATACAATAAACACACTACTCCAAGTCACTAATTTTCAATGTAAGTTTTCATAAATATATAAATCATTTTATGCTATAATTTCATAGTATATATGCCCTATTTTACAATAATATTGGAATAAAATAGAAATCTATTGCGTTTTACATATAACCCAACTAAAACAAAATTGAAATGAAGCATGACAAATTATTACAAGCAAATTACACATGAGCTGATAAAACAATCATCGAGATTATACAGTTTAATGATCCGAATTTATTCTTGGTTCAATATGAGCGGCGAAGTTTGTGTGTGAGGGTACAGGGGGTGCCACCAATCCAGTACCTGTATATTGATTATTGGATCTAGCACAATTTCCGCACAAGTAGAGACATCTAGTGAGCGCGCAGTATAATTAAGTCCGGACCCAAACCCCAACTGAAGCCAATAACTCGAGTATCCTTGCGATGAATTCAGGGATAATGTCGATAAAGTTAATCCCATTATTGGCGATATTGGGACGAAATGTAAGCAAGTAACTAATAAGATACGGCAACCGAATTCTATATTTGCAGAAACATCTTCTAGTTTTTCGATTAAATCTGGTTTTTCGGTTAATTTAGTTTTCTTTACGTACATTCGTTCTTTAAACTTAAAGTGGTAGTACCATTTGTCTTTGCGTTTTTGATGCCACATTAATACGCATTGTAAGTTTAATAAATTATAAGGATTTCCTCCACCTCTTATATATCGTATCCGCTTCATGAAGGGTTCGTACATAAAAAACAACGCACGAGTCACACACGCTTTTAAACCGTATAAGCGAACCATACATTCCGGTTGTAACCGTTCCGGCAGGTTAGTCGTTGTTTTATAATAGCGTTTGTATAATTTAAACCAAAACCGTGGACTATTTATTACGGCGCATGTACTTTTGCAAATCCTCGCGAAGCGACCAACATCTTCCGGTCGAATATAATCAGAAATTAAAAACCAAATATCCAACGGATACTGTACTCCATCCACACTATAATTCGTTGTTTTCTTTCCTTGTCGACGTTGGATTACAAATATCTTCTCTCCTTTATCGTTTTCTTTTTCTACAAAATCAAAATCGCCATCGTAATCATCATCTTTCTCATGCCAAGATCGATTATCAATTTCTAGTTGTTTAATAACATTTGTAACACTACTTATGCCCTTTTTCGCTCGATTTGTGCACTTGTTTGCGTTAGCAAAATCATTTATTGTCACATCTAAAACCAAACAGTAATTATGGAACAATATTTATGTTTCGATTTTGTGCTAACCTCCAATTGGTCTAGTAGTCGGTTTACGGCGAGATTTCTTACTCTTGCTCGACATTATTGTTTAAATCTATTTTCGTATACGGCTAAAGAATGAAAGAAAAACATTTTAAGTTTAAACGAAATGAATTATAAGCGAAACACTGAAATAATCCTAAACCACCACTATCAACAGCCATTGCAATTTTTGCTGCGGACAAATGTCAAATTTATCAGCAATGTTGCCACGTAGAACATCATACAAATCGAATGCCAGTTGATAGATTTTATAAATAAAATAACTTAATCTAGATTAATTTCATAAATTATTATTTATTATCAGGATTAGTTAAGAAATAAATTAATTAAATATTAGTATTATTGTAAATCAATATGGCCAATCATGTGAGCCATATTGTGATTGTAATCACGTGACACTTTATATGGATTTGTGATTGGTTGCGCTAACTGATTTGTTGCGAGTTTTAAGATTAAAGAATGCGTTGAATAGTAGGGTAGATTAAAATTACTGATTAAATTGCATTATAAATCATTAATTTATATCAAAAATACTATTTAAAATTGTATGAAAAGAAATTTATAAAATCGGTATATTTAAATTCGGTAAATTTTATAGTTTTCGGTATGTTAGACGCGAGAACAGCTGCTGACAAATGTCAAAAATTCAATAGCTATCTACTAACCGACTGAGTCATTTAAAAAATATTTAAAATATTTTTATGGTTTTTAACAATGTTATAATATATTTTGGGTTTATAAAAGAGGTGAACAGTAGGATTAGTGTTAAATGGGTTTATATTTTCTTAACTTTGGTAATATGTGACCGGTATTGGATCTGTAATACCGGCCGGTTCGACTTGTTTGACGTCGAGTTCAAAATGGCTGGTCGCATAGAGAAGTGTAGTGATAGAAGTGTGCTGGTAGGAATTTGTAGGTGTGTCTGGGTCTAGTTTTTGATCTATAATGTTTTTAATTGAGTTAAGTGATAATTCGAGAATGTCCACGTGCCATTTTAAGTATCGGTCGCGCATTTCGCTCGCGAGTTTTAGTTAATAGTGTTATTTTTTACAACTGCCCCTCGCGTATACTAACACACAGTTCTACCCCCCCGTGATACTAATAATAATAACTTGTACGTAATGTAAATCGTATCGTTTGATTTGATCGCGAGTGTGTTCAACAATTTGTAAATAAATTGCGTTCGCACACCGTAACCATGTGGAATATGATGTGTGATGTTATGCCGACAATATCGGAGGACAGTATTAGCCAGCGCAGTTCCCAGTTCTCCGGGGAAGATGCGAATTTCGAACAGCTTATGGTTTCGATGTTGGACGAACGTGATAAATTAGTGGAAAGTTTGCGCGATACACAGAATCAGTTGTCAGAAACTGAGATTAAGTTGACGGAAGTGGAGAAGGAGCGAGATTCACTTCAACGCCAAATTGCTGCTAACCTACCACAGGTAAAATCTTTCTTTTTTATTATTATTTATTACCCATCCACACTATCAAACATTTTTATATAAACATACATTTATTTGTTTTATTATATTTTGTGTGGATTTATTACTACTTAAGCTACGTTTGGGGTGAATAACCCAAAAGTTATTAAACGATTGTTGGTAATTGGGGAAACCGGTGATCCGACCATTGTGTATTTTTAGGTAAAATGACACACGTTTGATCCCATAAAATATGGTGACAGGTGACCGTTTCGCATTGGGGGGGGTTCTCAATTCGTTTAATTCTTGGGTGCGTTTGGTGGCTTTCTTTTGAAATAATGGCGCCAGGGAGCAACGTACTAGTTTGACAGTTTCTGGAGAGATAATTTCGAGGATATTTATTGTTTATTTAAATAGGTCAGTGATCCACTAGTGATGATAATAATGTTTTATCGTTCATCTGAGATGATTCAACAATCGTTTAATTACTAGTTTTTTTTTAGTAATGAGCTATTTTAATTTTTTTATTATTTTAATTATAGGCCGGTGTCAACAATATTTGATAACGCCAATCATCACCTAAAATTGTACTGAACTTTCTTATACGTATTTTGTTTAGATAAGAGATGTCGTTTGAAAAAATAAAGCCATTTAGGTTCCAAGTTAGAGGTCTAAAGTTAGAAAATCAATTTAATTATTTAAGATACATAGCGTTAATGATTTAGGAAATAAATCCCGAGAGATACGTACCCCCATTGGAAATTAGCGGACGTTGTATTTTCGGTCGATTTCAGTTTATTTTAATATTTGATGAGGATTTAGGTAAAACGTGTGGTTATGGATTTTTGGAATTGCATTTATAGGAATTATTTAATCAGATTAGATCTATCGTTTGATCTTTACGACATTATTATTATAGTGTGTTTATCTAATTTCACAATGATTAGAGCGTGCAATGACCATCTACATATATAATTCACTCACGTTTATAAACTAGTAATATTCTCACAAAAATCTACATTGTTGTTTTTAGTTTAGGTATTATACAAATGATATGTTTATTTGACGCTTGCAATCGAAGTATTGGTTATAATCTTGTGAAGTGTTTTTTGTTTCTATGAAACTCACTTCACATCAGTTTTTAATAAATCGTGCATGCACACAAACGTTTTCTTTTACTTCTGCATCGATGTTATTTCTGCAACTGCTCCACCAATGTGCACTTAATTGAACGCATTTGTTCCACTGTTGCTGCAATACAAATCGATTTGAAACATCCAATTTATTTTTCTCAATTTCTTTTATTACCATTAACATCGCTTAGAGTTTTCAATATATTTGATTAATAGTAAATTTTGTTTTATATCGCTTCCACCACCAGCTTACCGTTGACTTAATAGTGCAATTTATAATATTGATTTAAAGCATAAATATTATTTTAAAATTAATATTTAATCTACGCATACTTTAATAAATTAACACTGTTCACACTCTTCTTATTTTTTTTTTCGAACGCTACAAACAACGTAATCAATGCGATTTCAACCTAACCTATAAATTGCACCACGTACACTTTGAGTGCAAACTCTTGCTTGTTATAGACAGAATTATAAATTTGTTTAGAATCGAATTCCTAAACAGTGAATAGGTGTAGCTTTAATGATCTTAAACCTCATGTACGTACACATATTAATTATATGTACGTACACATATTAATTAATTAATAAATGCGAAAATAAACCCAAACATTTTCTCAATCGTTTTATTTTAATTCAAATCTAAACTTAATTAAAAATATAAGCCTTAAATCTAGGATGGATATTTAGTATTGTTTTATTTTGATTGCGACTATTTACGTTTTAGACAACATAAAATTGTATTTCAGTGATTTTTTTTATTAAATATGTAATCACAATATTGAAATAAAGTGAAATAATTTGTGAAAATATGTCTAATTGATTTCTTTATTTTGCTTTACAATCAGAAGGTTTTAATGATACTGTGACGTGTAAGCTGCTTCAGGCTTATATTTCGCTTCGTTAGTTTTGTCTACGGGTGCACTACGTCCGATTTTCTCTTTGACAATACATCTAGGCAGTCCTCTGCTGTTTTTGACGTAATACTCACTTTTTCTAATGGTCTATCATGCTCAAATACATTTTAATTGTCAGTTGTCAATAAAACAACGTTTGATGATGCCTTATACTTGCTTTGCTTCATAGCGCTATTTTACTAATCAGTGAAACATTTTTTCACTAAATATATTTCTTACAATAGATATTAAATGACAATTTTCAAATGATTTGAGTCTATGTTGTTTTCCTGTTGAACAATCAACAGGCACAGTTGATACGATTTATGTAAAAATAAATAAAATTTTAACACATTTCAATAGTGATTTTCTTGTAAGCAGTACATTTTTTTGAAAAAAAAAAAAAAAAATGGAACAAATTTTGTACGAAATATTATTATAATATCTTAAATTTTTATTTTAAATGTTGTTGCTGTAATTGCAACCATTCTTTGAGGTATTGCAGAAACCACAAACATGCCCTTCCGGTTTGATTCTTCATTTAAAAATAAGTTTTCTTGCCAGGTATATACAAATTTTATGTGTATACACACTCGCATACAGAATGCCAAAAATACCCAGACTCGATTCAGGTAAGGTCAAAAGATATAATTGCGTTAAAATCTCGAGACCGATCTTTTTTCATGATTATAATACTTATTACTACGTATAAGTAAGTTAAAAAGTTATGAACTAAGTGTCAAATCTCAAGATGCAAGGCAGGAAGATGTGTATATCATTATTTCGCAAGAAGCAAGTAGCGCATTTAAAAAGATGCTCTGAATATCTTTGGAATGACCCAAGAAATTTAACGCGTTTTGTAAATGCGGAACACTAGCAGAGTACGTGTGTCGATGTTTCTACATCATAGTCACATATTCTGTAAGTGCTATCGTCAAAGAGTCCAATTCTAGTTAATGTTTGTTGAAGTGGAATTGCCCGGTTTACGTTCTCATACATGGTCTTAGCTGCTTTCTGTTCCTGTGCAGAAAGCATTTAATTTGCTCGGGTGTAGGTTCAAGTATCAAAGCATGCAAGGACTGAATTCATATTATTGCTTTTATATCAAATGATATTTATATATTATCGACGAGTTCTTTAGCATTGGTTGCACTAATGTCGAAAATTTGGCATGCTGAATTTCTATATAAAACATCTATAGTGTCATGCACCGAACTTTCTTATACGCATTTGGGTTAAACCATATCGTAGTTCCATTATTTTTCTAATTTATAATATTTGTTCTAACCTTTAGATCGCTTTTACACTATATATATTTCTTAGAATATAAATTAAATTTCAAACTTATTTAAGTCTATTTTGTTTTTTTTTTTGAAAAACAATTGACAGGCGCAGATGATACGATTTATGTAAAAATAAATATAATAAGAAATTTCTTGTTTCCGGTACGGTTTAGGAAAAGAAGTTTCAAATAAAAGTTGTACAAATTGCTGATGTCTATAATTTTTATCGTAACAATTTTTCTGTAACTGCAACTATTTCTGAGTAATTGCAGAAACTTTAAAACATGACTAGAGTAAACTTGCACTTCCGGTCGGAATATTGTTCAAAAATAAGAGGTTTTCTTGTCAGGCATATACAAATCTTAAGTTTAAAATTTCATAATTTTCCCTTTAGCCGTTTAGGCTGTAGAACGCTCACATACAGACACACACACACACTAACACACACACTAACACACACAGACAGACAGACAGACGTCATCCCAAAAATAGTTGGAATCGATTCAGGGAAGGTCAAAACGTGTATTTCCGGTAAAATCTCGAGATCAAAATTTTTCATGATTTCAATACATACTTATACTGCGTATAAGAAAGTAATAAGCAATACATGTACTGTAACCATAGATATCACTGACATTTTTGACAGCTGTCGATTTAATTAATGCTTAATTGTTTAATATATTTCAACGGCATTAGGTTTCAGTTGGTAATATCAAAAATATTCTAACGACAATATTTCCGGTCGTTGCTTTTTTTGAGACCCAACAGTTTTGAAAACAAAGGGCTTGTCAGACTTAAAATGCGACCAGTATGAAGTACATACCCATAGATTATGTAAAGCAAAATTGGTGCAATTGCGTTTAGTATCTTCAGAGAAGAAGAAGCGACAAATGTTTGTCTTACGAGCGACTAAGCGAGCGGTGACTAACATCCAAGTCTATATGAGTGATAAAAATTACTGCCATTTATAAGATCGAAAAGAACAACATCATTTTAACTTGTTTATAGAGCTGTAATTAAAAAAAAATTACGAAAGTTAAAACTATTAGAAATTGTATTTTGAAAATTTCTGTCCATACTCGTATTTCAAAGAGAAGCTATTTAATATTGATAATAATGCAATATGAGAAGTAGGAGTTACTTTTCTCTTGTTTCCAATTTTTTTTTATCTAAGATAAACCTTGTCGGCTTTTCCCTCAAATAAAAATTTCGTCAATTTATAAATAGGTGAGAAAGCACGGTTGGGGTTCTTTGAAATGACGCGGGCTATGGTTCTTGTTTTGGAGCTTTATCGATCCCCCAGCACGCCATTTTCAATGAGCTTCTGTTTGCCGGTGCTGTGTGTCTGTGATTACTTCTCTAAAAATCGAACAGACGTTTCTGGCATCTCCTAATATGAACAGCGCTTGTATTACCTTTTTTTTCCCGAAGGTCACTTTATGGGTTAGCGTACCAATCAGCCCTTGACAATACCTGGCCGCCCCGGTCAGCCACCGTTGCGCATGTCATCTACCTATTTTCACTCAAGCATTTCTTCGATAAACCTTGAATGAGTTGTTTTAAGATTTGTACAGCTTGTCTACCACAGATATTCCATTTGGCATAGTATGGAAATGTAAGGGCAACTATTTTTAGAGGGCCAATTAATATTACGTGCAGATTTCCAATAGTTTTTATTTAAATTTAAACAGGATTGTTTGATAAGATACTCAGCCTAAACATTTTACATCACAAAAAATATTTCTGTGTAACATTTGAATAAAAAGGGTTATTTCTAGTTTAAATGTTCTAATTTTTATGCAGTATAGCTAGATGGGGTTGATCGATGGTTCGAGAAAATTACGTTATGTTACGCTCAGTTAACTTTGGTACGATTAAGAATTTGTTGCTCTAAGGGCCGGTATTTCCAACTCGAGTTAAATTTACTTATCTCTGGTATAAAATTTACTCCCAGAGTAAAACGCTAAAATCGTATTTCCACGCCCAGTTAAAATTTACCCAACAGTTAAACACGGTATCTATGGAATAACTTTATTTGGTCTAGCGGCCTGCGAATAAATATTTAACTTGGGATTAACCAAACTTTTGCTGTATTATACGTCAAGATAGACCGGTGTTTAGAAAATTTGTTTGACGATAATGATGAAGTGATACATTTTATTGAACGTGTATATACTGTATTTAATTATTGGAACGATACTGAATTTTATAAACGTTTTCGTTTGACAAAACCTACTGCATCTATGATAGTAGAACAGATTAGCGGAATCTTTCAATCTCTGAGAATCTGTCTGCTTGTTTTCAACAATTTCTTTGAAGTTATCAATAAACTAATTTCTGATTTTATAAAATTATAACTACATTCCCGGTTAGGCTAAGGAGCGTTCTGTAATTAGTAATTAAAAAGAAAAAAGTAGTATAGATAAGATACTCGTATGTAATTCAGTTTTAACTTCGTTCATATGATTTTATTCACTACAAACAAAATACACAAGTGAAGCTAATCTGAAATAATGCGTTTAACTTGCAAACAAAGAATGATGCTCAAATCAAACAAAATTCTACGCATATGTTATTCTGGAAGCATCAGAAATAAATTAAGTCAAGTGTCCGACTGTTAATTTATAAGGGTACAGTCTTCAAATGTTATGCATTCTTCTCGTCCAAAAAACACTAACAAATAACATAACAGAACAATATATTTATAAATTGTTTGGTTTTGAAATTTACTTGTAGTGAAAACTAGTCTACACCAGATACGTTGGCGTTGAAGGAATTATCTAATTTCTTTATCTAACGCATAGAATTTTGTATATAACTCTCTTCCTCGCACAAGTACCAACCGTTGAAAATATATTTATCCCTTTGATAACTATCTACGAGATAAATGCAGCTGGAAATACAGCGTAACATATATTCCATAACTTTACACTGCGGATAAATATACTCCCAGGATAGCTAACTAAAGAGTTATTTACAGTTGGAAATACCGGCCCTAAGTTGATTTAGGTTGGGTTAAAGGTTTGGATGACCAAATATCTGGTTGGTTAGATTTATATATAAAAATGTTTCGGTGAGTTTCAACGTTGAGTATGATTAAATTTAAATAACATTTGAGATTGGTTAAAGTTGTATATTTTTAATGAAATAACAATTTCCGCTGTGATTGTTTTCGTGGGCTGGAAAAAATGTAAGTATATATAAAAATAAAACGACAAAAGAAAACAGACCAAATAACAACCATAGCAACGAAATAATGAGCTAATTCGGAACAAGCTTATTATTCTGTATATATCCTCAATGGCATGCACTGAGCTTTCTTATACATACTTTGTTTAGATCTGTATTATAAAATAAAATTTGTTGTTAAATTCAAACAAATATAATTATTCACTATACTAGATCATCGACAATTTGTTGGTCAATTTTCATATTTTAATTTAAAAGAAACACTTTTTATATTATCGTGACGTAACTCATATTAGACGCTATTTTAGTATATTTTGTCTTCAAGTTAAAATATTTGCGCCATAGTTTATATGATTTATTAAATGTAAATATCCATACCTAAGTACCATACCTCATAACTCAGCGTAATGTTATAGTTTCGTATATTGAAAGTAAGTCTAAGTATAGTCCAAAACCCAAGGCTAATTATATGGCGAAGGGCTAAATTTACCAAAATCTTGCCGTAGGCAATGCGGCGTAAATATAGACATCATTTGTATACGTCTACCTAACATATGTTTGTAGTATATAATTTCGTGGTTCAACGGAACACCAAAAAAGTCCTCTAAACGACGTCATATTGCTTTTTGTGGCATACTATTGTTATTTTGAGCTTACACAACTGCACTAACATTTAGATATGCAGTTTGATTTGCGCGACGTATCGTTTTCGAAAAAAATACATATATTCGGAAAGCGAAAACCTTTTTATTCATTTATATTCTCTAGCAGTACAATAGGGAACCAGTATGCTTTTGCTACGGAGAAATAAACCTATACATTAATAATACG
Organism: Nebria salina; assembly: GCA_944039245.1. NCBI lineage: Eukaryota > Metazoa > Arthropoda > Insecta > Coleoptera > Carabidae > Nebria > Nebria salina. Next base: position 3,102,570 of record OX063268.1, read on the forward strand.
TGCTATTATTAATAATATATAACGCATCAGTTGACTTAAAAAGACTCGAGTTTAATCTTTTTTCAATTTAGAAATTCGAAACTAGATTTTACACATTTCTCACTTGAATATATATTTCTCTGCAACCATTCGTAATCTTGAATATTTTTCTTTGGCCATTTAAAATACATGAAACGCTTTAACTAAATATCTTACAATAAATATTTATTGTAAAATTTCAAATTATTTGAGTATATTTTGTGTTTCTGTTAAACAAATGATGAGCATTTTTGATACGATTTATATAATATTTCCTATACCTACGTAACTATGCCAACATAAATAAGATAAGGCAAAATGTCAATAGCGATTGCAGAAACCACAAAAAACCACTAAAGTAAACAAGTATTTTCGTTTTCTATATTCTTTTAAAACATTGGAGGTTTTCTTGCCCACCATATACAATTTTTAAGTTTTCTAAATTCTATCTTCAATATAGTTTAGACACTTACAGACACAGACATCATTAAAAATATATATAAGATTCGATTCAGAGAAAGTTAAAAGGTGTATTTAAGTTAAAATCTCGTAATTTTTCATGATTACAATACTTCCACATCTAAAATTAGACGACTACTAAACATTTCTTATTTTTCCAAAAGTATGACTATTTTAGTGATTGATTTAAATTCAAACTGACGTTTTGCCTAAATAAGTGCTCGCATTTTAAATATTCTTTTTTATAAACGAACCATGAAGCATTTAATACGATTTACGGACTAAATTAAGATTCTTTGTGTTATTCCTACAAACAAGTTTTGACGTGAGTATTAATTAATCTTATTGTTGATACTCACCAAAGAATCCGTAGTCCTTTGGGATGAGCTTGGCTTTGAACATTTTTAGAGTGCTTATTGACAATTCGTCTAAAACATTTATTTATTTTTCCTTTAAAGTAATACATGTATATAAAAGAAGCATAAAAAAAATATGAGAAAAGGCATAAATTCAACTTTATTGGTATTAAATAAATACTTGAAAGCAACGTTATTTATAATAATAAACAATAACGTTATTTCCACTCTCTTGTTTATTGCATTTGAACGGTGATTTATATATTATTTTGTAAATAAAATCCAACCCATCTCTTGTGTATCAATTTGTAACGCGATTCAATTGGAAAAACATCGGAAATGTTGGACAAATTCGAACAACGCGATTGGTCGCCGGTTAAATATTAAATTATCGTTAAATTTGTGAAAATTTATCTTGGATAAAAAACAAGAGCGATTCAATTTAATTTGAATTAAAAGTTTTAAATTAAATAACGAAAAGCTTAATTGCATCAACTTGAATTATGTTCCTTTGAACATTTAATCATGTTTTGTTTTTCTATTCTACGAGAGAATATCAAATTTTGTACTTAACATGCATAATTTTGGATTTAGTAAAATTAATAACTTTTTTCTTGTTAAATTCCATCGCAGTGTAATATTTTACTTCAAGTGACAACTTATAAATTAACGTTTGACGATTTAATGAGTATTTTGTAGCTTACAAAAATTTGTAAACATCAGTTACAAACTTTATAATACTTTTAAACAGTTTCGCTTACAAAATTTGCTATTATAAATATACAGATGTTTCAAACACTTTAAATACATCTAAGACGAGTTATCTTTCTCTCCTACAGTTATTAATTCAAAATGAATTTCAAATGATCGTAATGTTTTTGTATGATTTAAAAATAAAATTAATCGTTTTATTCACCGGATATTTATACTTGTGCATTTCAAGGACGAATTCTGTTTCAACATCTGGTTTCAATTTCTCTGTATCTGTGATTACTGTTTTTTTTCTACTGTGTATATGTCTGAGTTTTTTGCTTCGCGATTTTTTGCCATTTTCTTAAATGGCAAATATATTTTGAAAGTATATGTTATTCCAATATGGCGATTGGAATACGTAAAAGTCGATGATATACGTAATTAATCAAAAATGATTATAGAGAAAGTAAATTTTGTTTAGTTTCTTAAATATAAGGACCTATAAGAAATAATTATTTGTGGCTTATCATTTTTAATATTATAAATTATTTCATGCATGAATTGGGAAAGGTATGCAAGTTATAGCAAAAATATTATTTTTATCTTTGCCTTTTTATTACATTTTTATTGTGCCACAAGAATTTAATTATAGATGTAATTTGTACATTTTCTCTTGGCTTTCGTGTTTATCTTGACGTTTACCTTTGAAAGAATTTTTTACACGCTGCACAATGTGGTCTTCCGCACAATAGACAAGCAATTCTTTTTGTTGCCATCTTACATTTTTACGTAAAAAATAGACAATGAAAGAACATATAAAATAGACAAAGAATTCAAAATAATAATAAACGAATATAATGCCGTGCAAATGCTACCGAAACAAAACAAAAAAACATTAGAGCACTCTTTACTTGTTTATTAATAAACTTTAAACATTTCATAAAGTTTTGGAAGCAATTTTAAATAAAGAACACAAAAAATCAGAATACATATTGCTTAAAATATGTAACCTTTGGATTTTAATTTGCGTTAAAATTTAATTATATATTTATTTAATGTAATTATACATTTTATGTCAATTTACCACCATAGAAGTAAATGCAAATTTTTCTGGCTAGTACATAATTTAAAATATGAATATTCTAGTTTGAATTGTGGAGTGTAAATTAGTTTTGCAAGGGTGCTGTATCGTGTAAATCAGTCTTTAATGCTTCCTCTTGTAATAATGCTATTAGAAATAGCTTCCGGGCGCCTTTATGGTTGTCCATTATCTACGAACTTTGAAATCCTGTGTAACAGTGCAGTCAGATGATGATGTGGTTTGTTGGCAACCATCAACTTTGTTTTCTCCTCTGTCGTTTAACTTTGCTGTCTGTTTTGGTCTATATTGTACTAGAATTCTGTACTCTGTCACTCGGTCCTTATTTACTCATGAAACGGCTTTGTCATTTGACGTGTCTCCACGTTGTATTTATTAATATTATCGAGTAGGTTAAACATGCACTAATTGTAATATACTCAAATTCAAATTTTGACTCGTTGATTACTCATAAATATTCATTATTACTTTCTTATACGCAGCATAAGTAAGTATTGTAATCATGAAAAATTTCGATCTCGAGATTTTAACGGAAATATACGTTTTGACCTTCCCTGAATCGATTCCGACTATTTTTGGAATGACGTCCGTCTGTGTGTGTGTGTGTGTTTGTGTATGCTCTCTCCTGAGGTGTGCACCTCGTATTTTTGAAAAAAAAAATATTCAAAGCGGAAGTGCCTGTTTACTCTAGTCATTTTTTGCAGTTTTTGCAATTATTCAAAAATGGTTACAGTTACAGAAAAATTTAGCACAACTGTTGTTTGAATTTATTTCCAAAAAGAGTACTGGTTTCAAAATAAATTTCTGCTTAATATATATATTTTTACATAAATCGTATCATTGTTTGGAGTTGTTTTGACATGCATTGGTAAAGAAAACGTTTACGTTGTTGTATAAATCGCGACAAATAAAAGACTTGCAGTAGGGTCAAAGAATGGTGTATGACCTATGTAGCTCACATAAATTTAAAACTAATGTGTTGCATTTGAATAAATCGTGCAGTAGATTTATGTACCTTTTGTATGAGTGATTCGTTTTGGTTTTCATAAACCAACTTGATATTTTCTGTATTATGTGAATTTTTAGAATAATTCTAATAAATTCAACGTAATTTGTTGGTGGTTCCGGCTGGTTCATATATAATGAGTTTGTTGCATGTGTCCGTCGCTCGATGCGATGTGATGCCGGATGCCTGGTTTAATAAACATCTCACCCCAATAGCAAACCTGTGTAAAAGGGCGCGTGAGGTGCAACACCGTGAAATGCACAGTGAGGTCATCGAGGTGCACTAAACCTACTATTTATTATAGCTACCCTCGTTAAATATCATTATTGCACTTCACTACCTACTCTAAGCGCGTTTACCCACCTTCAAGTGTCACACCATTTATTTTTTAAATTATAAATATTCTAAACTGCACCGTTTACATTTGCTCAGTTTTATTTTACGTAATTCATTTTGAATCATATTTATTCCCGTATTCCGAAAGTAATCCCCTATTAATTAAATTGTTTACCCACATATAAATATTCACCCACATTAAATATAAAAGTCTTGTATACTTTTATGAACCAGTTGTTAAAACAACTGTATACTATATTTATATAAGTATATGATATTTGAAGCCCGTCGAAAATTTAATACCATCTGCACCCAAAGTTACGTACCGTGAACTCACCTGATCGCATTACGTTTCTTCTGTTGTGATGTTTTATTTTCTTTCTGATTTCCTTTTGTTTCCGTGCTTCTTTTGCCTGGTTTGTTTGTTCATCTGTTTTAACATCAGGACAATGTCATGCCATGCGTAACAACAGGGGCATTTAATCCGATTTCAATGTAAGCTGTAATGGCTTTTGAATGTTTTTTGCATTCAAAATATATGCCGCGTAAGGTGCCGAACGAAAATAAGAATTGTTGAATATTTTTTCGTGTGATTTGAGCGAAATAAAAGATTCTTTTTTTATAAAAGACGTTACAACAGCGGAATCTCTCAAATATATGTCGACTGATAAGTTGTCTAGCTTTTAATTACAATATAAACAATAATAATAAAGCTATATCCAGTTGTAAACATACTGTTTTAAGAAATTCATTATTTGAAAAGTATTACTCATTTTCGACTTTTTGTCGCGTAAGAATGGTTCGTTTATGATTTTTTTTAAAGTGAAGAAGTTCCTCCACCATTTAATTTCATATTATGTTGCGGTGCGTAAGATCACAATAATTATTATTTATAATATCAAAATACCTACAGCCTCTCTAACTGAAGTATATCTATTTAGATAAGGATACTAAAATACAATTTTGAAATCTTTTAGATAATCTAACTATTCATTATACTATGCTGTAGTAATTATTAAGAACGGGAATATTTTGGTTGTAAAACCCAAAATTCTTGCAGTCTATTTTGTTTTCTTGTTAAAATATTGACATACATATTAAATATCTAGTTTCATACATACACAAAAAAGAAATTTAGAATTTCTATAGCAATTTTAATGTAAAGGCTCATTCACAACAAGAAATTAGTTTTTTTTGTATTCTGATAGGAGACAAATAAATAATGTGAAAGTGAATTGGTTTGCGAAGTTGACTTGAGGGGCAAGATTCTAGAGAATAAAAAAAATTGAAAATTTTTTTTTGTCTTAAATGTTGTAAAGCATAAGTGACAATACAAATTATTCTCGAAAAAATGTTCTGTACGATTTATTTTGGGGCAGATATTAGCGCGCTCCTATATGCAAGCATTCAATCAGAAACTACAACTTTATCTTTAAACGCGATTTTCTCGATACCGTGTTTCTGAAACTGGGCGAAAACAGTACGCCTATTTAATAAGCCAAACAATAGACATGAATCTTTTACCATCTCAATAAATAGACAGTTTTCTATCGAACATCGTAGGTTTTTTTTTATTGTTGATAGTTTTTTATTTATTAATAAATTCATATGCAATTTTTTGCTTTAAATCGTACTTTTTTTGAATCGCGTGCCATTTCTACAACAATCAATATTTTTAAAATCGGCTACGTCCGAGAGCATATATATTTCAGATTCATAAACTGTTGTCGTTTTTGTCCATTAGTGGCAGTCCAACCTTTTCGCTCGATTAGTGCTGCTTCTAAAAACCTTCATAGGTTAGACGACACTAGCGCCCCTAACGTCATATATTTATTAATGAAAAAAAAATCATAATGTAGTCAAATACATGTTTAATAAAGATATGTAAACGATTTTCATACAAGATGTATAAATTCCTCAAAAAATTTTTGAAAAAGGACCTTTTTTTTCTAGCTCTAGAGTGGCCTTACCCCTTAATTTTTATGAAACGAATCGGCGAGAGAAAATATTGGCTGTGACTTTAATTTCGTATGTGCTATATATACGACAAAACTTTCTCAAAATGACGTAAAACTCGAAATGGGAGAACAAAGTTTTTGTTTACGTCAAACGGTAAACATAAATGACGATATTTCAAAGTTTCTTAAAAACGCTATTCATTCTTTGTAAGAATACTATCCGAAATTATTGACCTAGTCTAACTTTGAATATAAATGTCAACTTTTCTGAATGACCGTATTTATAAACCTAGACTATAATTATAACTAGTAATTTCGGGTTATGACCGTAACTTATCTGATACAACACACTTTACAAACAAACTATTTTTACTGGAAAGATATTGCAAATTACAAAACTTTAAGAGTAAATATGCATTTCCGGTTTACATATTCTTTTCTTGCACAGATATTATATTTAAAGTTTCATGATTATTGATTTGACAATTTTAGTTATAGAGCTTTCTCTCTCTCCTCTTTTTCTCCCCCCCCCCTCGCGAGCTCAATCTGTCTCTCTCACACACACACACACACACACACACACACACACACACACACACACACACACAAAGACGCGCACGTGCGCATACATCATGCTTTAGCGATGTGAAAATAACATATTTGGAGTATATTAATATGTTAGTATACTAGAAACAACATAAGTGGCTGGCTCTAGCTCTATTCACAAACCGCCATTGAAATAATTAATATAACATCGTTTTTAATCCGCTTAACGTTTACACAATTTGTTTGAAACATTCTATGACATATAATACATACGTTACTATTTAGCTAATGAAGGGTGACGTAAGTTTCCAACTTGTGTTTTTATTGTATAGATCAGTATCGATAATGTACTGGCATGAAATGAGTACTTTTTTTTATGTCTACATATAGGTCGGGAGCTTTTGCTGCAATTTTTATTTCCAATATATATTTCTAAATGTTGGCATGTGTGAATTTTAATTTTTCTATTTTTTAATAGAGAAAAATAATTTTACAACACTAACTGATAATAATAGCCAATGCTAACAAAATGCTTACTGATAGACAGTGTGGTCGTCGTATTTAAATCTTTTTAATTTTTTTTTAAACAACAAAATTTAAAAACTTTTCCATAAATGGTAATAATTTTTAAAAGAATCCCTAATCATCTTAATTCAGATAGACGTAGGTCGATATTTTTTCGAGGTTTATTCGATCGTCCAGTTACTAAACAGATGTTTTATCATTCGTGCTCCCACTAATCATATTAAAGTTTATTAAACGGTTAGATATTTTTTCAGTCATTTATAATGAAATTACGGGCTAACTAAACAAATATTTTTAACATTTAAAAAGAAAATTAATTAAAAATAAACACGAATCAAAATTCTTTTAGATACTAAATTGCAATGCGAAACTTTTTTGTTTGAAGTACGTTTTATAAAATGCGCTGTGCAAAATTTCAATTAGAGGTATTTGAAATAATTAATTGAAATTTACTGCATTTAATTAATTTTTCGTAGACGTAATTTGTATTTCGATTAAATTTATTTTATAATCATCGCCTATACGCATCGATGTTTGTTATAATAAAGTATATACAAACGATGATGCTATATTTGTTTAAATAAAATAAAAATAAATCTTCAAAGTAGTTCTGACTCAAAAATAAACTAGCATGTATATATTTTTAACGAGATCTACAGTATCTGGTTGTGAACTGCGCTATCTAACAACCTTCTCCAGCTACAAAATCCTATAAGACGACCTTGTCGTAAACACGTATAGAGTTAATGATTGTCAAGCAATTTACGAGGCGTAAATCTCGCATCGTGCTGCTGCAGCGATGTTGATATACCGTGAGCACAGATGCCAACAACTTTTTGTTAATTCCACCGAAATTCGGAATCCAACGTCACTAATTAGGGCAAAGCAAATGTAGTCATATAAGTGGTGTTTCAATTACCATTTCTCACAAAGTATTTAGTTAGCAATCTAATGCACGTTTCTTTATATTTCTCGCTTTGTTAAATAATTCAATTCGAATACAGAAACGATTCACGTTTGTTTGTAAAAAGTGTATGTCCGAAATGCATGAATGCTGATTATGTTTGCTATATGTAATTTGAATCTAGGTAATTTGTATCTTAGAAGTTTTAGCTTTTTTCATATTATCTAGTTCAAATATATAATAATAAAGTCGTAAATAGTTCTTATTTACGAACATATACAGCTTAAGTATCCGTGCGTGTGTTTCTATCATGTTCGAATCGACAATTTAATCTCGCAAAAATACTTTTCTTATCGCCATGATTTTTAACTGAATGTAGTCAAATAGCACAGTGGTTAAGGAGCTGTTGTAATAGCCGCACCGATTTTATAATGTTCCCTCAATACATTATTGTTTTTTGTCCACTTATGCAAAGCACTTTTAGAATAAAACTAAAGTTGTTGTAACGAGGGGTTAACAACAAAGGCTTTAGTACTGGGTAAATTATGCAGTAATCTGGGTGTTGAGTATTGGGACAATTTTAAGGAAATTTCATCGGAGGAAATATTGGGGAATTCTTAGGTAGTCTAATGCATTCTAGGGTTTTCTTAAGGGGTTACATGGGTTTCAAATTTTGGAAGACATCGATTTTTTTTTATTATTTCATCTTATAGTTCATCTTAGGGAAAATATTTTCCCAAAGTTTCAAGTCGATTGGAATAAAACTGTAAGAGATAGACAATTTTGAAACGAGCGCGTAGTATTAGAAGCAGTGTAAGCCGCTTTACTTTAAACGCGTTTTTCTCAAAACCACATTTTTTAAGTCGGTAGACACGATTACTCAAAAACTAATATTCCGATCTTATTGAAATTTGCACACTTTTTCTACGTAGTATTGACTTGTACTTGAAAGAAGGATTTTTATATTCGTTCACTACATGCCATGTTACAAATAGAAAATTACCCAAATATACAAAAAATTCACCGAAAATCAATTTTTTAAAAACACTGTCAAAAATTGAAATATCATTTTTTTCTCAAACCCTTCGTTCAAGTCCAAGCCATAAGTATCTACTAGCAGGAAAAATAAATTGTTTTTTTGATTTCAAATTAGCATATCACGAGTTATTCTGCCTAAGGTAAAAAACATCGACTTCCATAAACCAGCTGTTAATGGCTTAGTTTTTATTTTTTTTTTTAATGTTTTTTTTTAAATCATTTGTTCAAATGATTAACTTTTATATGCCATAACTTATAATAAACCATATTTATTTATTTCGTGACAAAAATACCGAAAAATAGTGTTTTATTTTTAAAACCCATGTAACCCCTTAAAGATACAATTTTTGTTCGCGACTGTACTGTAGTATCGGGAAAACATATATAAATAATAGATCTAGAATAGCCAAAACAAATTTGGTAAATTACTATCGGCTTCAATCAGTCTTATTCACAAACCCAGATGGAATATCGACCTGCACTTTTGTACGTAGCGCACATTCGACAAACATTTGTTATTGATATTCGCCATTTTTGATATATATTTCCTAGATCAACTAGTAACTATAAGTTACAAAACAATTATAGCGAAAAACTATTATCACTCAGGAATTAAATTCAAGTTGTTGCAATACATTAATTATAATAATAAGACAAATGTTTCGCACTATGATATTTGTCTTCGCTAAAGAGATAATACAATGTATTTAAAACACAGTGACGAAGTAATAATGAGTTTCACGTTTAACTAATTAGACTTATATGGTTTGCGCCGGAGTCGGCTAATCAAAACAAACAGCAAACGGCTGTTCTTAACGAGCCAATTTACTCGCCATGTTCTTACATATTTAACATTGTCATGCCTTACCATACAATCTCTTCAAATATGTTGTCTAACAAGCCTAAAAATATACACTTCAGACGCATATACACATCAGGAACTTATACGAATAATTTTTTGCTTTAAGCATTCATCATTTTCTTAAAAATTAACATGTAATGAATATGTTTGTGTATGTCTGGAAATATGGAACCCATCACATTTAGCACATTAATTACCAGCGTCCTATTTATAGACTATACGACTAATTATATTTAACTCATACGATGTAAACGTATGTGAAGTTATATTTGAACAAACTAAATCATTTTATAAAATTATTATAATATTTTCCAATCATATATTTCTTCAAATGCAAAATATGAACGACGCAATCTTAAATTATAATATGTATAAATCGTTTAGAATTACCGAACGCTGCAGTAATATATCTGCGTGGTTCAGTGATAAATTGAATAGAATTTACCAACCAGTAAATAACTTGGAACAGGTAAGATATATGCATAAATTTCATCATGTAAAAACATTCTTATACGAATCACGGGTGCACGTTATCAGGACGTACACATGAATGCTCTTCTGGTTATTAAATGATGTGTAGAATTAGGTTTAGCCCCCAAAACGACGCCACTGCGCACCACAAGCGTTCGTGGCACAATTAACATCTTTGTATGTATTAATTAAGAAAGGATAGCGCATACGGGTTGCACGGAGCTTATAGCAGACAAAAGGTTAAACTACATTACATATTAGAACAAGGAACATGTTGATATAAGTTTCAATCTAAGTAGTATCTTACGATGGCACGGGTTTAATAATTAAAATTAATTTTAGTACAGTCTGGCGCAGTGTTTTCACTTATTACTGTTGTTTAGATATACTACTGTTTCAAACTACCATATAGGTTCATGGATACTAGGAACAAGAAACGAAAGACATATGTGTGTGTGTGTGTCGTCTAATATGTTTATTGCTTTCTTATATGAAGTAATAATTACGTATTGTGATAAATATGACGAGATTTGGACGGAAATAACCGTTTTGAAATTTCCTGAATTAAGGCGATGTTCCTATTTTAAAAAAAAAAAAATCGATTTTTTTTTGTTCAATAATTTTATATAAAAACATTTCAAAAATATATAAAAAAAATTTGAAGGTAAATTTCGAAACCGTTTCCAAGATATTTACATTTCCATAAGTAGTAACCGGGTAATAAATACACTAAAATTAAACTTCAAACACGTTTTTCTCGAAACTACATTTTTAAAAACGGTGTGCACTCTAGCTCAAAAAATAATTAAGCTATTGACTCAAATCTTTTTAAATTTTATTAACTAACTTATAATGCAGAACGCAAACCGACATTTTGACATAAATATACATTTGTTCCATTTTTATTCAATCCCAAAGGTCCAATTTTGTGTACAAAACATAGAACTTTTCTTAAAATCACTCTATTTTCTAGGTTTTTCTTAATTTATAACTTTTTATTGGTTTACGGGGAAAGTAATTTTGTTCTTAATAAAACCCCGTTAGATTTTTTTGTTTTCGACATGCTGGACTGGCGTTATCGTGCACACCGCAAAACGCCTCATATTATTGAGCATAAAAAAAAAAAAATTTGTATACTGCATGAGTTACTTAATATTGTAAAATAAAATTTAATTTTCTATCTAATAAAACAAGAGAGAAAAAAATTATAAAAAATAGTCATTTATTTGACCAAAAAATTGGAACATCGCCTTAATATAGACTATTTTTATAAAATGTGTATATGCGTGTAAATACTCGAGCTACAAAATACGTTGAACTTGCAAATACTAACATTTAAATTAAAAATTTGTGTATTCCTCGGAAGGGAAAAAAATACAGTTATAAATATATAAAATCTTAATATCCGTGTGGTTGTTATGAGCCCGACGAAGCATAAAAAGAAGATTACTATTGTAGAAATGAGATTTTCGAGAAGAATTTGCAGTGTAACAATGAAAGAAAGAAAATACGGAATTCGTGGATGTCTAAAGAGACCGGCAATGAAAAAAAAAATGTCGTCTGATCAAATGAAAATGCTTTGGTGCTAGTGAAAGAATGTCGCATGAATTGAAAGACTATGTATAGCTGATATAAATGGAATGTTCGTCCGACCGCTAATCTGTAAGAATGGACAACTGTGGGGATTCGATTTAAGAAAGTTCAAATGCACATGCACATATTATGTGTGGGAGTAGGAAGACACCAATCACTTTATTTCTATCTCATTTCAAACGAGGAGTAATCCCATTTAGCTATTCTTCATATACACACCCACATTTGCCGTCATCACAAACAACGAATCTGTCTCAATTCATGACACTGTGCCTTGTTCTTGCTATAAGACATTGCTCTCTTTGATCTGTTTTCAAACGTAATTAAATAAATACATCTTAATTAGATTTTTTTTCTTTATTTATAAATGTCTGTTCATACAAGTTATCCAATTAAGATGCTTTTTAATGGCTCGTTCAATAACTTTCAATTTAGGCAGTCTATTCTTTCATCTTTAATTTATGCCCGGCTATATTATATACAAATTCCCGAGAATTAAATTCATTCGACTAACGAACGATTTTTTATATTTTTATTTATCTATTTGCGAACACTCGTCAAATCGAATGAGCGCTTTACTCGTATAACTAGGTGTTATCTTTCTATTACACACTATCATATTCATTACTAGTCCATTCAGCCTTGTGTTGTAATTTTACATATGGTACAGTTATCGGTTAAAATTGGTAAAAAAATATATGTTTGTAGGTGCTTTTTACCACTGTAGGAAGATCCATCAAAATAATATTCTGGTAAACCGTGTTTAACATTGTAAACAATTGTACAAGTAGACTTGCGCGTAAATTTCAATTTAATCGATGTTGAAAATAATGTAAATTTACATGAAATAACAACTTACTAATAATAATATTTTTATATAAATAAATGTTTTGATTTTGTTATAGTTGCTACTATTGTTTACATTTACATAAATACATTGGAAATTATATGGTGGATTTATAGAGAAAAATTTAGTATTACATTTACTATTATGGTTATATTTAAAACTAAGAACACCATGTTAACCAATGTTGTCGTTTATACAGAATTTAGAACTTCATTTATAATTAGTACTAATGATAGAAGTTGGCCAACTTTTGTCTTTTCTGCTAATATAACTGAACAAAAATAAATCTAAACCGTTCTTTTTGTACATACGATCAGTTCAGTTGGTAAAACGCATCTGCGCAAGCGTGACCGCATTTACATTATATGACAAGTACAATTTCGTGCTTGTCAACAGCCCGATTACATCTTCAAAATTAATTGTTATTGAAAACAAATAAAAACCACTATATCCATCATAAAAAAATATATATAATATCGAAAATCAAAACACAAATTGACACAAATGTCAGACACTTAATCGGTTTGCACCAGTATGCGCATATGCTAATATTTTTAAATTAGCTGTATAAACGCCAGTTTTTTTTTTGCTATTAAATGTAGTCATAAAAGTAATATTAAAATGTAATACTAAAATTTTCTGTATAAACCCCACTAACCCCACTAATATGCATGTATATACAACATGTATTCACCTGCATCTAAATAATTCTGGTAGCAATAATATTTACGATTATGGGATTAGATATTTTAAGCACGAAATTAATTATTTTATTTAACTTCATTAAAATTATGAAATCTTATCAACAAATTTTAATAATCAAGTAGCTAACAGCGCTCCGGGCATTTTCTTGATATTCACAAACTACCGGATTCGTAGTAAAGCATTTAATTTTAGAGCATGACTAAATTTCATAAAAAAAAGATAAACTTATATAGTTATAGGCGTTTTGCGCTTATTCATAAATAAACCTATATTAAAATAATACTGAATTTCCATTATCTTTTAATTCATGTACAACTACATATGGTTATCTTTTTTTATCAAGTTTAGTCTTGATCTAAAATTAAACGCTTCACTATGAATAGACTAGTTGTGTTTAACAAGCCATATACTAAAGCCCTAGGCGAATTAACAATGCCCATCAGTATAATAAAATAACTAGCTCTACACCGTTTTTTTGCTCATGTTTAAACTAAATAGTATTTTTTATTGTAAAACTTGCTAATAGATGTATTGTTAAATGATATATTATTTGAATTTAAAATTCGTGTTTATTGAAAACGATACAAATGCTCAGTTCTTTCACCTATGTTGCTTTATAGATATAACTAAACTAAAAATCTTAAAATAATGTAATAATAAAGGAAATACGAACATTAACTTAATATTATCAGCGAATGAACATCTCTACTCATATTAATTTTTACGCGGCTTTTAATGCCCTTCGTTTGCATATTTTGCGGCGTTTTAATATGTTACAGTAACACCAAGCAAATTGAAGCTTTGAAAGGGCGTGGTTAGCGTCTAATTTGCAAGTATACTCTCGAAAAAAAAAAGTTTATTTTACTGCATAAATTCAAAACGACAAATAACAGAAAATAATCATATATTTTAAAATAACATGAACACGAAAGTTACAAGAAATATATTATTATTATTTCTGCACGGACGTTTCGGTCGACAAATTTGCATCTTACGTTGGTCAAATTAAAATTTTGCGTTTTGATGCATTCAATTATCTAAAAGCAATTTATATTCTACATAAATGATAATATAAGCATTAGTAAGTTAGATTTTTATTTATAATTATGTCCGTGTAAATGTTACGCCAACTTATATAAAAAAAACTTCTTGTACAAGCTCTAAGTGTAAATTCACAAATCTTGGGTTATTCAGTAGTTGATGAAGTGATTTCGTAATTTTGGATGAGTATTGCTAGTTTTGTTGTAATTAAAATGTCTAATTCAAGCATTTAAATTAAAATCGTATCGTACTCTCGACACCTTTCGTAAACAAGTATCATTTAACTACAAGAACGTAATTGAAATCCGAGTTTTGCGAATTCGAATAACAGCGTTGATTCATTTATTATTAATACTATGGATGTTTTGAAATCCAACACGTAAAATATGACACAAACAGATATGAGATGTAATGTAATGTAACATAATGTATCCTACATAGAGAAATCGTGTCTACTTCATTTATTTACATCTAGCGGATATGACAGTTTCTGTCAGTGCGCGGAAATAATAATTATTATTATTAATGTGTGGCTAAAACCGGAAACAGAACTTGACCATTAGCGTTCTCGTATTTTTTTTTTTCGTCATTCAACTCTAATCTTATACACTTCTTTTGCTTTATCAAATTCTTCATCTATTCCGCTTGTTCGCAATTATTCTTTCGCGGAAATTATATTCGATCAATTATTCCGAGGACAACTTTATATGTACAAACCATTCATTTCGCTCACGTTCTTCTTTGCTAACCTTTCATTCAACATTCTCTCAACATGACCATTTCATTTGACTCATATATTCTACGTATGACATTTTTTCTTACTTCGTATTTCGATTTTTGTCCCTCTTCCATTCACCACAAATACGCTTAACACGCAGTTTATGCTTGCTTTGCCAAACCCAATATTCACCCTCATCTATCAACAGTATTGTACAAAGGCACAATTTACATATGTACTAGCAACTGTTCTTCTTCCGAACTTCCTTCTAATTTGAGGATATTTACAGAACTGTGCACACATCTAATTTCAAGCATAATTTAATTTACAATACCGTGAAATTTTTCCGCTGTCTTGACATTTTGATGTTTAGAACGTAATTTTGATTCGTATCGTTTCATCTAATTAATGATATAATTTCCCAGATCCGTTTATCTGTCTGTGAATTCCTAACAGTCTATCTCGAACTGTACAGAGTATTAAGTGAGTCATTTTAAACTAGTTATGTCATTTCGCAATATCTGCATATATGTATCATTGTACGACCACCTCTAACTTGTTTTTTTGTTTATTTCTAAGAACTTGGTGCTGTATTGTTGACTATATATCATTCTGTAATATGAATCTACATTTTTAAAAAGCCTACGCGTCTAGTGACTACATTTCGCATTGCGGTTCATTGTATACATTTAGATTTAATATTGTACGTAATAATTTTTAAGAATTAAAAAATTTCTCTCTATCGCAACTACTTCGCTCTTTTACTTAAAATTGATGAAGTAGTTTGCTTAGACTATAACGACAAATTAAGATATTCCTTTAAAGTTGTGTAAAAATAGTAGCAATTACGCAATAAAGGAACTTTTTTCAGTTTTCTCAAATATAGCTCAATTATTAATCGCGCTGTTCGTAACTTTAAATTGACATGAGTAATATATTATAAATCAAATGCGATTGACTTAAAAGGTACAATATTATAATCTATATTGTCAAATTTAATTTTGCAATTTATAATTATGTTTATGAAAAAGATTTTTATTTTGAGACAATGAGAACAATGTTGATAATTAATTGTAACAGGCAAATCTATAACATTTCTATATATTTTTAAAATCGCAATTTTTGAAAACTAGTACTGCAATTAGCCATTTATCATAATTATCATTAGCGTCGAGCTATTTATTAAGATATTAAAACAGATAAAACAAACTGTGTCTTAAATAGCGGATATAAAATTAATAAACGAAATCTATTTTGGTGTATAAATGCTACTATATAATGATTAATCATTTTATTAAAATTTATATTTATTTTTGAAATATTTTAACTTGCAATTATGCAGAATACAAGATATCTTGCAAGTATAATTAATGATATACGATTATACTCCTACAAATAATTAATATTTAAGTTTGCAATAGCAAATATCCGCCATGTATTTTGTTGTACGTTGTTTATTTTAATAGGAAGGAAATTAATATACAAATTTTGTGTAATCATACACACACACACACACACGCACACACACACACACACACACACACACACAAATACATACAAACACACACACACAAACACACACACACACACAAACACACACACAAACACACACACAAACACACACACAAACACACAAACAAACACACACACACACACACACACACACACACACACACACATACAAATAGATGTCATTAAAAAATAGTGGAACTCGATTCAGAGGAAAACAACATATAAACGAGAATAATTTTATTTTAAGCTGTACAGGAAGATTAAATAATTTGTATACATAAATATGGCCTCAAATATGACAAAATTATTGCCCAAGGTACGTGTATGTTATCCAAAATGTGATATTTGGTGTTAAAAATTTGAAAATGGATTATTTGGCAAGTCCAAATTGAATAAAGAAGCTTCTTTGCCGAAAGACGGTGTAGTGTATAAATCCATTTATTTAATCGTGATATAATTTATGGCATGGGCCAGTGCTGACCTGTAATTGAATCTGTGGCCACATCGGGACCCATAAAATATTGAGATAAGTCGGGAGAGGGCGCTACATATGCTGTGGGCAAATGGGCAAACTGCCAGTACAACACACGCATGCACATACCAAGCATTGGTGTATATAGATACTACGAGTATATACAGTCCAGCCAGCCTGCGCTGACTTCCGCAATACAGGACATTCGCTATTATAAACGACTAACCCACCTCAAGATATAAAACCATGATGCCCTCCCTGGCTATGTGTTGTACGTAAATGACAAATTTCTATTGTTGGTACAGCGTCTGGTTTTTGTACGGACAATTTATATTTGTAACAGGCAAATTTAATAAATTGCCACACAGAGTATCCGAGTTTATTCCGTGTACTAATTCATCCCACGTTTATATTATTATGATTATTTATACTGAGAATATACGCTACAATAATTGAATTCCATTGTTATGATGCCATATTCAATTATTTTATATAAGCTTCTGCAACATTGTTTGTAAAAGTCAAATGACAAAATAGCAATTTATTTAAAATATGCAAAAATCTTTCAAATTGCTTTTGAATTATCTTGTTTCGCTAACTAATTCAATTTTATCCATTCACTACCATACATCAACGATGGCACAAGTACACCATTGTACACACCGTTAATAAAAACAAGTCATTCTAATTATTACACCTTAATACTATTGCATTTAGAATAACAAGAAAATTAACTCAGAATTCTTAAGCTAGCAATTTGTATTGTGTAATACAGGAAGACTTATTTTCAATACATTATACATTTGCATTTACATAATAAGTGGCTGGAGTAGGAAGTAGATATACGCTAATTGATTTCAGCGAACAAACAAACATACACATTATTAACACTACAAGATACACAGCGCAAAATATATTATAATTCTAGGCAAATAAAATAGTTAGAGTTCACCGTACTTGATGGTACGTGATATTTCATCGTTATAAGCACATATATGCAAGCGCACAACATACACGGCTATTTGTGATGCTGTCTCTTGATTCATCTGCGTGTGTTGGTATGTCTATGTATATATGTGTGTGTGTGAAGAACCCATACCATGCACATTTAATTATGCACGGCACAGCACTCGGCACATGATCAAGCAACCTATGCAAATGTATTTCTCGCTTATACCCTTCCTGACTTTATAACGCGTTTGCCACCATATGTGACGCTTGTTTCGTTCATTTTTCGAAAATAGTACACAAACAATTATTAAAAATTCTGAATTCAGGACTTTAATACACTTTTACATTGTATAAAATAAATAATTAAAAAAAAACCTTTCAAACGATAACTGTGCGAAATATTTATATCTATCATTTTAATTGTAACTATTATTTTATTGTAAGTTAGCTATCTAAAAGGTATTGCTGAATTGACAAACTATTTTTCGTGCGAACCATTTATAAATTTTAAGTTGTTATTTCAACAAAAATTAGAATTGTAAATATGACGTTTAATAACGCTGGACGCCTACTGTGATTTTGATTTGGTCTACTAAAGAACCAACTAAAATTAGAAATGAGATAAGAGAGATACTTCGCTAAAACAAGACCTAATTATAAAAGACACCATGCAATAAATAAATGAGACATTAAATCATGAATAAAATGATGTGAATGTTTGTTTGTTTACGCATCCACTGTTGAATGCGACTCTAGTTAGATAATCGGGTTAAACATATTGATGGAACCATCTCTATTCTGACAGAGTTTACAGTATGTGTTAAACTCTAAACCTTGACAAGAACCTTAAGTCTAATTATTAAAAAGCTGACGTTTCTGTCACTGAACTTTCTTATACGAATTTTAATTAGATCGTTAGAATAAAATTTTTTTTTAAATGTTAAAGTTTTATAAATTCCAACAATTTAATCAAAATGCGTATAAAATAGTTCAGCGAGTCATGTTGCATGTCAGCAAATGTAGTGCCGCACTGTCGCGAGTATTTCAACTACTGACGGAGAACATGTATATATACATGTATATAGACGTGAGAGGTATTGAATGTAATATTGAAAATAATTTATATTTTTTGTAACCAGTACCTATTCTGAAAATTCTTTTCAAATAAAAGTAATGCGAAATATTAATATTTTTTATTTTCATTCTGAAAAAAATTGCTGTAAGTACTACCGTTTTTGTGTTATAGCAGAATATTGAAAAATCTTATTCTTTTGTAATCAGTACGTTTTCTGAAATTTTTTTTTGAATAAAAGTTATGCGAAATATTAATTTATGTTATTTTCATTCTGACTAATTTTACTGCAAGTACTACCGCTTTTGAGTTATAGCAGAAAATTCAAAAAATGACTAGAGTAAACATGCGGTTCCGGTTGGAATATTCCTTTAAAAAATAAGAGGTTTTCCTGCCAGGCATATACAAATCTTAAGTTTGAAGTTTCATAATTTTATCTTCTACCGTTTAGGCTGTAGAGCGCTCACATACACACACAAACACACACACAAATACACACAGAGACAGACGTTATTTCAAAAATAGTTAGACTCGTTTCAGGGAAGATGAAAAGATATATTTCCGTTAAAATCTCCAGATCGAAATTTTTCATGATTACAATACATACTTATACTTCGTATAAGAAAGTAAAAAATACTTCTGTTACTTTTAAAAAGCCAACTTGATTTTGTCTTCTAAGCACCGTTGAAGTCTACAATACGAATAGAAATCAAAATATTTTCTAGATAAATCAATAAATGTGGTAAAATGGAGTAGACTGATGCGGGTCAGGTGTTTTAAAACTATCCATATAGTATAACAGTAACATTAATTTGAGGCAATTCATGTATGACACGAGTGTATTATTGGATCACGCATTAGATTAGGTTGTAGTGCCATGGATATGGTACAGATCTGAACAGAACAGATATGATAGACCTACATGTGCATACACCACACATACTCTAACTACCATGCGTGTATCGTTCTCGCTGTCCCCATATAGATTACAAACACAACAGAACATGCGAGATGCATCTCTCACAGCATGAAGTAGATTAACTCCCCGCAACAGCGATGGGTTATATTATTTGTGCTGGTAAACTCGAACGCACGTTCACATCCAACGTATGCTTTCAAATTTTAACCACGTAACCACGATATTATTCTATACCTATATATTACGATTTATCTTGAGCAGCATAAAAGAATTTGATCATTGTACGATATTCGCTATTAAAAAGCAATTCAATGTCATGGTGTTATTCATATAAATAAATATAGATCTTAGTTCATCCTTAAAAGATGAAATTTTACAATTTATGAAAATTCTTCATTCGTCATTTTTGTAATTGACCAGTGAATTAGAGACAAGATAAGGTTTTATATTTATTGCTTTATTGTTTATATTTAAAAAAACGAAAGGCTACATTTAAACAATTTTTGTTATGAGAATTAAAAACATTAACGCTAACCAGAGGTGAAATTTCCACTTCAGTAAAATCAATATATATTATTCTTGTGAAATATTTATTATCGTACAATTTTTACAGTCAAACAAACCATAAATTTTACTTTCTCTAGCTGCCTCTCATGTATGCTCATCGATCAAACTGTGCCGTTTTTTGGCTTCGCCTTCTGTTTGATCAGTTCACTTGTGCGGAATAAAATAACGTTCATTTGAATTTTGATTTGGTCAATTAGTTTGGCAATAGGGTTGATACCTTCAGTTACTAAATGTTATATAAACATAGTTGGTAATTTAATTCGTGTTTTTTGTATTTATTCATTTTTAAATCGAATTGTTTATCAATTATTTGCTATGAAAGTTTCGTATTTATAACCATCTTGGTGACGTCAGTAAAAGAATATTTTATCTATCGATACCAAATAAAAAAGAACGCGTTGTTTTTCTAATAACGTCACCAATGAGTGTTTTAGATAGCAAGTATATCATTATTTAAAATACTCAAACTGGTAAACTAAAATAATTCTGAAATAAAAACATCTGCAGTGTCATGCACCGAACTTTCTTATACGCATATGGGTTAAACCATATCGTAGTTTCATTATTTTTCTAATTTATAATATTTGTTCTGACCGTTGGAACACTTTTACGCTAAATATATATCTTTGAATAAATATAAAATGTCAAATTTCAAATTATTTATGTTTGTTTGATAAACAATTGACAGGCGCAGATGATACGATTTATGTAAAATTAAATATAATATGAAGAAATTTCAAGAGCCATTTTCTTGTTTCTGTAACTGCAACCGTTTTTGAGTAATTGCAGAAACTGCAAATTATGACTAGAGTAAACATGCACTTCCGGTCGGAATATTGTTTTCAAAAATATGAGGTTTTCGTGCCAGGCATATACAAATCTTAAGTTTAAAATTTCATAATTTTCCCAAAACAAATACTTATAGTTGTAGAAAATTTTTATGTTACGTGTTTGTGATAGACCAAATATTCATAAAATACCAAAATCAAAGTTGTACAATAATTCATATGATAAATAATTGAAAAAAAAAGCTAAGGTATCCGATACCCCCCGACTCTGCCCTATGCAGTAATGTAGCAACATTGAAAGATTCTTTGGTTAACTTATCTAATCATATTATTGGGGTTACTTGTTGAGTAGTATAATTATAAATAACTGAGTAAAATTCTGACAGAGATTTCCGATTGCAATTTAGCTAAATGGTAACAGTACCTACGCGTAAAGTACCGCCTTACTGTGATATACCTACATGCTGTTAATTCTGAAAAGTATTTCTACGTGATGACGTAAACGAAACAAATGAATGCAGCCCTTGAATATGTCATGGTTACAGGTTGTCATGGTTATTTATTTATATGTACGCTTGCCAGCGAGTGGTACATTATGTCTGGACGCTTTTGAAACAGTCACTGGTAAATACATCATCATTGGTAATTGCTTAGTATAAAATTAGTAATAAGTTGCGAGTAATGGTAGAAACATAATTTTTATATTTGATGGGAATAGGCATAATTTTATGTGTGTATGTAATATTTTTCAAATATAAAATATATTTAAAATGATGTAATGAAGAAAACTTTCGATCTCGAGATTTTAACGGAAATATACGTTTTGACCTTCCCTGAATCGATTCCGACTATTTTTGGAATGACGTCCGTCTTTGTGTGTGTGCGCTCTACAGCCTAAATGGCTGAAGGTAAAATTATGAAACTTTAAACTTTTGTATATTTCTGGGGTGTGCACCTCCTATTTTTGAAGAAAATCTTCAAATCGGAAATGAATGTTTACTCTAGTCATTTTTGGCGGTTTCTGCAATTACTTAAAAATGGTTGAAATTACAGAAAAATTGCTTGGATAAAAATTAAAGGTATTGATATTTCGCATAACTTTTGTTACCGGTAACAAGAAAATGGCTATTGAAATTTGTTCTTATTATAATTATTTTCACATAAATCGTATCAACTGTGCCTGTCAATTGTTTAATAAAAAACAAAAACTTGAATAATATGGAGTTTTCTAAGAAATAATTTAGTGGAAAAGGTTTCCAAAAATTAATAAAATATCATTCATTAGAAAAATAGTCTAAATATGATCTAACCGAGATGCGTATAAGAAAGTTCAGTGCATAACAAAGTAAAAACTCAATAATGACAACGACATAGTAAGTGAAATATAAATCCGTATGCAGAATAAATTTTATATGCAATGAAAATCTCTAGCAATCTATAATAATGATAAAATAAGAAACAAAACTGCTAAAAATAAAAACAACTTACCTATGAAACGTTAGAATTTTATGACTATTTTTATCACTATTATATGACTACGAATCAAGAGGATCTTGATATATATAGCAGATATCATACAACAAAATTGCACTAAATGATACAATTGTATCAAATTTAATTCACAAATGGCCGGCTGCACTGCTTACACTTAACGCTAAGTTAAGCTTAACTTATTTTTAAATATTGCATTATAACGAACCTAAATGCTGAACTGTCCGACAATCATTAAAATTGAATTTAATTGATAAATTTCTACCGTATACAAGAGAAGTTATTCTTGAATTTGTTTTTATTACTAATCACAACACAGTTTAGATTTGTTTAAAGTTGCGCGCTACCGGTTAAATTAGGCATGTTTTATTTTATTTAGTTGTTAGTAGTTCTATTATTTAGACAGCTTACTCAACGAACTCCGGCATGAAACCATATAATATTGTTTGATCTCATCATAAAACGATGTAATTTGGCATAAATTTCAGAAATTATTCATCCGAATTAATTCTATAATTACGGGATTTGGTATTAAGCGATTTTATAACATTTTCCGTAAACATTGGTGTCATCAGTGAGTGATTACGGTTGCAATCATACATTAAAATTATTCCCACATTTTACGAGTTACACGAATATTGTGTCGCCATTACATGTTTCTATAATACACAATGTTGGTTGCTAAAAAGTATAGGAATGTCATGCGTAACTTTGTTTTTGTAACTGATTATGTTATATGTTCAATTATATTAACTATATTAAAATAATGATCGAGATGTTTTGACAACTATGTTCAAATATGTCAAATCAAATTGTATAATTTCCGTTGTAATAAATTAATTGCTAGATGGAATTCGTCAACTGTTACAATGGCAATTAAACCAACCACGCGATATTTCGAATATGTACTTGTTTAATAAACACGAAACAATATAATTTGTCATATTTTGGCTTGCAATAATTTGTTTAATATATATTCCTGTGTACTTGCTTAACAATTTAGATGTTTGTTAATTTATGTATTTAAGTATGGAGAATATAATTAATAAGTACAATTATGTTTCTTTGTTTTCATAAACATATTTTTATATTTAATATTTGACATTGAGAATAATGTATGATGCTATTGGGGATTGAACCCAGAATCTAAAAGTTGAAAGGCGCAGATGATACGATTTAGGTAAAAATAAATAAAATAAGAACAAATTCAAATAACCTTATAACTAAAATATTATCATCTGTGATTTTTATTAAGGGGTTAGGCTACCCTAGAGATTTCAAGAATAGCAAAAAATTTTTTTTTTGCTCAATCTATTCTTTAGTATCTTGAAAATAATATGATAACGTTTTATGCCCCGGAAAATTCTAAAAGAGCCTGAATTTCGAATATGGTCTGTGCGCAATAACGCTACAGCTTTACTACTTGAAACTTTAAACGCGTTTTTCTCGAAACAACATTTTTCAAGCTGGCCGGACCGATAACTCGGACAAATCTTTACTGATTGACTTGAAAATTTAACTGTATATTTAAAACTACTTTCTTCATGGAAGTACGTAGGATTTTTTTATTATGTTGCATGGTTCAATTGGTATTAGCAATTTTAGGGCGATTTTTTTTTAGCGATTTTCGACAGTTTTATTTTAAAAGCACGCCATTTCTGCAAAAATCATTATAAGAAAAATATTCTACTTATTTCTCTAGCTGTTCATATATAAAATCGAAATTAGTTTAGTTCATGATTCTAATTTTAAAAATGCAAGAGATATTGGTCCGGCCGCAAAGGACTGAAAAAAAGAGAAAAATATCTGCAGTGTCATGCACCGAACTTTCTTATACGCATATGGGTTAAACCATATCGTAGTTACATTATTTTTCTAATTTATAATATTTGTTCTAACCTTTAGATCGCTTTTACAGTAAATATATTTCTTAAAATAAATATAAAATGTCCAACTTCAAATTATTTAAGTCTATTTTGTTAAACAATTGACAGGCGCTGATGATACGATTTATGTAAAAATATATATAATAAGCAAAAATTTATTTTGAAAACAGTACTCTTTTTGGAAAATATATTCAAACAAAAGTTGTGCTAAATAGTAATACCTTTAATTTTTGCTCATGCAATTTTTCTGTAACTGTAATCATTTTTGAGTTATTGCAGAAATTGCAAAATATGACTAGAGTAAACAGGCACTTCCGCTCTGAATATTATTTTCAAAAATAGGAGGTGAACACCTCAGACATATGCAAATCTTAAGTTTAAAGTTTCATAATTTTAGTTTCAACCGTTTAGGCTGTAGAGAATATACACACACACACACACATACAAACAGACACACACAGACAGACGTCATTCCAAAAATAGTCGGAATCGATTCAGGGAGGGTCAAAACGTATATTTCCGTTAAAATCTCGAGACCGAAATTTTTCATGATTACAATACTTACTTATACTTCGTATAAGAAAGTAAAAAGTAGAAATGTATTATATTTTAGTATAGTTTTATCGAAACAGATATACTTATAGATTATAATAAGAAATTCCAGTGCAGAATAGTGCTGAACTTTTTGTTGTGCATCATTAAAATATATATGTATACATATTTTGTACCCATGAACATAATTAAAATAAGCGTTGGTACTAGCATAAATATTTCTAAATTTCTGAGTCAGTGAACTATGAACAAACTCGACGAAAATTGTGAACTTTAATAATGTATCGTGTGAGTACAAGGAAATCCTTTTAAGTTTAGATTTAATCAAATTTTATATTTTAAGTACATTGTAAAAGTTAATGATTAACAGCATTTGTGAAATTATGCTGTTTTCTTAAATTACGCTAATAACAATAATTATTTCACTTATCTTTAAAACAAGCAATGATGAAACCAATGCTTGTTTTTTAAGATAATTTAATTTATTTACTGCTATAAAGTAGTAAAGGATTTATAAATATGAATCATACAATATATTTATAACAATTATGTTTATTTATTATAATATAATTAATTTCAATTACACGCCGTGCATTAAAACGTGACAATTGTTTTCATAAATGGATAGTACATGGATTTATGGTTGCTATAATTATTATTAATATGAATGCAGTCAAGTATAGATACAATTTTTTTTTTGCTAGAGTATGTGAGACTAACTATTAAGATTAGCAACAATTTTTTCAGTTGTTTAAACATTCTTACTCTCTTGATACATTTTGCTACTATAGTTTCGTAATAATGGAGTGAGGAAAGTTTCTATGAAACATTTTTATAATTCTGCGGTTGCACAACTGTTCTCTTAAGACTTCGGACAGTATTAGCAAGATAGACGTGTGGTTATAGTATGTAGTGAAACTGGTAACCACTTGTTTGTAAGTTGTTTAAATTTGACATAGTTTGAATGAAGTTTATTTATTTGTTGGAAAGTCAAACTTTTGCGAGTGTAATACAGTATAGTAGTAGTTAACTGTTCAATTGACTTGCCGAGGTTGGTCGAAATACGATTCATATCTAATATCAGTTGATGTGTATTTTGACGATAGAGACATTATTTTATCGGGGTGACACATGGTCGAAATAGTTCTTTACTGTGTGGAATGATGTATGACAAAATCCCGTTACGTTATTAAGGCACATAAATCACGGATTGGCATCAGATCAGTACGACTGCGTCATGTGATGCGATGTCATACCTACCTGCCTATTTCTATGCCTACATATGTGCATCACGGACGATTTATCCATTCCCTTTCGATTAGCCACCATCGTTTTGTAAATTTTGATTTGTGTTATAACTTCTACTATCTAGCTTCCCTTCATAGCTAGATTTAGTGATTATTTCTCTTTTTGAAATTAAATGTTATGCAATATATGAAGTAAAAGCAAAGAAACTAGTTAAACTGAAAGAAAATTTATTATTTCATTGCATAGTTAGTGCATTTCATTGAGAAAGATTTCGAGTATCATACATAGAGCGTATTCCACAGTGTAAAATAGAATTAATAGCTTTCGTGAAACTAAAACATCGAAAAATAAAGACAGAAGTGGCCCGGTCACCAGAGTCAGTTGCCTTGATCGTCGGAAAACTAAGAAAAATTAAAGAAATTCCATAAATTATTGCACCAAAGTTTACTGAAGAACTGTAAATTACCACTGAAATATATTTGTGTCCGTGTACTATCCGAAATGTACTAGGATATACTGGGTATCATGGTCGATCTGCTCGAAGAAAATATTGAGATTACGATGTTAATTAAAAGAAGCGATTGACGTTTGTTAAAGACTTCATAAATGAAAAATTTAGCTTTGGAATAAAGTTATATATCCTGATGACTCAAACAACAATAATTTTGGTTCGGATGGTGGGGGCACTTAGGGAGAAAAACACAAACAGAATTTGACAAAATAAGCTTACTTCGTTTAGTAAAACACGGTGGCGGACATGTACTTGTATGGGGATGTATGAGTGTTGCTGGTATTGGAAAACTACACTTAACTGATGGAATTATGGATTATATAGTCTATATCATCATCTTAAAAGAATATTTCATTCTTAGCATGGAGAAAATGGGAGCCAAGAGAAATGTCATATTCATGTAAGACAATGATCCAAAACATAGCTCTTGATACTCCAGATTGTGTATTCTTTTTAATACACCAAGCTATCGAAAATGTCTTCCGAATCATCACACATTAATAAAAATGTGCATTTATGGACTTAAGATGAAAAGGAAATAAGAAAACGGCTAATTTCTAATAAAAACTATTTGAAAATTGAGCACCATGAAGAATGGGATAGCATTTCAATATTTTTTAAGGTATTTGGTAAATTTAATACCAAACAGACTCTTAACTATTATTAGAGCCAATAGATATTCAAAAAATATATAGGTTATACGTGTAAAATTGAAAATATTATAACAATTTGTTACATGTACGAATACTTTTTGCGCGTTAATTTGGATAGTGATATTGGTTTTTAATTTTTATTTCCACATTAATATTATTTTTGATGAATAGTTTTCGTAAATTAATTAAACATATGACTCCATATAACTCCACACATTTTTATTTTTGACCTATATTCAATAGTTTTTCTTTAAATGTAGTTTTATTATGAAAACTTGACCTGTACGAATACTTTTTGCGCTCACTGTAATTTCATTATTACGACAAAAAGTCAATATTAAATTAAAAATCAGTATCATGTTTAATCAATTCTATTTTTAGCTACTAGATAGCTACGGCTTATATTATGTTGTGAACCTCAGTGGATTTAACTGAGAAAGTTTTAAATTCAATAAAGTTTCATATTCCTTTTGATCATAGTTGAATGAAAATCCAATATTGTATTAATCTTGTGCTTCTAGTTCAATTAACTATTTCTATTAGTACGTTGCACCTCTTTAGATACATAACAACCATATTTCACTTCAGCAATATGCATTCAAATTTATAAATGTGTTTACGTTATTTATTGTGTTATTACATATTCTTTTCAAAATCAAACAATTCGAAATTAACGACTAGGCTATAGAATTCGAAATAGTCTTATAGATACCATCATAAGTTTCCATCTAACTAAATGAACTGGTGTAAGCTTCAATTAAATCAGTAAAAAATTCATAAATTAAGAAAACCTTTAAAATGTAGATATTTTTTGTTTGTTTTATTTTATACTAAAACATAAACTCACATTTGAAATATTTTCGCTATTATAAAAACTGCTTTGAATCTGATGGCTGATCGGTTTGAACGCACTTCAACCAATTGCATTTGTAGCCTCACCATTGCCACTGAAATAATTTAATTTGAAGCGTTTTAAAGCAATTTTGATACGTAGCCTGTATACATAGAAAACTTAATTATTCGCTAAACTTTTTATTTATTTTTTTACTAAATCTATTGGTGGCAGTAGATGTTAAATGTCAAATAATTTGAATTTATTTTTACACAAACGAGCGCGTGTACCTTTATAGAAGGTTAATGGAAAATATTTATAAATACACAAATTAAGAAGGCGTTATCGCCAAAAATTAAAAAAAAATACGCTTTTAAAAGATTAACTAGGCGAAGGTGCTAAAGTACGCACTCTCCTATGGATTCAAGTGATTTATTGATAAATAAACACTTTATTTTTATTTTAGAAAATTGAACACCTTACTAAATTATTTATGCGTAGATTTACATTTTTTCACGTCATTGGCGAGAAATCTGTCCCAATAGAGTCACAATCATATCTATAGAATATTTTTATGTTAAATCTAATTATTTTTTTGGACAATTAGTTTTCAAAGAAATGTATTGAAAATCAAAAATTAAAAACACGACACATAATTTTTAATATATCTATATTATATCGCTGCATAAAAGGCACAACTAAACAGTTGAATGATGAACCAGTTTTTACTGTATTAAAGAAAATTTTCACATATTTCAAATTTAGTTCAAACACTTTTGTTAATTTCCGTACCTTATTTGTAACAAATCTAAAAGATGTACAGGAAATTGCATTTTTACTGGAACTCAATGTCGTTTTTTTCTTCCTTTTTACATAAATTTGTTCCGTCAAATCATAATAACTACCATTACGCTTGCAGTTCTGTAGTATTGCTATTGTAAGTTTGACATGTATGCCAGAGGAGCTTTTAATCAGAGTCTAATTTATGTTATTCAAACATCGCAAACGCGATATATGAACAAACAAATCGATAATGCTAAATTATAATATGTATTTTTATTCTCATCGTTTCTTTTAGGAAGTCGTTACATTAACAAAATTTGGATAAAATTCACAATACATACCTCATGCCTATTCTCATCAAATCTTAATCTTTCGCCATTCAAATCCACTTTACATACTTATATCGCTTCATTCGCATTCTTCATACATGCCCTTCTATTCCACTTGCTCACAATTTCGTATATGATTTATAGACATATTAGCAATCAGGTATATGTGAAAAAAGTATTACTTTCTTTTTTTAAATTCTGTACATACACTTTGTGGACTTATATCTCAAATTCGTACTTATGAATGAAAATTGTCATTTTAATTTGTCTTTCTTAGTATTTCTTATTGCAATTTGTACTATTGAGCTTTTAATTATCAAAATAAGATTTGTTCATGATGTATTATTACATATGTTAGTTACCATCGGCAATAATAATATTTATTGTTATTAAATCGTATTAATAACTTCAAATTTTTTAGAAATCAATAATTGCAAATACAATAACAATTTAAACACCAACGTGCATATTCATAGAGAAAATAAGTCTATACTAAAGTAATGCTAAATTTCCATCCGTTTGTAATTCATGTACAACTACATAAGCTTATCGTTTTTATCAAGTTTTGTCTTGATCTAAAATTAAACACTTGACAATGGATACGGTAGAAAAAATACAAATAAAACAAGTAACAATAACGAAAACTTGAGATTAAAGAAGTTACATGTGTCATTTTCAATTTTAATTCAATATTTTTGACACACAAAATAGGGGTCCTGAAGTACGGAACTTATTGGATTTAAAATACGAACCGATTAAATAGGGCACTTACACAATATGTGTTAAATTTGGTTGAAATCGGGTCTGTAACTTAAGAAGAGAAGAGGCATCAAAATGTGAGCGATTAGTTTGCTAATATGCATATTATCATCGGAATCAGAATGAATATTTGTAAAATAATTTTTGAATTCGAGTGTATTACAGACAAAATATGCAAACAAACTTTTAATCTCTTCTGTACTAACGATGACGTATAAAATGATTATATTTAGAATCAGTTGTAAAAAAAGAACTCATTCGGTTTTGTTGTCATAGATCGATTATATATATTTTTTTTTGCTTGATTTTTCTTTTGTTTTAACTGCGAATATCAATCAATTTTAATTGAGTATTCATTGAATTTGTGGTATTGAAGATATTTTGACAATTCTTTCCATTAACTAACAAGATCGACTTACGTTTAGAATATGCTCATTTTAGTAATTTTCCTGATTCATATTAAGGTTTTCAAATACTTTGTACTTATTAAATTCTATATTAATATATTTATGACTATGTCCCGGCATTTTTGAAGTTTCATTTTAAACAACTGATTGTACCAAGACGTAATTGAAATGTCGACTGGTTCTCTTCTGAAGATACCCAACCGATTTCTAATAAATTCCAATATATAAAAATACACAACCGAATTCATATGTTTTTTTTACCACATATATTGGGCTAAAAATAGATATTGGGTAGGTGTATTTGATTGACATCGACACAATTGGTATTTATGTTAATTTACGACTAAGTTTTGCATAATTTAACAAGTTAGCATTTATGTTTCCAACTAGACATTACGGCATGTGAGGTACTCACCTCTACTGAACATATGTGTAATATATTGTTATCATAATATTCACGAAAACTCGACAATAATGTTTATTGTTCTTGTTTTATCTTTTAATCACTAAAACCACTAATAATAATAACATTTCCCTAAGTGTTAATCTGAAAGCCAGACATGCTTTATGTGTCATGGAAATTCTCTAATGATACAAAAATAATAAACTAAAACGCTCAACATTAAAAGCAAAAAATTACACGTTTTAAAGCATATTAAATAATTTTTCTCCGCGTTACGTTTATATGAAATCCTACAAAAACTAGCATTATAAATATTTATCTGAATAAAACTGTATTTCTATATAAATGAGCAATATATGTACTATTGAGGAAAAATCTAACTAACAAACCGTGATCTTTTATTGTGGCTCTATATCTCCTGAAAAACTAATTGGATTTAAAATGCGAACGGATTCAATCAGACACCTGCACAATATGTTTGCTAAATTTGCTTAAAATCGGTTCGGTACCTTCTGAGGAGAGGCTTCGACAAAATTTGGTCTTACGACTAGCGAGCGAGCGACAAATATGCCATCAAGTATATGACGCATTTACATGTTCAGAATTAGGGCGATGTGAAATGTATTTCTTTATAATAATTCTAGAAATCTCTTTTGTATTACGAACGGCATTCGCAGACTGGGAATATTTTCATTCCAATAGTCAAATCCATACCTTTGAATATAATGTGGCCGCGCTCTTCGTCAATTTTCTTAGAATTGCAAGACGATATTTCAAGAATGTATGTTTGTTATTTTACGTTAAGGCTATTGTTAATCTAGCTTTTATGTGTGCTATGCTTTGATTATTCGATGATAAAACGAATAGCAAGAATCTTGATGGCATGCTTGGTATGACAAATGCCTGGTGCGAGACCGGGTTTTAGTTCTAGCTACAGAGATGCCGGCATGTAACCCAGAGCCCCGGGCAAGATCGCGCGCAAGCCATTTGCATACTTGGTGTCTATGGATCTACGACGGTCATACAATACTACATACACTTAATATAAGTACATATATTGTAGGTACAACCAAGAATAAAACATAATTTAGTTTAAATTTTATTTGATTAACATTATGAATAATAATCTCACATAAATGCCCAAAGCGTTAAAATCGGAGTAAATCAATTAGTATCAAATAGTATACATATTAAATAAAATTTATAAATACTTAAATCGTATTATCTGCAATTCTCAATTATTTATCAGCAAAACAAATAAAACTTAAGGGGTTTTCTTAGTATTAAAACCGTAAAATGATTAAAATCGATGTCAGATGAAGAATAAATTACCGGGATTTAATTCCTAGCACTGAACAGTTAGCATTGCCTTATTTACCATTATTTCTGACCCTTTTCTATTACGTTATTATTATATATCAACTTTATAGGAATTTTTATTAGAACCCACTTCAATTCTGATTAACATACGTGATATTTCAACATCGATGCTTAACTATTTACTGTATTATATCAAAGTTTGTGTACATAATCCTGTTTGCTTTTGGTAATACCTCGGCGGCTAGATATAGAGAATCAAACGCTACACTGTTAAAAGTTTGTGTAAATTTACATTACTTCAAAGTTCTCATGCATATTTACTTTTAAAGTAATGTTATTTTATATGCTTGATTTATCTATGTTGTGCTCTATGATTTAATAAAATTGCAAGTGAAATTTACATAATTACTGATGTAAATGTACTATTATTCGTACTGTGTTGTACAAGTGCTATTTGATACTAGTCAAATGAACTAATTATTCTGCTTTTACATTACATAGATTGTAACATTTTTATTTATTTGTTTCAGGTATGTCAAAACGACTGAGACAAGTGCTCTATTACGTTGTAAGTACATGTACATTCTAGTTTTACTTTAATATTCATTAATTTGTTATATAGATTGGGTATTTTATGTACTCTATAATAAAATCGTATAATTAAATATTTGAATTGAGCTAAACTCTATAGCAGTATCTGGATAGAGTAAGTTTAGTAATATAAGTTTTCGAAAAACGTGAAAATCGAGGTTGAAAAGCTTCCCTTTAGAATGAATAAGAAATGTCTGTATTTTTATTTTCCAAATGAAAATTTAACCAATTATATAAATATTGGCGCATTATGTTCTTAAAACGCTGTTTTCAAATCTCATTAAATGAAGAAGATGACGTCAATTGCTAATGGTAATTCTTGGATTTATTGCAAACGGGAACACTAGACGTCAGTTGTTCATGTCGTTTATTTTTATTTGTTATTTTACACAAAAATGATAATAATTCTGAAAATCTGTCGTATTACGAAATATAGTGACCATTTTTCGATCTGGAGAATTACACCTTTTGACCGACTTGAGCCGAGTCTGACTGTTCAACATAACGCCTGTGTCTGTTTATGAATTTTTAAGCATTTTTAACTGGTAAGTGCACAAGTTTTTTATCGAAAATAATATCCACCCGGAAATGCGGGTTTACTCTCGTTATTTTAAGCGGTTTTTTAATAGCTCAAACGGTTACACGTGCGGTAAAAATTATTAAAATAAAAATTATAGATAGTAATATTTTACTTAGTTTTAGATCGAAATTTTATTTCAAAAAGTGTACCGGTTGCTAGAAAATTGTTATTGAAGATTTATTTACGTTATCATATTTATGTAGGTATAGGAAATTTTAATACATAAATCGTATCAACTGTGTCTGTCACTTGCTTATCAGAAAAACGAAATATACTCAAATAATTGGGAATTATAGAATATTATCTGTAAGAAGTATATTTACTGAGATCTAAACATTTATCCTTTAATAGTGCTCTCTGATTGTAAGCTTACAAAATAGATACAAAACATCTGCAGTGTCATGCACCGAACTTTTGGGTTAAATCACGACCTGTTTTCATTATTTTTCTAATTTATAATATTTGTTCTAACCTTTGGAACACTTTTACACTAAATATATTTCTTAGAAAAAATGTCAAACTTCAAATTATTTAAGTCTATTTTTTTTTTTTTTGATAAACGATTGACTGGCGCAGATGATACGATTTATGTAAAAATAAATATAAGAAGAAATTTCAAGAGCCATTTTCTGGTTTCGGTACCGTTTGCGAAATAAAAGTCATACAAAATGCTGATATCTATAATTTTTATTGTAACAATTTTTCTGTACCTACAACTATTTTTGAGTGATTGCAGGAACCGCAAAAACTGACTAGAGTAAACATGCACTTCCGGTCGGAATATTGTTTTCAAAAATAGGAAGTTTTCTTACCAGGCACATACAAATCTTAAGTTTAAAATTTCATAATTTTCCCTTTAGCCGTTTAGGCTGTAGAGCGCACACATAAATACACACACACACACACACACACACAAAGACG
Organism: Nebria salina; assembly: GCA_944039245.1. Classification (NCBI taxonomy): domain Eukaryota; kingdom Metazoa; phylum Arthropoda; class Insecta; order Coleoptera; family Carabidae; genus Nebria; species Nebria salina. Next base: position 3,137,292 of record OX063268.1, read on the forward strand.
GATGTCATTCCAAAAATAGTTGGAATCGATTCAGGGAAGGTCAAAACATATATTTCCGTTAAAATCTCGAGATCGAAATTTTTCATGATTACAATACTTTCTTATACTGCGTATAAGAAAGTAAAAATGTAAGTAACATCTATTTTGGTAACATGCGATACGATATTTAAATTCAAATGTATTTCTAAGTTGTTAACTGCAAGTTAACTTGAAAATTTATGCTAGACATGAATTCATAACTAATTCCAATATTCACAATTTAGATTTAATGCGGTCAAAAAATTCAGGATCTAATTTTAAGAACGCCAATATCGATTGTAACTTCTTTAAATTTGACTATTTTACAATTCTTACTTTTCTACTCGCGGACATTGTCTATGTCATCAGGGTCTATATTTTATAACAATCGGAAGTATTGTAACATTCTCGGATGCTTAAATTCTGAATTCCGAAAATGTTGATCGCTCGCTAGTCGTCAGATCAAATTTTGTCCCCCTTTTCTTCGCGGAAGTTACTGAACCGATAACAACCAAATTTGGCACACATATTACATCCGCTCGCACTTTAAACCCAATCACTCCTCCCCCTAAAACAATCAAATGATATATTCAAACAAAATTGGCGTCAACATAAGTAATTCTTCTTGTTTACCTCTACTGCAGAAGAAGAATAAACAAAATAATCCCTAACTATAATGAACTAAAATGAGGAGGGCAAACATACAATTTTAGATTAGGTGATAATACAAACGAACAGAAATTTCAGATTCTAAACAGTCGCGTGTAAAAAGAGCAACACATACGAGCAGACCTAAATATTGACTATAATTTCCCTGTGTAGAAGCTTAAAATTGAGGTTATGAGTTGCGCACGCACCTCAAATGCAATCGACGTTTTTTCTTTGGCGCGAAGCGGTCACGCATGCGCAGTGTGTGATCGTAGTAAACGTAACGTACGCGCAGAGTGACCTTGCGTAGCCTAGTATTCTAGGTAGCTGCTCTGTCATTCGGATACATATTACATGCATAATAGTATATTATTTAAAATGTCTATGTTGATATATTTTTTAATTACTTTTATTCTCTCGTCTTATAAACAAGCTGGTTGATTGGTTATAATTAACAAGCTACGCGCTACTAAGATAATGGTATTTTTTTTTATGAGTTTATTTTACGAGACTGCTATCAAAACACGTCGCGTTATTTCTTATTAATATTAACTATAAGGCTATCAAATGAGCATCTGTCGCAGATTTACTTCAGGTTAAAGTGATAAAACAATATTATATTTTAGTTGTTACAGTAATAAAATAATTTACTAAAATTATTGTTTATGTGTTGCGAAACTATTTTCAAATTATTTATTCTGCATTTAGTTGTAATACCACCTAGTGTATAGTCGACGAAACGATAGTGCACGCGTGAATTCGGATATCACTTCGTGTTCACTTAATATATAGTGGAGTTTGGGGAAGGAATAAATATTCAGTCGGTTAAAGCGAACTAAACACGCAATGATACAATTTAAATCGTGCACTAAAGCACGTTTGACTAGTTTACTAGCTGTATCTGGACTTTCTTATAAAAATACAACTTAATATTTGTCGAATCGAAGAAATTGAAGCGACTGTAACTATTAAAAATTATAGTAACTGGTAATTGGCAGCATCTAGTGGCGTCGATTTGAACTATTTTACTGGGGAATATTTTTTTAGAAATATTTAATTATAAAAATTAACATTTAGGTCAAGAATGAAAACAAAGTTTCTGAAAAATGGCAAATTATGTGAAATAAAGATATATTTAATATGTTTGTTGAAATTAGACATGTTTATATGTATGTATGTTTGTGCGTGCGCGTGTATATTTGTGTATGTGTGCATATATACAATAGAAAATTTTAGCTTTCAAAGTTATGAACATAACCTCACAAAAAAAAAGTATAACGTGACATAACACGCATTGTAGGCTATGTTCCTTTCAAAATATGGCCGTAATTTATTCCGAACATGTAAAACAATTTCATAATGGACAGCCGCAAAGTCAAAAAACAAAATAGTAAATATATGTTAAAACATGCATATGACAGATCATTGTTTTCCCCGGTAAGACGCCATTTTAACTCCGATCTGACATCGCGAATACACACCTATGACATTATTGTTATGTTGCAAAAATGCCATCGGCGCTGATTTGGTAGTAAAAAACTGTCTTTATTATAAGATCGTCTGGAGTTCCTTTTCAAATGTAAATACGTTCGATCAGGGAATTTGGCTTTAGATGTAAATAAGATGATCTGTACTCTCTCTCTCTGTACTTAAGCTCTCGAGGAAGGTAAAATAATGAGGAACTATTTTAGTAATTTAATTAACGACTCACGAAAATGACTATAATAAGAGCAATCATAATGATGGTAACTCGCCTATTATTTGAATAAAGTCTCAGGTCCAAAAGTAGAAAGTTGGCAACCCTAGTTGTAATATTGCCAAGAATCGCATGATATGAGCAAACAGCACACACACATACAGAAACAGATTTATTCCAAAAATAATCAGACTCGATTCAGGGAAGGTCAAATACTAAATTTCCGCTAAAATCTTTAAAATCGAATTTTAAATCATTATTCTATTTTACGTAATAATTTTATAATTTGTGTATAATACCAATAAAAATATTTAAATGGTAAAAGAATAAAAAGCAAAGCGGTTGAATATATTAGACCATTGTCACCAATTTTTCAACAGGTTATTCATCTGTACAAAAAAAAGTTGGTGCGAATACAATAACGAAGGAGGATGCACAATATAAAACGATAGAGATATGGTTCGTACTTCGCACGCTCTAAGATATTTATTCGCGGTTTTTTGGTGCCGAAAACACCAGTCTGAAGCGCCGCGCCGTTCCGAAAACACCGTCACAAAATCGAATGGAAATTCGATATTCAACGTCTCTCTCTCCTTGTGTGATTTGTACCCTTCTTTAGCACTTTCGCTTTCTACCTGTTAAGTGGATATGAAGTAGCAACCTCACCTCTTCGCCAATACCCTAAAAATATTGCTCTTTGCTCAAGTCTTTTCAAAGTTTTACTGTTGTTATTTATAATTTAGAGAGCATGTTTGCTTTTCTACTGGTTCATTTGTTTGTGATAGCATTAGAGGAAAATACTTCCAAAGATACACTTTACCTTTTCCTTTAAATGGGATGACTAGGCTGCCATTTCAAACTTCACTTCTTTTCATCATTCTCTTCATACTACCCTCGTTTAATTTATCATCAAATCTTGGATTACTTATTTGTAAATTACGAATGGTACCGCAATTTACAATATACCAGATCTTACTAAAACAAAAGTAGGTGTCCATTATTTATACAATTCTATATGATAAAACAAGATTAATTATTATATTATAACAAAGAATTGGAACTATAATATTTTTTTAATATTTCAAATGCCAAATTAATGCACCGAAGGGTAGATTAAATTCGTTAGTACAAGATCACGTGTATCGTATTTTATACAAATTCACTTTGTAACCGCAAGATTTGGTTGGAATCAATAGCTTTTTACGTTCGTCAATTTATTGCTGGTTTTCCTTTAATGCTTAAGTATCGTATGGTGTTATTCTGTATTATATGTAGAGATTCTATAAAGCACTATAGGCTATAGAAACAATGTTGTATATTCTTATATAAAAGCACTATAGGCTATAGAAACAACATTGTATATTCTTTTTAAGATTATATAGCGCTTATAGAGTTTTACAGAATTGCACCATTAGTTGCCCGTAAACCCAAGCAGCTTCATTCGCTCTGTCTTGCAAAAGTATGACTGTCCTACCATCTATCGTGGAATTATTCAATCTATTCGCAACCAAATACGTGCAAATGCGCGGGATTTTTTGAAATATATGCTCGATTTTATAATTTATTAGTAACACGTATAGATTTGAATTGACTATTTTAAAATTTTATATAAAAAAGTTTATATTTACTAAATACACCGACATACGACACATACAACATATATAACTACATATACACACATACATATTCTCATACATATATGTATATATAGACATATGTACAACATATATGCATATACACACCCACTACATACATATGTACAAACACATGAGTAAACAGTAATACATACATTCGCATATATACATATTTCATGACTATTCCTATCAAATAGAGTGGCAGAACACCCTTTACATCTATTCTCATCTTGACAATCTTTCGCCATTCAAATAGATCTTTACACACCTTCTTTTCCTCATTCAATGTTTATCAAGTTCATCTTTACACGCTCTTCTATTCTTGCTCACAATTTTTCTTTCACGCAACCAAATTTTATTCTTCATTTAAAAATTAAGCGCTATTTAATGTTTTATCACTAGTTATCAAATTTATTGTTTATACTATTAGTGTTAATTTTCGTTCGTGCAACTGTTTTTAAATTATTGTGGAAATGCCACAAAATGACTAGTGTAAACATGATTGAGAATGAGCTGCGTGAAAGATAAGTTGCAAGAGGAATATAAGGACATGTATGAATAATTTAATGAGTGGATGAAGCGAAAGAACTATGTGGCGAAAGATTGTAAAGATGTGAAAATATGTAATGATGTGATTAGGCGCGATGATATGTATGTATGTATTAAAATAATACTGATTACGATGTACTTACACCAATTGAATAACAATCGACAAGTGTTTCTATAGGTGTTGAAAGTGATTTGATTTAAAACCATCAGCTTGTACTGTTTTATCTAAATGATGCTATATACCTATTGTCCAATATCGGGGTATGATGAAAGACCCATTGAACGTAATAATTTAATTGGAATTGAATCTATTTGAAGTGATATTTATTTATTAGTATCTTATAATAATTCCGTTACGCCAGTCGAACCCTTTGAGCGTCCTGTGCTGTGTGTAAATGGAATGTATATGGGTATAAAGTGTGTACGCGAACAGCATATATATGTACATATAATAATATTGGGGTCATCTACCCGCGCGCCACCCCGTGCACCATGCTGCCTGCTGGTGGTGGTGGTGATTGCTTTGCGTGTCTACCGACCTCTATCGACCGCTCCGTGCATTTCCTCTTTCCGCTAACCAACCCCAAACCAGTGCGTCTCTCACTCTTTCTCTCTCTATAGGAAGCATACAAGATTGCCAGCGTGGTGATTTTAAGCACCCCTATTTCCTATTATCTTTATTTTTATTCTATCAAAGATGGTTTAGAATTAAGATCCAGAGACTTAACAGAGGTATACCCTTTAAGTGATTCTTGATTTATAGGTCAATTATTGTTTGAACGCAAAACAAAATCCGCATTTGTTTGCAATAAACTTTTTTAAGTGTATATTATTTTAGAAATATATAAATTTTTACTATCCTTTGAAACACTGTTTCACTTTATATATTTCTTACAATATATAGCGAATTTAAAATGCCAAATTGTTTGATTATATTTTGTTTTTATTTGTTAAACAATTGACAGGTATAGTTGTTATGATTTATGTAAGAATTAATAAAAATGGAACAAATTTCAGTAGTAACTTTCATGTAACCGATACCTTTTTTGAAAAAAATAAAAATTGTATGATATATCTAATTCTTATTTGAACTGTTTCTGCTGTAAGTTCAACCAGATTTGAGTTATTGCAGAAACCGCAACGTATGACTAGAGTACACATGCACTTTCGGTTTGAAATTTTTTACAGAATAGATTTTCTTGCCAGATAAATAACAATCTTAAAGTTTCATTAGTTTACAATAAACCGTTTAGGTTGTAAAGAGCTCACACGTGCGTGCGCACACAGATACAAATCTTAAGGTTAAAGTTTCAGAAATTTACCTTCACTCATACAGCTCATACACACAAAAATCGTCAGACCTAATTCAGAGAAGGTCAAAAGCTATAATTTCGTTAAAATCGTTTTTTACATGATTACAATACTTATACTTCGTATAGAAAAGTAAAACCAGCAGGATTTGAAATGGCAATATATTAATGGTTTTTATTTACGAAGTATAAGAAGCTTAATTTTTCAATTATGTGTCTGCAACTTCTCAAAATCTATGAATATATCTGCTAAATACACGTTGCAGGAGAAATATGAACATTTACCGGTAAATAGACACATTTCAGGCAAAATATATAACATACTATCATCGATTGAATTGAGGATATATGCATGTTTACCGACGGACATTGTGGATATACTGACCGCACATAATCTAACAAAGTACTGTCATTTGTTTGTTTGGCAATTATTAAATTTGGTTAAACTCCACCGTGGGGTACAATAATTGCGCTGAATTGCGCAACATGTACCATTGTTTGGTTTAGAGCTATGAACTAGATTTGCTTAGTTTATTTGGCGAAATAACAAAGCTTGGTTAAGCAACAAAATACACTTTGTTTGGTAGTTGTTAATTTCGTTTAAACTTTGCAATTCAAGGACCGCGACATATAGATTTTCAAAGTATCTACTGCAAAAAGGAGTCACAAATCTGACCTTCGCTTGTTATAACAACAGTGTTTGTTTGGTATATGTCAAAATGTTCATTTAACAAAATCACAAACCACAGAACATCAAACTTGCAAATTTGTTAAGTATTTACGTTTTATTGATATTCCAACTCAGGATGCATCCAGAAACACAACTGAAGCTACCATAGTTCTTTAGTTTTAATTAATATAAATTTATCATTCCTCTTTTAATTTGATTTTTGGTACAATAATGTTTTGTAGTAACTGTAAGTAACTTTTTTAATAAATATTAACACTTACAATTAGTAATTTTCACAAATTCTTACATCTTCAGGTGTTACAATGGTTATCATTGTCACACCTGAAGATGTTTCTCTAAGTGCCAACAACACAATCAATTAACAATGTTTAATATCTTATTTATATAAACATAAATTTTAATTTTGCATAGTGGTAGGCATTACAAATATGATACACTATTGTAAGTGCAAGTAAATGTATTACGTTTGACATTCCCAGAATCAATTCTACCTTATTTTGAAATGCTGATACCTATAATTTTTACTGTAACAATTTTTCTGTTACTGCAACTATTTTTGAGTAATTGCAGAAACCGCAAAAAATTACTAGAGTAAACATGCATTTCCGGTCGGAATATTGTTTTCAAAAATAAGAGGTGCACACCCCAGGCATATGCAAATCTTAAGTTTAAAGTTTCATAATTTTAACATCAACCGTTTAGGCTGTAGAGAACTTACGGAATCGATTCAGGGAAGTTCAAAAGATATATTTCCGTTAAAATATCGAGATCTACATTTTGCATGATTACAATGCTTATTATTATTACTAAATGTGTATTATAGAATATCTCTCTCATCTAAACAAAATACGTATAAGAAAGTGCAGTGCAAGCCATTGCGGATAAGTTAAAATTTATTTAAGCATACTATAAAAGAAATGCGTATTTTCGAAGCCACTAAAATATGGCATATCATTTACTGGTTGCATCACTTGTATTTATAATGTCATTCTTGAATCGAATGGTAATTGCTTGTTGCATGAATTGGTCACACTTTACTCTAATTACCTGTATTATTTTCTGCTTGACTACACTCAAATCATTCTTGATAATCGAATTGAAATTGAGATGAGTAACGTTTTCAAATTACCATACAAAGATTACTTACACTTAGCATTGCATTCTAATCGATATTTCATTCAAGGATTGCCTGTGTCATTTGTAATGCAACACCCGCAACGTAACTTTAATTTATAATTTTACTCATTGTTTTGCTTCTGCACTTACCCAGTGCTGCTGTGCAGTATGAAAATTGCATTTGTAACTAATTCGATCAATGAAACACAGACACTGCGAAAATAAAGTTTATGTTTACAGTTCGTACACATTTTAAAACAGCAATTTTATAAATTTACTCATACTTCGCTGAAAATATATCTATGGGAAACGATTAGACATTTTGCAATAGTTCCTTCCACGTAAACTCTTGTAATTCTTGAATATAATTTATTATATCTTTTTTTTTTGTGATTTTTTCGTGAAAATGCAATTATAATTTCCATTTAGTTTGACGTAGTTTATAGTTCAGTTTTACGTTTTATGATGATGAACAGGAATGCTGTAATAAATTTAACGAGTAATTCTTTGTTATTTGAAGTCGATATTGGCACTGTGCTGCATTTCTCATTGTCTACATCAGATACACTTAATTGACGTAATCCAATCTTCTTGAGAATTACAAGGCTATCTACCCGGTGGTTAAGCTTGTCTAGCATTGGGTTGTTAAATTGATAGCACATTCGGTTGGACTATTATCAACCAGAAAACCTACAATAAATTGAATTTTAAGGGTTAAAATCACACAGGAAGATTATTAGTAATGGAATGAAGCGAAATAAATATATAAGGATAGAGAAAATGGTGAAAGATTGTAAAAAAAGGAAAGACTGTAAAGGGTTTTCTACCACCCCATTAAAAGGGATAGGTATAATTATGTATTTATATATAGAATCATATTTAAATAACGAATGTATTTACAAGTCAAGTACATATTTGTGTTGGCGTATTTTTAATATTTGAACCTTTCACATAATATTACAATATATTTAAAATGTCATATTTCTAATTAATTGAGTCTATTTTGATTTTTATTCCGAATGTACGTAAACAATCAATATATAACAGATATTAGAGATGCAGCAAACCGATTTATTTTTGTTTTAACACGCTTATTAAAACGCAAAAATATTTTCTGTGCCAGACGCAGTTTTATTTTCTCTCTTTCATTACACATTGTTATATAAGTGACATTAAGTCCCTTTCCTTTCAAAACCTAGATCAACTCGGATTTTATTTGCAATATAGAACTGATGATGAACTTTATGTTCATTCCCATCAAATGGGGTGCAAATCACTTTATATCTTTCAACTCTATCCTCAATCATTTTAATCCTTCTTTCTTTTGCTTCATTTAGATTCATCTAGTTCTTCTATTCTGCTTGTTTGCAACTCTTCTTTCGCAATATTTCCCAATCATATTTATTTAGTTATTCCGAAGGTACCTTCGCATTTTCACACTATTCAAATGAAAATATTTTTCCAATTATTGTATATTTCGAATACAAATTGAGTTTATCTTTGAAAACAAACTTGTCAGAAACTAACATGAATTTAAGATACAAGTGCCAAAACACCATTTCTTATTTTGACATTTTACGAACACGCATTGTACATTTCGGAATCTGTTTTACGACAGTTTAGTTCGCATCATTTCAGTGAAACTCATTATCTGCTTCAAAGGGAAACGCCTCTAGATATTAGAGCTACAACGAGAACATCGGTTAGCATGTAGGAAGTTTGAAATTCTATATATGCATTCTTAGCTTCCCGTCTTTTCTCATAAATGGTGTGACAGGCGCATTTTTCCTTTATCTTATATTCGTACTAGCTTTCGCTCTTTAATTCTTTACATACCTAACACGCTTCATTTACAAGTGCTTCAAATCTTTCACACAACTTGATTCCGTTTGAGGCTTGCTCACTTCTTCCATTCAACTATTTTTCTATCAAGCACATTTTTTCATTGCATACCGACTACCCTGTATTCTTAGATAGTTTACATGATCCATATCCGTATAAATACTTATAATAACCTTTCTTTCAATATAACCAAATCATATTTGGTTCACACGACGTATCATATTTTCAATATTGTATCCACATCTGTTATTTTTGTCCGTCTTTGTTACACAACAAATCCTTGTACAAAAATCTCATTTCTACTCCAAATCGACTTTTATGCTTCGTAATTCCCATACAAACATTCATTCTTATATCGCAAGGTAATCACAAAACTAATCATTGTATATATTTTTCATATTATGTAAAAATAAGTCTAGAAAATTGCAATATAATCGTTACCACTAAATTTACGAAAACAAGTCGCAAACATATTACCTTAAATGTGTATGCAGCCACAAATATAATATTCAATCAACACATTTCTTGTGGGAGATTTTATACAATCACATAATTGAAAATAGTATTGCTGGTATTTTAGTCTTTTTTTTTAAATGACATTTGTGAAATCGCGTTACAATTTTATTAACAAATCCGTGATTTGCGATCTATAATATGTTTTCAATTTCAATTTTCTTAACATATTTTAGTATGTGAATCAAATTTATGAAATAAATTCAAATCAAGTACATTTTGTATCTGTAATGGCCACTATTAAATACTTATGGATACATTTTGTTAATTTCTATGCAATCTAAAGGAAGTACTGAAAATAAAAGCTATTTTTTGTTTCCAACTCTACCAGATGCAACAATAATTTATATAGAAATTTAATTTCAATAGTATCTTTACTCTATATCGACAATTATAATTAAATATCCCCTGTGTCTTGTAGTGTACTTTCTTATACGTATTTTGTTTAGATAAGATATGCATGTAATAAAATTTTCCTATATTTAATGATTTACGTAACTATGGCAACATATATGCATTTTCAATGGTGATTTTCAGGAAACCTGTACCATTTGGAAAAAAATGTTTTATTTAAATTATTTTACTGTAACTTACTGCCGTTTTGGTAATATTGCTGTAACTGCATAAAACGACTAAACTGAACAGACACTTTTGGTTTATTTATTTTCAAAAATAGAAGGTTTTCTTGCCTTATGTTGAAAGTATCATAATTTTAACTTCAACCGTTTAGGCTGTAAAGCACACACAGGCACAAAAAGTTACACACACCCACACACACACCCACACATACACACACATACACACACACAGACACACACACACACACACACACACACATACAAACACACACGCCCACACACGCACACACACACACGCCCACACACGCACACACACACACACACACACACACACACACACACACACACACACATAAACACACAAACACACACACACACACAAACACACACACACACACACACACATACACAAATAGTCAGATTCGATTCAGAGAAAGATGAAAACGGATATTTCCGTTAATATTTCGAGATCGATTTCTTTTCTTACAATAATTATTTATTATTTCGTAGAAGCAAGTAAAAATAGTAAAGAAAACAAAAGATTGTTATAGTACGCCTATAGGAAAATATTTGGTTCATGGTATATTTTTCTAAACGTGTATCACAATTTTTAAAGACCATACCAATTGGACTTAGCAAATACTGTCCTTCTATCAAGTAATTAACTCTTCCATCGCTAAAAGCATACAGCACTTTAGGATACCGAAGAACTAAAGGATTCGGTCGTGGGTCTGTAAGTATCTCCGATTGAACATTTTCTTTTGCAAAAAGTTTGTCTTAGCCATCCTGAATCCAATATATAACTCATACGTTGGTGTCGTGGCTTGTTCGTTCGTAAGACCAACATTTGTCACTCCTCTGAAGAGACCGAAAGGATTGACACCTACTCTTGTATGCATAATCTATGGGTACTTTTATCTCAGTCGTTATTGGGACCCAAAACCACCTTATATATTGATTTGATTGATCTTTGTATATATACAAAATTCTGATATAAATTTCAATATCTTTTTGGTCTTGACATTTTTTCTGTTAAACATATTTGATGTTGATGTGCTAAACTACCATAAATTAAATGGATAAAACCCTTTTCAATCAACAGTTGTCAAAAACGACAGTGATATTGATAGATATAGAACAAATATTGTTTATTTATACAGAAATTCAGCTTTCCAAATTCAAATACTAAACAGATAATCGAGGACGAATTCTGGCCATTTGCGATACTTATTAATAAGGGTGTTTTGATTCATCCATGGTAGCCATTAGTCATTTATGATAATCTTATCTTGATTGTGTAATCAGATAATTAATATCCTTCTTAGCTAGTAAGAATACTAAAGATACTACCGATAAATGATTCAATTACATTTGTTTCTTATCCGATATTTGACTATCCTAAATATCATCTCGTCTCAACATTCATGCAAACCTGTGTTTAGTACTGTTTTGTTCTATATATATGCTTGGCGAGTGTCGCTAATTTACTCCTCGTAATTCATTTAACAAAGAACGCGAACTAAGATCTTGCGCACTTTACATCTAGACGCCTGAGCAGACGACGGTAATTGCAAGGACTTGGCACTTTTGACCCTCATAAACTAGAAGTTTCTTTTGAATGTTGCTACATCGTTAATGCTCTACGAAAACTGAACAGACTTATACTGCGCATATAGCACCCATGTCATGATAGTGCGATAAATATTAACAACATTGACTTAAACGTTTCGAATATTATTTCACTACGACTAGAATCTATTTATAGTAATAGTTCAGAAGATACTACAAGCTCGCAGTTTTGGTTTAATTTAGAACATATAGTAGATAATTGTCGTATGATATAATACTACATTCAATTCGGTGATGCGATTATACCTGTAATGTGACCAAATTTCTAATTGAAACACTACACTAAACTTTTACACTCTTATATAAAACTTATAATTAAAAAAATTTTAATTTACTAAAAAGCAAAGGAACACCACTGTTACTTTTTAGAATTTCCACTAAAAACAACTAGTAACATTTTATTGCACACGTTATATATTGGCGAATGTGCATTTGACATCTTGTGGAAATAGTTTTCCTTGCTGTAATGTATTTCGTACGTAGTTTTATATGTTTTCGTGGTTTACTCCTTATATAATAAAATAAAAGAAACCTAGTCTTGGTTGCTATAGTTACTTTATATTGCCTATTTATGGGATTCAAGCAGCCCTTCATGCACTCTAGTCAATCAACGTAAATTATATTCTATTCATATTTTGTGCAATTGTGCCAAGAACCATCTGTTTTTATAACTAGTTTATTTCCTTTAAAATTTTCATATACGTAGCCATTTCTGTTTAAAGGTCAACGACCTCAGTGCCGAGTATTGATTTAATTTTATAGTTTCGTCTGGAGCAACCCAAGCGTAAAAGATTTATTATCGATTATTATTCGCCAATTCTTAATTTAAGTTCAGTTTATTTATAAATGGGTACGCCCGGAGAGTAGTGTAAATCTATTATAAAATAAGTACAAATCATAAATGATTGATGTCTATTCGTAAATTTTATTTCCATCTTAGTTATTTTTAATTTTATTATTTGCTTTTACAATCATAAATTAATGCAATTCTGTGCATATCAGAATAGATATAATTGAAAGGAGACGGTTTATATACATAAATGAGAACATTATATTCTTATTTTTATCTAAAAGAAATGTTTAATCTATACTGAGTTAGATTGATTTAACAGCGTAGTGGCTCATTATGATACTCATTCGACCACGTAAAGTTTACGTGATAAATGGTAATTTGATGCTCATAGGTTAATGAGCATCAAATTTAAACGTATGAAGTTCAGAATGTCAAATTTATGAAAAGTGACGTCAACTTGATGTGGTCAAATGAATAAACGATCTATAATGCTTGATCTTCACTAAAATATCAGCAGGCTTGATACTAAACTCTAAATCTAATTAGCACATAAAATACTTGTAATTAAATAAATATGATGCTGATTTTGTTTGATTTTGAAACTAAGTAGAAATTGTCAGTTTTTACTTTCTTATATGAAGTAATAAGTATTGTAATCATGAAAAAATTCGCCTTCGAGATTTTAACGGTAATATATCTTTTAGCTTCCCTGAATTGTGTCTATGTGTTTGTATGTATGTATGTGTGTATCTGTCTGTCTGTAAGTGCTTTACAGCCTAAACGGTCGAAGGTACTTTAATCTTACGATTTGTGTATACCTTGCAAGAAAACCTCCTATTTTAGAAATGAATATTCAAATAGGAAATGCATGTTTCCTTCAGTGTTTTTTTGTGGTTTCTGCAATATTTTCAAAACGGTACTTTCAGTAAAAATAGTTACAATAAAATGGAAGATATTAATATTTTAAACGACTTTTGTTTGAAATGTTTCTTTAAAAAGTGTACCAGTTACATGAAAATTGCTATAAAAATATTACTTTTCTTATATATATTGACATAGTTACATAGGTATTGTGAGATTATATTTAATAAATATAAAACTACATCCGTCAACAGTTTAACAGAAAAAGAAAATCGACCTAACTAATTTGACATTTAACGTCTACTATGACAAATAGATTTAATAAAAAAGCGTTTTAAAAGTTAGTATCTTATATATTTAAATATTTTGTTAAATTTGTATTTTATTATCTTTCCTATCCAAACAAAATATACATACCCCGTATAAGTAAGTCCAGTGCAATACAAGGCTGATATTACTATTTAGACCCAAATAGTAAAACAGTTGACCATGTTTCTGAATAATCAATTTCAAAATTATTGTAAACATCTGCAGTGGCTTGTACTGACCTTTCGTATACGAATTTTGGTTAGATCATATCACATTTTTATTATTTTTCTAATTAATAATATTTTACTAACCTTTGGAACAATTTTACATTAAATATACATCTTAGAATAAATATTAAATGTCAAACTTCAAATTATTTAAATCAATTTTGTTTTTCTGTTTAACAATTGACAGGCACAGTTGATACGATTTATGTGAAAATAATTATAAAAACCAATTTAAATAGCCATTTTCTTGTCTGCGGTACCGTTTTTGAAATATAATTTTTATTCTAAATATTTTTGCTATAAGTGCGACCGTTTTCGAGTTTTTGCAGAAACCACAAAAAATGACTTCCGGTTTGAATATTGTTTTAAAAAATAGGAGGTTTTCTTGCCAGGTATATACAAAGCTGAGGTTTAAAGTTTCATAATTTTACTTTCAACCGTTTAGGCTGTAGAACGCGCGCGCGCACGCGCACACACACACACGCACACACACACATACACAGACAGACAGATGTCATTCCAAAAATAGTCGGAATTGATTCAGGGAAGGTGAAAACGTGTATTTGCGTTAAAATCTCGAGATTGAAATATACTGTGTGTAAGACAGTAAAAATTTATATAAATAAAAATACCTTTTAGCGATTCACGTTTTGCCTCGACTTAACGATTAATAAAAAAGATCCTTTAATTTTCTTCAATCTACAAATTTTACAAGGACAAATATATTCTAAAATCGTTAACGTCTTAAATTATTTAAACTTATTTAAAATGTTACATTGAAATCTTTTAATTAAAACAAATATTAGAGCCGAGTGTAAACGCGTTTTATTTTAACTTTTCAACTTTGTATTTAATTGTAAATTAACTCAGATTAAAAATAAATAAAATCTAAATTCAGTTTGACGATAAAAGAGCAAATTACGATATTAAAGTGTTTCGAAATGTCACAGTATGGTGGCAGCATCATTGGTATCCCACTAGTCCGGAACCAATTTCCGGTGCTGGTGAAGTTAAGATTCATCACATCCTCCTGTAGATTAAAGAAATCGATTGCAGACTGACTCTTCAGTGCTAATTTATTATATACACTTCGTTACAATCATTTAGCATCAGCATGCTTGATGCTAGACCAATTACGCGATAATAGAGTTTAATAGAACGTTAAATCTTAACAATTAGTATTCGGAATTTTCACCTTCAGAAATTTACATTACTAAATACATGTATTAAAATTATGAGTTTATGTGTGTATGTATGTATATTTCCTTTTAAGCATCATAAATCTGTAAATCCGCAGCTTGTAAAAAACTATAAGAATTCTTATTGCACATTTATAATTAGTACTCGTTTGCACAATTATCTAAATGGAACATAATTATCGATATTATAGTTTAATAACAAATTTATTTTTCAGCGAAAATACAGTTTTACGGTTTTACCTTTACAGCAATACTATAACGCCTAGGTTATATGGGACCTATAGTAGCTAAATTTCTTATTATAATTACTTTATTATACAGCCGCAACATAAATAAATAGTAAGAGAAAAAGATATTTTTAACCTTTTTTATCACCATGAATTTCTTTTTAAATTAAATTTAATACGATTTTAAACCTATTAATACTTATTTATGAAACAATTACTTAACTTATATGTGGTTTCTTTGCTTAGTATTTATATATGTGTATGTATGTACAGCCATTTCGATGATATTGCTGAAATCGCAAAGAATGACTAGAGTAAACATGCACTTTCGGTTTGAATATTCTTTTCGGAAATAAATGGTTTTCGTGCTATCCAAACACAAATCTTAAGTTTAAAATTTCATAATCTTACCTTCAACCATATAAGCTGTAGAGCACACACACAACAACAACAACAACACACACACATGCATAGATGGACGTGTTATTCGAAAAATGATCAGGCTCGATTCAGAGTAGGTCAAAAACCTTGAGATTATTTCGTATAAGAAAGTAAAAAATTGAGACAGAAAGAAGTAAAATAATGAATAGTCATGAGAGGGTAAAATGTCATGAATTTTTAACGTGACGTTTGAGCTAAATTCGTTCGTAACTTGGTTGTTTGCGAAAAGTTGAGCACTTTATAAACTTTGTGTAAATATTTGTAAGCGCACAAGATGTAAAACAAAGCAGAACGCTATTTGTGGGTTGACATTAAGAAAGCTTATGTTGTCTATCAACTCGCTTTATTTTATATAGGTACCCACCTCGTACATAAAAAGTTAATAAGTATTGTAAAAACTCACGATACGTTTTACGCTAAAAGCCCTTTCCGTATAAGGAAAGTACGTCAGAAAAACGTCACCTGCGTTTTACTATTTTATGAGAAGCTACACTGACGAATTCGACGGCAAACTCAACAGATTTGCAATTGTACTCGTAAAAATCAAGTGCAAGTTATTTTGCTCCAAGCACTGCCGTGTTAAATAATATTAAGAAGATAATACATTTATAATTCTTTTTAAATACAATCCTTTTGTAGTAATATTTTACTTTTATTTTCACTCAAATATACAACGCTGTTTTCAATTTGCTATGTGGAATAAAAACAGGTCTTTATTCTAAATAATTTATTATTTAACAAACCACATTAATTCCTCTAGGCAAATTTTCATTTTAATAAACATTTTTTACAATACAATTATTAATACGTTGATTTTATTAAGTATGAAGTAAATAGTTTTATTAAAACATCTGCAGTGCCATGCACCGAACTTTCTTATACGCATTTGGGTTAAACCATATCGTAGTTTCATTATTTTTCTAATTTATAATATTTGTTCTAACCTTTAGATTGCTTTTGCACTAAATACAATTCTTAGAATAAATATTAAATGTCAAACTTCAAATTATTTAAGTCTATTTTGTTAAACAATTGACAGGCGCAGATGATACGATTTATGTAAAAATATATAGGTATATTAAGCAGAAATTTATTTTGAAACCAGTACTCTTTTTGGAAAAGAAATTCAAACAAAAGTTGTGCTAAATATGAATACCTTTAACCCCTTAATGCACATTTTTTTAATCAATTTAGGTACAAAAAATCATTTATTTTTTTTGCAAATAATTATTATTTATGCCTATTTTAACTAATTTATGCAAAAAAAAATTTTTTTATTAATATTTATATATATAATTACAGTGACCGTGACATTCACGGAGCTGCACAATTCTGCCGGTAAACGTTGCCCGTATATTTCACGGAGGTGCGCATTAAGCGGTTAATTTTTGTTAATAACATTTTTCTGTAACTGTAACCATTTTTGAGTAATTGCAGAAATTGCAAAAAATGACTAGAATAAACAGGCACTTCCGGTTTGAATATTTTTTCAAAAATTGGAGGTGCACACCTCATGCATATGCCAATCTTAAGTCACACACACACACACACGTCATTCCAAAAAATAGTCGTAATTGATCCAGGGAAGTTCAAAACGTATATTTCCGTAAAAATCTCGAGTTCGAAATTTTTCACGATTACAATACTTACTTATACTGCGTATAAGAAAGTTAAAATTATATAGATATTGTTATACTACATAAATTTAATTAACCGCCGCCGCTGTTCTAATTAAATATTTACATTTTTATTTCTCTATATATATGCAGTTTTGTGGCATATGACGTAAAATATGCGCAATGACGCAATGAACATTCTTATACGTATTTTGTTTAGATAAGAGGGATATTCAAATACAAATTTTGAATACAATTGATATTTATAAGATTTAAATATTATTTCTATAATCAAAAGTTCTTTGTATTAATATTTTCTACAAAATATTGTTAAAATTGATGGGTCACATCAAAGGAAAAGAAGCCGCCTAATTCAGACTTCAAGCGACCGAGCGTAGAAAATATTAACTTCTATCAAGAAATGTATGGATTCTAAGAATATTACAGACACACGGCCGATTATTCAAAGTTTTTACTTTATTAAGTTTAGTAATTATGATAATTTTCGAAATCCAATTTATAACAAATACACCTTTTGTCCTTTCCAGAGTTTAGGCTTTACAGCGCGCGCGCTCTATCTCTCTCTCTCTTTCTCTCTCACACACACACACAAACACACACATATAATGCCAAAAATAGTCTGGTAGAGTTGAAAAGCATATTTCCGTTAAAATCTCGAGATCGCACTTATTTAGTACTTCGTATAAAAGAGTGAAAATTGACACTTTGTACTTAGTTTAAAAATCAAGAGAGGGCAGCATTCTATTCACTCAATTACGATGTGGAGCGGAGCGTTTTATTTCAAAGACCGACGATGCTAATTCGACTTGGGCTTTTAGTACAGTAGTGCTAAATACTTGGTGAAGACCACGCATTAGTGTCACATTGTGATGTATATGCAATTTTCACCAAGGCACAACTTGACTAATGCCCATTGAATACACATAAATGTTGGTGCTATTTCAAAACAAAAGGCATCTTTCAGTAGGTATATTGTGTTATTTCTTGCAGCTAAAGTTTGTTAAATATTCATATAGAATTATTTATTTAGTAGCTAGTCATGGGTTGTTGCGACGAGTTTGAAACAAACACGCCTTTTAAAAACTGTTAATAAATTATGATAAAGCACTTTACTAATAGAAATATCTCTACAAATATTCGCCTAATATATTACTACAGTATATTAAATGTAATTTTACTTATACGAAGTAATAAGTAAATATTGTAAATATGAAAAAAATATATCGAGATTTTAATTGAAATATATTTTTCGACCTTCCCTTAATCGAGTTTAACTAATACCTTCTTGTACGAGTAATAAGTATGGTATTGCCAAGATATAAATAGACGTAATGAAATTTCTACCCCATCCCCCATTTTATAGGAATAGGTGTGAATTTATATAAAATCCTTTACAGATCTGATGAGTATAACGCCATGGTCATATATCACCCAATGTTCGTGCGAATTAATCTACGGTTTTAGTACACACACTTTTTTGATAGATGGTGCTGGCTGTAATTTCATTTAAAATGTATCATCAGAATAAACGTTATAATCAATCGAATTATAATTGAATCATAGTAGCGAAGTAGAACAATAACATCGGTGCACACCGGTTATACTCCTTTACGTTTTATGACAGTCACCACATGAACATAACTACACAAGTATTGGAAAATATAATCCTGAAATTGCAGCGACGGAGTCGAATTATATTTCCATATTAATATACAATTATTTATTTCATTAAAACGCGCTTATATTTAAAATAGAGAGTATTGATTTTTTAATCAAGTATCTATAAGTTTTGATGGTAAAATTACCATTTTATCGCAAAAGTATTCTACATTAAATTTTAAATTACTACGCCACTCTAAAAAACATTTTATCTGCAAGCCCCGCCCATTAAGCTGTACGTGTACTCTGGCGTGTATCTTGCATATTAGACAAAGAGAGTTTGCGCTTCTGGCTATCTTTGATTAAAATGTATGTTATGACGTGTACTCATCAGATCTGAAAAGGATTTTATTCATGCTATATCTGGTTCAATAGACCAAAAAAGTGGGTACGTCACTACCGACGGGGGAAATGGAAATGTACATTGTCAACGCTGAGAGATATGTTATTCTTATGGTGAGAATGGTGCATTTATTGTGAGACATTACACCTATATGTGGGGCTTAATCGCAAAACGAACAAAAATGTGGCAATTGAACAAATCTTATGATATTGTGTGCGAATAATGGTGAACAATTTTAATGAAGGTATTGTTTCAAATTGTAATTGCATATTATTTTCTGTGTGCCATGGATGGCATTTTGAAAATGCGCAGTGAGATAAATGAAACTGCGTTTGTTTGGTGTCGTATTTTGGCATTTTGTATTTTGTTTTGTGTTGCTAATAAACAAAAACGAACAAATAAAAACAACAGTTTATTCGGATTTAATTACGAATGGTACGAATGGTGCCCTCACATCTCAAATCTGTTTGCAATATGTGAAATTAATTTCTTATTTCTATAGTTAATACATCCAAATGCATAAACTTTATAGATCAAAGTATTTAAAGTAGTCAAATAGTAATATGTAATTCTTAAAATTCAAATAGTCAAGGTTTATTATGAAAACCGCATATAAAACTTTTCACATAGAAATATGTTAAGCTCCGTATTATATGCCGGCGATTACGCCATCCCATTGGCAATGTAAATTGCAAAAATAATTACAGTAATCGTAGTTTTCAGACTTATTACTACTGAGTTTATAGTCTCCTTGACCTGACCCTGTTTCTTCAGATAACTTTTCTTATTTTCGCATGTTGATTGATGGAAAGAACTTATATTTGATCCCTTTGAATGCTGAATCCATTTAAATTTATACTTTCGAATGAAGAATGTAAAGTGATTATTTATTACTTCCCGATCCCGTTTATAGATGGGTAAAATTCAATCTAACCACATTGCGAGCTTTATTTTCTCGTAGCGAGCAACAGGATCCTCTGAATGTTTAAATGTGTTAAATAATTCACAGCCCTCTACCGTTTTCCGCAGGAAAGCTTCTACCGGTGGTTTGCGTCCGCAATAATATTTACGGTACTGGCCACTAGATGGTAACGCGTACAGTACACTCTGTTCCACATTGGCTTGGCATCACAATCGCAGTGTTTCTGATTATTCTAATAAAGTTGAAATGCATAAATAAATTTAATTCTAAATAATAAAAGGACAAATTCCAAGTTATTTGAGACTATTTTGTTTTTTCTGTTTATATAATAATATGTATTTTCTATACGTACGTAACTATGGCAATATAAATAAGATTTCAATAGTATTTTTCATGTAACTGGTACTTTTTTCGAATAAAAAAATTCATTCAAAAATGATGTATAATAATATCATTCATTTTTAATATATCAATTTTTCTGTAAGTGCAGCCTTTTTGATACAATTGCAGAAACTCCAAAAAACGACTAAAGTAAACAAGCAATCCCGGTTTGAAAAGTATTCTCAAATTTGAGCTTTTCTGGCCAGGCATATACAATTTTTAAGTTTAAAGTTTCATAATTTTACTTTCAACCGGTTAGGCTGAGTGCTCACACTCAATCACACACACACACAGAGAGAGAGAGAGAGAGAGATGTTACTACAAAAATAGACAGACCCGATTCAGAATTGGTCAAAATTTATTACTTTTTATAAAAAAGTAAAAATGATTACGGTTGTAACACCCCAAAGCGTTCTTTTATCTTATAATTAACTAAAAAATTTAACGGGTTCCTAGTTATAAAAAGATTTCTTTTGTAACCTGATCCTAGTTTTATATTTAATCATTATTTTACGTTCCCACTATAGTGGATTATGAACGTAATAACATTCTATTACTAAATTATATGGAACATCCGAATTATCGGTAAAGTTTGCTAGAAAGTTATAGTAGAGAACAAAATCGCATCTGATATTTTCTATTTTATAAATTTTTTTATGAATATTGACGGAGTAATTTGGTAGTAACACATTTATGAATCATAAAATGACATTAAGTCTTGTAGTAAACTGATTCGCTTGTTATTGGCTTAGTTTAGGCTGTAATCGGTTGTCTCAGTCAGGCATGTTGCTCAAGGTCGTACCCAGGATAGATTATTTCAGGTTCAACACTACACTCCCTTTCACGCCACTCAAAACGATTTAATATTAGTTTTTCTTTAATATATAAATGTATTAACTCGTTTATATTTTGTTAACTGCTCGTTAAAATGATCTTTATTACACGATTAATTACTAATAAATTAAGCTTGCGTCATTTATCCCCTTCCCAGATTTCCTGGTTACGAACTTTATGTTCAATAAAATTAAGGCGTTCAGAGCTGATATACTTCAAAAGTTTATAATATAAAAGTGTTACATAATATATATTGACTACGTTAAAAACTAATATGAAGGATATCTATCTATCTAATGTGTGCTCCGCTTTAGGCCACTAGGGCCTATGAAGGATGTAAGGAATAACGTAGCGTTCATCTACTAGAGTGCGTGTTGTTAATATATATTTTAAATAATTTAAAATAGTGTTCTTTAAAAAATAATTTATTTAAAATGCTACATCGCATGTAATGCATTGGAAATAATTTTCAAAATAACTTAAGTATTAATCAACTTTTTCTATTTGCTGATTTTATTATTTTTGCTTTGACAAATAAATATTTATGACAAACAAATAAAATATATACTATATGAAATAGTATAGGAGCGAATATGTAATTTCGCCCTCATGGATTCGGCGCCCATGTGTACTATATATTTACTTCATAAGATTGTAGTAACACTTGTAAATCCAAAGTGAAAACCACTATAGCGTCATGTATCGATTCAGTAAGCCCCGCCCTATATGAAGCACTAGCTCCATAAAGCGGTGTGCGCTGGAACTCTAATTGGACCAAAACGAGTTCCTTTATGATTAGAATGTTGGAAGTTGGCTCGTGTTTGGCGGGTTATACGTTTTACTTTGTGCGCTTGTATTTTTCATTATCTGCGCCACACCAGCATTCTAACTATTTCTGCACGAATTACCAGTATACATCGACAACCTGTGGAATCTTTGGTTTCAAATCCTTGCTTTATGGTTTCTTTGCGCTTGTTGCACTGACGAGTGGCGTAAACATTTATATGCCCAAAATTCTGAACTCGTTATTTAGCTATAAAATATATTGATACTTAAATAGTACTTCATCAGTTAAATATTGAATTCATTTATTGAATCACTTGTTAAAATGTGGTTCAATTTTTGTTTTGTGTGTCTTTTTATTCCACTCAATTACCGAGACATATATTTCCTTTAAAATTTCGAGATCGATTTTTTTCATAATTAAAATACGTAATTAAAAATTAAAAACATACACCCGCTGCCTAACTCATATTCTTGACTATTTTACTTATTTTGCTTTTGATTAATTTCCTTTCAATGAACAAATGCATGCTAACCGATTATTTCTTGAAGTAGAAGTATTTTAAAATGCCTATCAGTCTATTTCCATTATACGTTTTAGTGCCACTGTTTTATTACTAACAAAAGCACTTAGTATAAAATAAAACCTTCACAACTACCAGTAAAGATATTAAAGAACTCACTATTATGTATGGGTACACTTCTCGTAAGATTGGAATTTACCTTGCGAGACCTAATAAAATTTATAGACGAGTTATTCAAACGGGCGGGTAATGGCGTGACGAAACTCATTAATTCTTAATCTAAGAATAATTGTCGAAGAATGTAAAACAATCAAAAACTTTCGGCTGTAAATTAACTAGGTTTAACTTGTAATTACATTAAACTAAGCTTACCGCGGAATGAATTTTCTCATATATTTTAACTGTAATATGAAGCCACAAAATGTGCATTAATTAATTAAAATCAAAGTGTGCATGGCATTCGCGTATAAGCAACTGTGGTGTATCCATTCAAATTCATTATAATGCTATTCTTGTATTCTCGATTAAATTTTATCTTCAATTCAAGAGACACAATTTATGATATCGCATGAACTTAAATTGTTTTAATTATGATCAATTTCCTCGTTCAAAATTGGGATTCTATTTACTTCATTTTATATTGTCTTTATCAATGCTTTACAATTATTTTCCCTTGTCCTCACCATGGAATAGCATTAAACTCATTGATAATTCTAAGATTTTTTAATCAAAGAGATAAATCTTCAATCATATCATCCCATCTTGTGAAAACACTCAAGTGTTTTCGAGAGGTGCAAAATAAATAACTTAAATGTAGGATTGTACCTTTTTTCGTGACTGTTATTTGTATTGTCGCATGAAAAATTATTGAAATACGTGAGATTTTTACCTTAAATTACAAACATTTCTCACGTTAGTAAAGTGTCTAGATCTATACAAAAGGTTCGGTCGTAATTTATGTACCTAGATTATATCTGATTAAGTATAATATATCGTACAAAAATATTGATATTTTCATACTTTTACGTATTTTTATGGTAATTTTTGTCGTCATAAATATATTCTAATAATCCAGTTTTTTAATTCAAACATCACAAAATGATGTTTAAATATCACCTACATTTATTACAATACGAATCCGTTTCTCCATCGGACTGTTGCTATTTGTAAATTTAAAAAAATAATTAAATTTGCATAAACGTCATTTTTAGTACTTGTCAAAAATTCTCTCAACTGTCTGTGCTTGACATGTATGCATGGAATAGAATTAATAAAGAGTGCCGAGCACATATAGAAGTATCTAAAATATGATTTAAATGTCCACAAAACATAACTAGAGTAAACATGTACATCCGGTTTGAATATTCTTTTCCAAAAAAGGAGATTTTCGTGTCTAACATATACAAATCTTAAAATTAAAGTTTCGTAATTTTACCTTCAACCGTTTAGGCTGTAAAACGATCGCACATACAGACGGACATTCCAAAAATGGTCAAAATATTTCCATTAAAAATTTGAGATAGACTTTTTCTTTATTACAATAATTACTAATACGTATATGAAAATTATTGTTTGATGGTGATAATATTGAAATATTTTGAGGAAATCCGTATCAATTTTAAGTGCAGCAGCAACAGAATAGATTTCTTTCAAAATGCATACGAAGCAGAAAAATATCCAGAGCAGAAGTAATAATTAAAAAAAAACCACAGTGTAACCAAAAGAAGCAATAACGAAAAACACTGCAGATACACATCTTCGATATATATCTCCCGATTAAAAATAAAATAAAAATAAAAGTTTAATATTTTCTACGAAATAATTCAGAATTTATGGTTTGAATATGGAATATTATATTTTATATCAAACATAAAATCGGGTAAATAACAATTAGTAGGCGATATTTAACCAAAACCTTATTGCACTCTATTAATAAATAATAGCATTTCGAATATAAGTTTTATTTGGGATTTATATTCTAAATATTTGTTTTACTGGTATTAAAAGCTTAATATGTCTAACTTCATTGAATTATCGTTGCTACAATGTATTATTGGTTTATAGACCTAAGTGTTTGCCTAGAAACATTTATTTTCAATCAGTATCGCTGCTTCCGTGGTCTAATTCGACCTCACAATTATTGAACTATGAAATTTACTTCCAATTAGTTTTAATCCCACCTAGGTCCAAATGACATATTCACCTGTTATTTACTTAAGTAAAACCGTAGATAAACAGTTTTCACATATACGTGTGATTCGATAATTTCATAATTCCATACCATAGACACTATTCAGAGGCTCAGGCCTCAATCAGGGTAGCTTAGGTTCACTAGTCACGGTAAATATTGACCATGCATTTGACATCACACAACACGCTGAAGAGAGACTTTTCCCAGTAGTCTAGTTGTCTTATCTTTAAGCCTATAAATAATATGTACTCTGCTATTTAGAAGTTGTGACATATGGGATTTCAACATACAGACGCAGATAGACTATGTTTTAGTGGCAATTCGAGTGCTAGTTTTTTTTTTTAAGTTTTGCACAGCCGTCTGTGATAGAAATGTTATTGCTGTCGCAAACATTGAACTTATAAATGATTTACGATCTAGCTTAACATCCCATTTCCAGACTAGACTGAAAATTGTTTGGAACCTGAGTTGGTTCAATAACAATACGTAGTTCTGTTATAAACTCTCGGTGTTTGCAATTTTAAATTTAAACGGAATTTCTAGAAACGAATTTAATGCAGGCTACACAGCAAAAACGAAATATATTTATTTTTTGTTCACCGTACGTAGAACTAAAGCATACGGTCGTGTGTTTGCAAGTATCTAGGATTGAAAATTTTATTTTACAAAAAGTTCGTCTCATCGACCTGCCTCCAAAAAATGTATAAGTTATATATGCTTGGATGTGTCATCGATCGATCGCTCGGTCGTACGACCAAATTTGTCGCTCTTTCTCCTCTGAAGCTACTGAACAGGTTGATGCCAAATTTGGTATACATAAATTATAAGCCCACAATTCGTGCCGCTCGCATTTAATATTCACTAAACTCTTTATCTTCGGAAATATCGGGCATCAAAATACAAGCAATTCAAGCATTATTTGGTCTACATATTCGAAAAGATAATAGTGCCTAGCGCCTTAAAACATATTTAGTAATACAATAATATATCTATGAAATATAGTACATATTATTTTACATTCTTATACGAAGTAATAAGTAAGTATTGTATACTTTGTACCTTCCCTGAAACGAGTTTTGTGTGAGCCTTCTACAGCCTATACGGTTAATGGTTAAATTATAAAACTTTCTCTCCATCTAAACAAAAAATGTATAAGAAAGGACAATGTAAGACATTGCAGATATTTGTTTATATGATGATAAATGGTGCTTAACTTTAAGGCCAGTTAAATATTTACTATTTGAAGACACTTGTTGCTAATTATAAATATAAGTTCAAAGAACTTTTGACTTTAACCTGTTATGTTTCCATAACTATAGCTATAACAGATACGGGTTGACTTTGATGTAAATATTGGAAATAAAAATTTCGTTGTCTGCATCTATGAAGTACAGACGGTCACGTACAGTGTAACGTTTGAAGTGGTCATATTGAGCTAGTTGAAACGAAAAATAACTCATATATGACCGCTATGATCAGTGATCTAGATGATCCCAATGGTAGTCTACCTTTTTAGTTATTTGAATATTTGCCATTATTTCGTGGACGCAAGAATTTATTACCAGTTTTGTTAGTATTGTTGATATGATTTAATTCAACTGTTGAATGAAATCAAATTCAATTGAGTTAACTTGAATCAAAATTTCATATTAAGTTATCTTCTATCCCAAATAAAATGCTTGGGTTTTTTTGAAAAATATTTTCTGACGGAACTACCGAATACAAACGAATGAATACAATGTTTTGTTGTAGTGAATCTAATTTATGTTCCACATAAACCACAAATCTAGCAGAGAAAAAGGAGTCGAAGACTGCACAAAAATAAAGAATAACGAATAAGAAAAAACAATCTAAGTTGAAGAATGCCACCCCAACTAGACATCACGTTCTGTTCCGGCTATTCAAGTGTCCATCCGAGACTCGCTCGTTTCCCCATCCAGATCTGTACCAAACACATTTCCACATTGACAGTTTTATTTATTTCACTTCAACAATACTTTTATAAAATAAAACATCTGCAGTGTCATGCACCGAACTTTCTTATACGCATATGGGTTAAATCACATCCTATTTTCATTATTTTTCTAATTTATAATATTTGTTCTAACCTTTGGAACACTTTTACACCAAATATATTTCTTAGAATAAATATAAAATGTCAAACTTCAAATTAATTAAATTGGTTTTGTTTTTTATGATAAACAATTGACAGGCGCAGATGATACGATTTATGTAAAAATAAATATAATAAGAAGAAATTTCAAGAGCCACTTTCTTGTTTACGGTACCATTTGAGAAAAAAAGTTGCAAATAAAAGTTGTACAAAATGCTGATATCTATAATTTATTGTAACAATTTTTCTGTAACTGCAACTATATTTGAGAAACTGCAAAAAATGACTAGAGTAAACTTGCACTTCCGGTCGGAATATTGTTTTCAAAAATAGGAGGTTTTCTTGCCAGGCACATACAAATCTTATGTTTAAAATTTCATACATACACACACACACACACACAGACGGACGTCATTCCAAAAATAGTCGGAATCGATTCAGGGAAGGTCAAAACGTATATTTCCGTTAAAATAAAAAGTAAAAATATAAGATACTGCTAGTACCTTGAGATTGAGCATAGTATACAAAACTTCATTTTTTACATTTAGTATCACTGAATATGTAAAACAACATTTTATTGATGAATACTTACGAAAAAATTAGATAAGCTTTAAAATCTATTTGAAATTCTACAAATACATCATAGTCTGGTTTCATTTACACCATGAAATGTTTATTGAACGTCATTTATTACGGAAAATTATTGAACCATATCAAGAACTTAAGTATAAGGTAATGTGTCTGTTACATTCGCAGAATCAACAATTATTTTAAATACACCGTATGTAGTAACGAAGAACTGAAGCATTCAGTCCTATGCCTAAGTATATCGAATTGAAAAATTTAACGAATATATAATTCGTTTTTCATCACTCTGAATCCAAAAATATGTGGTATTCAATTACTCACTCGTAAGATCAAAATTTGTCGCTCCTTCTTCTCTAAAGATATTAAACGGATTTGCATCAAATTTGGACAGCATAAACTATAAATTCATCATTCGGGCTACTCTTATTTTAAATACAATAATGGCCTGAAATATAAACATTTATTAAATATACTAAAAATATCTACAATGTTTTTTATTAATCGAATTTTAACGTCAAAAAATTAATAAATGCCTGCACATGTTACTAACGACATACTTTCAAATTTCTAAACAACAATAAATAAACTACTTATATTTCCTTTTTAATTTAATTCTTTAAACAGAATCATATTCTCAAATAGAATTATTCTGCATTTGTAAGCAAAGTCATATGTAATATTAGATGCAATCCTGCATGAAACTGCGTTGATTCTTAAATAGCAAAACTTTACACTGCTAGCCCCCCTCTTGTAGTTTTATGGCTAGGGAGGACGCAAATGCTCGTAAAGGGATGCCTGGCTAGACAGCATGGCTACAGGAGATCCGCGGACCACTTTCCCAGATGTTGCACGCAACCTACCCCTATAACCATTGTCTGGGTGCAGCGGCGGTTCGTCTACATCGGGGTCTAGACCCATAAACGTATTCCTATTACGATTGAGAGAATGAACCCTGTTAAATGGACCAACGAATAATTTGCTTTATATTCTAGCTAAAGAATAGAGCTAGTTAAATTAGATGTGTATAAAAAACCGATCAGTAAATTAATTTCTACCCTAAAATAGAAATTTTGCGAAACAAAAGCCCTCTTTTATAATTTTTACCTCTATTTGAATATATTTTCAATTTTCTATAAATATTTAGTAAAACAAAAACTGAATATATGTTGAAGAAATGTTAGAAGAAACTTTAAAATTAATTTATAAAGTAATTTTTTACCCATAAAAGCCAGCATACATCTTTACCTTTCCTGTATGAAACAATTTTTATATAAATACTTTCTAGCGAATACCATACAAAGTTGATGAGATCACTTCAACAACTATGTACGCAATAAAAATATTTGCGCATGTTCTAATACATTTCGACGTATATATCTTCATTTTATTGCAAAAGAATTCATGCTATTTCAATTTTTGTATTTTAGTTCAATAAATAACAAATTTTATTATTTAATCGTCATTGTTTAACAGTAATTTAACACAAATAAGATATATTTTAAATATTAAAAATTTATTTATATTATAAAGAGCTAAAATAACAACAATTTGGCAATTTGGGTACAGAAAGTTCAAACAAGACCTAAAGGGCGTCGTTCATCTACTCTCGGAAAATTTTTATTTAAATGCGAAAATTATATATTTTTTGTGTGTGTTTACGGTTACAATTTATAACAATTCCGAATCAACATTTTTAAATCTTACAAGCCATTACATTTTAATCTTAATCTAAATTGGAGTTCTTGTTCAAACCAAATAAGTAAAGCTTAACTGGTTCAGTTGATGATCATTTTACAATAATCAGTCAATAAGAAGCATAATTAATTATAACTTCATTTTTATGTTATCCATCATCTTAACCCATATTTCTTTTGTCTGTGAATATGGTTAACGCTGTCCTCAAGCGGCCAACGTTGTGGTATGAACATATCGCGTAGCTCTGAGCATTCATTGAAATTAATTTGTAGTGCAGCGTGCAGGAGACGTGTTATCGAATAGTATGTCTGTGTTGAGTTCGGTGGTCTCTCGGGTGCCAAAAATGGAAATCGATGCCAAACATGAATATCGTCACCATTGGATACCGTAACAGACATAGACTATTTGTGCTTGGTGAACCGAAGAACACGTTTAAAGTGTGCGATTCCAATGATGCTTTTATAAATCATTACTTCCAATTTTCTCATAAATTGGATGGCATATCTAGTTAGCTTAAAATCATCCAACCCTAAAACTAATTTTTAATTAGTATATGGTTGTAGCCAATATACATTTTCAATCATATGGAGACATTTATAGTCTATTTGATCCCATGTTTAGTAATTATAATTTCGACCGATTGAATTAGTAAAATGAGCTGTTACGCCAAAAGTTATTGCTAAACTACATCAAACTAACCACTATTGTCACTTGTTTGCTAGTAGTTTGGGATCAAGTTTGAATATTAATAGGACAATTGCATTGAAATGTGCGCCATGTACTGGAGAGACATAATTATTAAGAATATCGAATGAAATATTCACAAAAAAGAGTAACGTGGTGCAGATGAATGGTATGAGAATGTGAGGCCGTCCTCGGAATAAGTGGAAACATATAATTGAAAATGAATTGCGTGAAAGACAAGTTAAGAGCAAACAGAATATAAAAGCGTGTTTAAATAATTTAAATGAAGCGAAAGAAGTGCGTAAAAATAGAGTTGAATGGCAAAAGAAGAAGGAAAGGATCTTCTGCCACCTCATTGTTGTATATATGTATATGTTGTATATATGTATGTATATAAATTATCCTTTGAAACATGTTTTCACTAAATTTCTTACAATAGATATTTGATGTCAAATCTCAAATTATTTATTTTTATCAGTCTGTTAACCCAGATAGTCCTGAAACATTTTTAGTGCGAGATTGACATTTTTTATTTAAATACAGGTTTTAATTCGTTTTAATTTTGAGATATTTAGTGTCCTTTTGACTATATGTTACTAATGTGTTATAAATAAAAAGCCGTTTAAAATAAAATGTTAACTGTCCTTTAAAAAGGGCGGTATTTTTATGTGGGTTAAGCAATTGACAGGCATAGGTAATACTTATAGTTCAGTAGTTTGATTTATTTTAAAAAATATTTTCATATTATCTCACGGTTTTCAGTTAAAACCTGAAGAAATTATAGATACATTGAAAATTAATATAGTTTTATGTAGAGCTTTTGGAAGAATCAGAATTTTTAAAAGTGCATTTTTAAGGCTGCTACTTTTTTGAAATCCAATATCTTCTGAAGTACGACATTGATTGTATTTTAAATGCGAACGGATACAATTGAGCATCTACACAATATATGTGCCGAATTTGGATAAAATCGGTTCGGTATCTTCAGTGCAGAAGAGGCGACAACATTTGGTCTTACGACTATCGAGCGATCAGCCGGCCAACATGTTACCAAGTACAGAATTACCTTTTCAGAATCAGGAAAAGTGAAATGAATTTCTGTGAAAAAAAAATTATGATTCCGAATAAATTTCAAATAAAATATACAGATAGTTGTATCACATTTTTATTGATAATTTTTTATTTTGTAACTTATAAAGATCGCTATGGGCAATATCCGACCTGTGAGCTGTTTCTTTTGATATAGAATTTGTTTATGTTCATGCATAAATGTAGTGAAACCTACGACCCTTAAGGTGTGTAAAGTTTAGAGTAAATAAAACATATTCCCTTGTCAATTGTTGTGTCATTATTATTTAAATTTCAGAAACTTTGATATATGAATAAAATACTCTACATGTGTATCTAACTTTTGCTAGCTTCGCTGTATATTAAAGTTCAAAAATCTATTTTCTATGTACGAATAAAATATAAATAGTTGGCCGCGTACATCCATACAGAACGAAAACTTTTCCGTTGCATGTAGGTGACACGTAACTGAATCAAGTATTCTAATATAGCGTATATAGTATACGGTATACAGCCGATTGTTTTTATTCTTTTTTATGTTACACAAACTTTTGTATTGAAATAGCAACGTATGGATATTGACAAGAATTAATTTATAATATACAGAACAGAAATTGAAGTTTATGCCACGTTAACTTCTTCATGCATGCTACTACTATTTTCCTTTATTCGCAACCAAAATTAACCAATACCGCTACATGGTCACTTTACGGGGCACTGACAGCTGACGTGTGTTAGTTATTTGAAGCAAATGTTATGTATTCGTTTTATATGTGAATTGTGTTATATAGACATGTAAACTGGAAGTAGCTATTATACATTTGCAAGTACATAATAGACGTTGATTCACAGTTGAATATCAAGAACTGTCATCATTTAACGTAACCAAACATGGCAGTCGCATGGAGTGGGATATATTTTAATTTTCAAAACCATATCAAATTCAGCCATTACAAATAATGATAGGTCTAAAATATCCGCAATGGCGCTGAACTTTCAATAGTTCTTAAATTCCAAATTGTTTTTATATTTTCTGTTATACAATTGACACAGTTGTGATGATTTACATATGTAAAATTAATAAAATTAGAACAAATTTCAATAGCCATTTTATTGTAACCGGTGCCATTTTTGAAAAAAAATTTCAACATAAATGAATAATATTTATATCTCTTATTTTCTTACTAACTTATTTTACTGTAAGTGCAACCATTTTTGAGTTATTGCAGAAACTGCATAAAATGACTAGAGTAAACATGCACTTCTAATTTGAAGATTCTGTCAAAATTAGGAAGTTTTCTTTCCAGGTATATACAAATCTTAAGTTTTAAATTTCATGATTATTTAGACTGCAGAACACTTACACACACACACACTCTCTCTCTCTCTCTCACATACACACACACAATTACGTGCTTAACCAGGTGTCGTTCTGAAAATACTCGAATCAGGGAAGGTCAAATGGTATATTTCCATTAAAACATCGAGATCGTTTATTTTCATGATTACAATATTTACTTATTATTTCGTATAATAAGAAAGTAAAAAGTAAATCAAGTCGTGAAAATAATTAGAAATCATATATAAAGAACCGAAAACAAATATAGATTAAATAATAATATTAGCCAAATCCTTAAATAATTACTAATCATTCAGTAGAGAATTCGAAACATTTATTACATAATACTATCAAATCACATATAACCCATATATCAAACAACTATAAAATATTTAATAGAATAATAATGACGTATTTTAATATTTAATGGAATGTTTACTTGACCCTGATTGTGTGCCGCTCGGGATTTTCATGCAACATGCGATACAATATTGTTTGATGTATGTTGATGATAAAACATTTTTGTCTCCAGTTGCCGCGCAATCAAACGTTATATGTATTATCTATTCAAACAAATGCTTTATTAAATATTTAACTGTAACAGTTAAATTGTTATTTGAGATTTTATATATAATATTTTTTTAATATGGCATATCATCAAATACAATATTACCATGAATGATCTGTTCTGTTTTTAATTTGCTAATAAATTATGAAGTCATTATAAAACTTTTGTTCCCACACAAACGACGTTTTCTGAAATATTTTATGAACCTTTTAAATCATTATTTTGCTTGAGCTTTTGAAAATCTAGTCTCAAATTTAATTCTGGTTACATAAATTAAACTGACCATAATTGACGTCAAAATTTACAACGATTTTCTCTTTTTGTTTCAGGTAATGGTCCTTTCCTTACAAATGTTTTCAACAAATGAAACTCGGCGGCACCGTCGAGGAGCTATTTGCAGTAAGATTATATAGACGACGCGTGGCCCATCTGTGCGGGCCATAAAAATGTTCTTTTGTTTGCCACATTGGTAAAAATGTCACCGTTTTACCATTCTATTACCGTTTCAGCGTGAACTCGAAATCTCAATTCCGGTTTGCACGTGATTTCACATTTTTATTGTTTGTAACAGATTGTCGATATGTTTAATACTTTATTTTTCTGATAAGAGCACACTGTTTTATTTAATATAAAACAATGCGAGATCATTTTCAAATTGTCCTATTATGCTTGATCTTTACTAATTGTTTAGCATTACTGGTGTTAATCGAATTAAGACTATTGGTCTTTGGGTTAAAATAGTTAAAATAGCTCATGTGACACGTCGAATTTAGGGGAGTTGATTTTTACGCAATTTTTAACTCCGCGTTGATTCGTATTTAAATATTAGGAATAATTCGCTTAATTTTAACATACTTTCACATAATACTCACATCTAAATCATGTTAATATTAGAATTTTTTATTTAGAAAATTTTTGGAGTTTTCTTATATTAGGATATGGAATTGTAATTCATGGTGATCGATAATGCAGTATTAGAATAATTTTGATTTATGATTTTCAATAAATTGGTAATTTTAAACATTGTGTGATTGGGTTGACAAAATAAGTAAATTTTCATTTGTCAACATTACGAATTATTAGCATGTCAAATAAAGCAATAAAATTAATAAATGTTCATCTACAAATATTGCGAGTTATTAATAATTGTCAAATCAAGGCAGATATATTAAACTGGTTAAGAATATAAAGCACATTGTAGCCCATCAAAATTTTTTTGTAATGATAATGATTATACGAAAATGATGACATATTGATATAGGTAGATTATGACGACTAAAATAATGGGCTTTTCATTTAAATTTTTTTGGCATTTAATATTTTCATCGCCTGTCGTAGTTTGGGTTGAGTGACGTTGATAGATGAGTTATTGTTGCATTTGAATTGACCAAATAAACTAGAAAAACCCAACAGGAGCGCTCATGTCGGTTCAAAAAAACATGCTGGCATTCATAAAAATTCATCGGCTAACAGCGCTCTGTGCATTCGTGCTAATTTTGGCTTACATCAAAGTGGAATAATCAATCATTTTTATGAATACAGGTACACCACGGTACCAACGGGATAGCAGCGCGGTTTTCTCAACCTTCATGCCCACTACACTGAATTTACATATTTCGTGTTTTCAAATCTTAAAAAAGAATTTTATTCATCGAAAATCAATCATTTAATATAGCTTTCAAGTATTCTGTTTAGTCATTGATGCTTTATTTTAAGATTTATATTATGATACGAACAGCGAAATGATTTTTTTTTTACGACCAGATATAAGTAACCACAGTAAGTTTTACAATTATTTCTTCTTCAATACATCTGGCTATTTTCACGCTTACGCCAAACTTTATGCGTCTCTGTGTGTGTGTGTTTTTTTTTTTATTCTACGCTAGCTGTCTTCTCCCTAATATTTAGACAAAATTGTTTAAATGTAACTTGTGCAAAAATAAAATTGCAATTTAAAAAATTATATTATAAAACACTATTCATGTAAAATTGTTACCCTCCCGAAGTGGATAAGATCCTTAACTCTACAGGTCGTTTGAAGGAAAGGTCGACGCGCTATAAGGAAGAAAAAAACAATACAATTTTGTACGCACGTGATCTTAAGAAGGGAGCACACACGTGCAACATATAAAAAATAACAGCATCATATCGTCAGTCAAATGTCAGTTTTCGCAGCAATTGAGAACTTCTATATATAAGGAGGAGAGAAATATCAACCAGCCGGCTTGGGTCGTCGTAAGTGATCCACGGAAGCTTACGTAAAGCACCCCTCAGTAACAAAAAAAAATTCAAAATAATAAAATCGCCAAGCTTTTATACCATACAGTATTTCATCCATTTTTATCAGGTGTTCTATGATATCTCCAATAAGATAACAAAATTGCATTTGTTTTATATTATATTTTTGATGTTATCCTAAGTTGTTCTTAAGAAGCTTTTAAACGAGCTTACTTTAAAAATACATTCTATTTTTCATTCTATGCTAAACATTTGAAATAATTAAACATTAATATAATAATTTAATTCGTTTTTCGACTGGTGTAGTTAATAATAAATAAAAGATTTTTTTGCAGGATTGCAGTTAATATTGACTGCAATCCTGCAAAAAAAATATTTTTATTTATTATTAATATAATGTTGGTGACAACCGATGTGTTCATTAAATTCACGAACCCATATGGTTTATGCAACATTTAGTTTGAGTTTTTATATGTCTAAACAGATTTTGCAAAGTAAGAGAATTAATTATCTAAAATATGTTAAAATCAATTAAAATAAAACATAAATTTCGGGTTTTATGTCTTTTGATTAACGCGCAAAAGTAGAATCACTAATAGTACTTAAAAAATGCCCCAGGAGGATTTTTAACAACTAATTTTGAAACGTCTCGAATAGGGATTGTCTGATACATTTTGTATGAGCTAATTACCTTTTACTGTAATTTATGTGAACGTGTAACCTGCAGAAACTTGTATTTAGATATATAATAAAAAGATAAAATATCTGGTGGTGTAGGCTTAGTAGGAAATATTGTACATCTGATAGGATTACAGTTGTTACAGAACTCGTAAGTTTATAATGAAAATGCCGCAAAGTAGGATTTATACAAAATTTATTGCAAAAAGGCCAAGGACGCGTTATAAATATATTTACTTTTAGACAACTGTAGCAAATCAGCATTTTACGATTTTCCTTTTATTTTTATCCATTACCATAAATTGATTTTGTTTACTTCTGCATAATACTATATTATAAGGACTATGCGTATATGCGTTAGTGACTACACTGATTTATTAGAGTGAAAGCGAAAATTAATATTTGTATTTAATAAAATAGGTGATTAGGAAAATGGCTATATTTTGTCCGAAAGTAATTTAAAGCATAATTGTATCTTGAGTTATCGAAAATAATCGTTCACATAAAACCATTCTCATTTATTATTAGTATATTTTATATATTGACTCAACTAAATCTCCTTAAATTTTGATTTGAAAACTTTACTGTCTCTTGCATTCTTGCCAGATGACAAATTATTCTTATACATTTAAAAATATTTTTTATAGGGGTTATTACTTATAGAGTTATTTGAGCGTAGCTAATACGTTTGCTAGTGAATAGCAACAAAGTATATTTTATTCATTTGACGTCAAATTAGCTTATTATTAACTCAAATTATATATCACGAATTAGATCCACAATAAATAAAAGAAATAAACAATATCTTCAAGGTTCTAATTTGTGATATATGAAACGATACTTACCCAGTATACCACTTGTTGCTTCATCATTACTATCTAATATTAAAGGTATTGTATGTTGATAAACGATTTTTTCATATTCTCTGTTTTCGATAATTTTAGTTATCTTTTGAATTTTTACAACATATGAGATTCTATAGAAATTAATAATACTTACTTCCTCGAGCAAGTTCTCCTGATGTAACTGCTGGTGTTGTTTTTATCGCACAACAAACTATTGGAACACATGTTTGATTGTTTTGTGCTTCTATATGACAATTGTCACCTTTAAAATAAAACAATTGGATGCGAGCTGTTTTAATTGATTGCTAGCTATCTTTTCATTAAACAGTAATCTCGGTTATATGTTATAAATTTAAATATATAACACTATAATCCCCAATGTAAAGTTTATCTCTTGTTTTATAATTTATTTATTTTATGTATTTAATTGTCCAATATTAAAATTATTATGCTTGTGATTTTAATACGAAATATATTACATAACTATAAATACTGTATTGTACTCATTGTGAGGTTATTTGGATCAGAATGGTTTACTAAAGTTTATCATTGAATTTTGTTACACATTTTAATTTATTTTGAACATAGCAAGTTATTTTTAAATCTAACATGTAACATAATTGGCTTATGAACACAAATAAAAGCATCGCCCTTG
Organism: Nebria salina; assembly: GCA_944039245.1. Classification (NCBI taxonomy): domain Eukaryota; kingdom Metazoa; phylum Arthropoda; class Insecta; order Coleoptera; family Carabidae; genus Nebria; species Nebria salina. The sequence goes on from OX063268.1 coordinate 3,175,318, forward strand.
ATCAGAATGTGATGTAAATATTAAAAATGTGCATGTTAAATATAAATATATAATTGATCATTCACTAATTGAACATTCCGTCTTAACATCTTCGAGTAAATGGATTGGTTGAATAAAATTTATAAGTTATATAAACTTTATGTTATGTATGTATTATAATTACGACCACACAATTTTTTCAATCCAGTCGATGTAGTTAGAGACCCGAGTGTAGATCCCGGGTACGTCGGGTAATCTTCTGGTTGATGAAATTCCAACAATGTTATACATACAAAAGACGTCATTGTTGTAAATGTGTAGGGCCCCGCCGTCACCCTGTAACTAAACGATAAAAATTAATACTTTTGTCTAATAAAAAAAAAAGTGATTAGTAAAATGGCTATACTTTGTTCGAAAGTATTGGTAATTTAAACCGTAATTTTATTTTGAGTTATCGTATTCTCATTTATTATTAGTATATCATCCTAAAATTTTGATTTGAACACTTTTCTATCTTTTTTTATAAAAAAACTTACTCAAATTACAACTCATTCAAAACTAGTTAATAATTTTTTTTTTGTCTATTATTTTTATTTAAGCTTAACTAATAACTTTGATAATAATATAGTAACAAATCATTTTAAACAATTAACGTCGAAGTAAGTTATAACATCGGCCTAGCTCTCTTTAATATAAATCACCTTAAGAGCATTGTGTTCTTTTTAACAATACCTGATATCTTTCTCTATCGTCCGAGGTATCACCAGCACATATCTGACTAAGAGGCAATATGCCATTCCTGATTCTTCGATTACTTCCACTATAGTTTCTATATATAGAGTTGCATTTACCTGTAGAAACACTATTAAGTTTCAATTTCATCAAATCGCCACTATTTGATTCAAACGAATTTCCTACATCCCAGAAGGGGGCAATGTATTTAACATTCGAATTCAAAGTAGTTGTTTGTAGACATGTCGGTCGAATATATTTATTAAATTTTACGGGCCGGTCCATTTTTAACAATCCAATATCATTATACAGATGCGGCGGTTTAAATTCTGGATGCTGGATCATTTCTATAACACTGAATTCTTCTGGTTCGGTTCCATCTGTGTTCAATTTGATATTTGTAGCACCTAAACGAATCCATCTAATTGGTCCACTACAAAATAATTTATTATTTTCATAGTGCATAACAACAAAAGTGTATCATCGAGAGTGAATTAAAACTATACTTTAATTCATTTATCATTAGTATTATTTTAGCTGAATTGTCAAGAACTAATACATCGGTTTGTTTATATTTAACCCGAAATAATGAACTACCAATGAACGATATATACATCAACGAGGTAGTCTATTGCATTTTCAAATGTTCAATAAAGATTTTTCACAAAAATTCGCATTCCTAAGTCTCATAGATACCTCGCAAAAATTATTGAACTTTGCATCATATTCCGTAGTTTTAATGAGAACCTCCCCTTAAACGTTTTTGTAAGATTCTTCAGTATAATACGCTGCATGTCCAATGTCTTTATAATAATATTAATATGAAATATTCGAAATAAATCCTTGATCTATATGTATTACTCATATTCTATAAGCTCGCTAGTAATATAACTATTTGGACTAATATACTTACAATGGTCTTGTATACAAACAATGAGCGGCTGTTAAAACATATTGTTCACTGATCAATGAACCACTACATTCCCATTGTTTATTAGATTCTTCTCCATATCCAAGAGCAGCCTGCAATATTTTCCAAAATTTAAACTGCATACTTAAAATTTGTTTTCTCAAAGAAGTTTAACATTTGAAATGTTCATAACTCACCATATGCGGGAATTCCATGGGTGTAGCCTTTTGCGTTCCAATTATTAATGCATCAACTAAATTCATAATAAATTATAGAAATAAACATTATTTTCATGATTCTAATTCATGATATATGAAACATTACTTACCCAGTAGACCACATGTACTAATATTTACGGCTTGCTTATTATTAGAAAATGTTGGAGGTATCTCAACTTGATAAACAGATTGCCCATATTCTCTGCATTCTAAAATTTTCGATAAATTTAGGTATCATTTGAAATTTTACAACATACTACGAGGTTCTGTAGAAATGAATAGTACTTACTTTCTCGAGCAACTTCTCCTGGTGTAACTGCTGGTGGGGTTTTTATCGCGCAACAAACTATTGGATCAGTACCTTGAAAACCACATATTTGTGGCAGGTGTTGGTTTAAGATGTCTTTCAGTGCCGCTGGGCAATCATTCAGCAACACACAAATTCCCGTTTGATTATTTTGTGCCTTTATATGACAATTGTCACCTTTAAAATAAAACACTTGGATGTTAGCTGTTTTAATTGATTCTTAGCTATCTTATCACTAAACTGTAACCCGGTTATAAGTTAAAAATATAAATATACAACACTAAAATCTCCAATGTAAAGATTATATCTCTTGTTTTATCATTTATCTAACCAAGAGAATTTTAAATGTATTTAATTGTCCAATATTACAATTATTATGCTTTATTACTTAAATTTTACCATAAAATAATTACGAGCTAAATTAAATACGTCCATTTACTAATACTAATTTTCATTTATTTATGAAATTCACGTGGAAATTGAAAAAACTATAGAATGATATATTTTACGAGTATTTTTTTTATTATAATTTATTTGTAAAATGTTGCTGTTATTTATTTATAAATACACTAACAACGCGCGCGTCTGAGCTCTACAATAAATAAGTAACTAATAACTCGGTGACATGTAATTTAATAATTATTTACAACTATAAATGTTTTATTTGAATAATATACAATGTCAACTCATTTATAAATTTACGAAAATACGTTTTGTTTATAATTTTAATAAATACCAATTGACTGTCCATAGATTTGCGCCGCTAATGTTAACAATATAAACACACTATACACAAACATTGTTCTTAATTCATTTATCTACACAATTAACAAAACTGTTTGCACATGAGCAGAAAAATGGAGAATGTTCTCGGTCAGCAATTCGAATATAATTGAGCGGAACGTAAGTTTTATAACGATCGCCACTAGTTTTTTTGTAAATCTGATTTGATTCAAACTAGTTTTAATCGTCTAATGCGGTTTTTTATGTTTGTTGTTGTTTCCTCAAGCTGGTATTTCCATGTTTTGGAATGCGAACATAAATGTAATACTGATATATGCTTGCATCTTTAGTTAATTTTATTTATATTTAGTATACGATGAGCGGATATTCCGATAGTATATGACGCAACCAAACATTTAATCGTCGGTTTTGAGAAAATCAATTGTGGTTAACCTGTTTTTATTAGTTCTAATCTAAAGAACTATTTATAAATTTGCGCTAAATTTCACATTTTCAAATCTGATCAGTTGCAATAGAGTTCATAACAGAGGATAATTACAAGTAGTTACTATTTTTGGCATAGATAGAACAAACTAGCATACTATTGTTATACGTTGTTAATTTATTAGTATTACCTATGTTTATTACAAAATAAATTTTCAATCAGAGACATTTTTCTCGATTAGATCAAAATAAAATGCGAATATTCAGTTTCAAATCAATTGATAACGCATCAAATGCGATTTGCAAACTCAACTATTAGTTAGGAAAGGTTTTAACAGGTAATTTTAAAACATCTCTCAAGAGATTGTCTTTCTTTTTATTAGTTAATTATTTTTGCTGTAATTTATGTGAACGTAGAGACGTGTATTTAGACATAAAAGAAAGAGATAAAATAGCCACTGGTATAGGCTTTTAGTAGGAATATTGTATATCTGATTGGGTTACGGTTGTTATAATGAAAATGTCACGAAGTAGGATTTATACATAATTTATTGCGGCACATCCAAGGACGCGTATTTATTTTATAACAACCATAACAAATCAGTATTTTGCGACTTTGTTTTAGTATGTAGCGTTCTTAATTGACATGCTTTTATAATAGCGTCAGTGTCTACGTTGATTTATAAAAGTTAATATTAAATCAGTAAAATTAAATATAAAATTTGTTGTAAAAATCTGATCTTTCTTATTTTTTCATTATTCATTATGCTAAATTTTGTATTTTATATTTTACTAATCTTTGAAACACCATTCACCAAATATATTTCTTACAATTGATATTAAATGTCAAATTACAAATTTAAGTCTAATTTATTTTTCTGTTAAACAATTGACTGGCATAGTTGATACGATTTATGTAATAATGTGTCCTATACATGCGTAATTATTGCAAAAAACGGATATTTCCATTAAAATCTCGATTTTTACGTTTTATATTTTGTTCTATTTTACATAAAAAGAATTACAAATCGTAATCATGGTTCCAAGTTAAATGCATGAACCGATATTAAATGCGATAATTTACACAATATATGTACATTTTCTAAATAAGATGGGTAAATGTAATAAATTGCATAAGATGTAAATCACTAATTCTCAATTAAAAATGATCAAAATAACTTTAAATATATTCATCAAAAAGTTCTGACTTACAAATTCCTTACCTTGTACATCTTCTCATTGGTTCATAATGCCGGTACTGTGGCTATAGAAGATGAAGTTTTCAATCTAGCAATTCCATATTATTTTAAAATTTAAGCGAACCGTAAGAAAAACTAATTAGAAGCAGGTAAAAGATGTTTCATTTTTACAAAAACTTTTTCTCGTTTCTTCGATTTGAAACGTGGATTTCTACAAAACTCAATTTTCTTAGTTCCCCCCTGCTACAACTACAAAGTTTAGTCTTCAGTTTCTATTTATTTAGTTCTGTTTTTGTTTAAGTTATTTATACGGTATTTGAATTCTATATCTGGTCATTTTTAAATTAAAACTTGTTATGCTCTCAATCAAATTTATTATAGTCTAGATTCATTTTATTGGAAACGATTTTAACTTTTAATTTATATCTACTTCAGCTTACCATACGTAATATGTAGAATTCGATATTATTTCTTTAATATTTTTAAAACAGAAAAACACGCAATTCATTCGTAATATACCGCTCTGAAATTAGAGGCAATTTTCGTTTGTAATACAAAGATTCTGGGGACCTGACTAATAAGCTATGCGTGGTTTAAAGCATTGTATTAAGTTAAAAATAAATGAAATTCTCACCTTTTTTTCCTGGTTTGTCTTGTAGTAAATTATTTACAAAAAAAATTTCATTTATCATGACGATAAGCGAATTGTAAGCTCCTGCAGATTCGTATTAATAAGTGATTTACATGCGTTAGTCATTTTGGGATTACACAATCATAATTATTATAGTGAGGAAAATATATGTATAATACGAATGGCAATAGTATACAGTTTCTAATTTAAATTCTCCTCTCTTGCAACGTAACAAGGTGCAAAATATTCCACACTGGTTTAGTTAGGAAGGATACTAAAATACAGATTTGAAAAATCAAAGTAATTAGTTTATTCCATTGTACAATTTTAATTAATTTACATCTTAGAAATTTTTGTCTCTTAATATGTTTACTCCATCGTATTACTTAGTACATATAGTATAAAAGTTTATTATAATAATGTGTTTACGCAACTAAATAATAATATTAAACTAAATGTGAGTTTAATTAAAAAGTTTAATGATCATTAGAGATTTGTTTATACCAGGAATTAACAATTATTGAAATTAATAACTATGATAAAAAGATAATAAGCATGCACTTGCTTATATTACTCAGGTTCTTTTTGCCTCCAGTTAAAAATCTAATGTCAGGTTTGAATTTAATTTCCCAGCTATTTAATAGTTGTATATTATATTGTAAAGCTAATCTGTAATATAATTGGATAGCATTTATGTTTAATAACATTGCCCACATTGAAGAGTGAAAGCGTAAAATTAAACAACAAGCGCACTGGAATAGTTTTATTAATTGTCAAAATTAATATTGGCATATTTCATTTTGAACCAACCAAATTTAAATAATCATCTATATAGTGCATGTCAACACGACTGTTAATTATATTTATTCTTTATTGATTTTTGATAGTACCAGTACTTTCAATTACAATACATTCAAATGCATATAACAATGTTGGATAAATTATGGTGATACTGATTTTAGGTCCATCAACAATCTGTAGTGGAAAATAACTGTTATGTTTATAAATTCAGTTTTTGCATAATTAATGTGTATACTAAATGTGCTAAATTATAATTATGCATACAGTATTTAGTATTTCGAATCGCAATGTGAACTACAGCAACTCTAGTAAAATCATATCTTAAATTATCAAAATAATTGCATAGGCATTTTTAGAATTGAAAACTTTAATTTCAATAGAATTTGTGTGTCTTATTTTTGAAATTGAGATATAATGTTAACATTTATGCGAATTATGCCAATTATCTTCTAAGTTACTGCATGGCAGCGATATCCTATTTAACTAAATTAGTTAATATTTATAAAATTTAAATTTTTTTTCATTTATATTCATTAGTTTCAGTTACGCAAATTTATCTATTTTCATAAGATTTGCATGTTAACTTAAAAATTGCATTTCTACGAAATGTAGACGCATATGTAGAGAATTTAAATTGCTTTTTTCAAATGAACCGTGACTTTATTCGTGCTATATTTTAATAAAAACTTTGTTACCTATGGAATAATTATATTTATCTAATTTCACAATAAGTTGAATAATGAAAATATACTTTGTAAATAATATTTTAACTGCAATAAATGCATATAAGATACGGTTTTATTAACATACATACAATAATTGGTACATAAGGTCGCATTGAATGTTATATATTAAATAAAAGAATAAAATCCACAATACCTTTTTCTTTGCCCTTACTCAAGCTGTCTAAAACGGACATGAAATTGTGTTGGTGGCTATGTAAATTTCTGAAAATAATATAATCATCCACAACATATGTGAAATATGAATGGTATAATTTTGAATTTAAACATATATTTAAACCTATTTTTTTTTTCATTGTTTAATTTTAACGTAGTCTTTTATTATTACGTTTGCTTTTTTTAACAAATTTTATAGTTCGGTAGAGAGAGACTTTCGAATTCAATCGTAAAATTGAATTGTCACTGTTTGTCAGTCACTGGTTTACGAGATAGGTTGCACCCTAAGGAAACGCACCAGAAGTCTCCTACCAATTTACTCGCAATATTTCTTCCTCAACTTTTTCGTTTGGTGGCCAAGTTGTGAAACGCGTTTTATTCTGTATTGTGCAATTTGTCTTTCTCTTGTCGCACGTTCTATATACTCAGCATCATACAAGCAAAGCTCGTTGATTTTTCTGCGAGGGAAATACTGATGGTATATTTGCATGCCACTAGTGTGCCAATTAGGCACGACCGTATGTCATACGATATCATAAATTTTAGAGTTGCATTTACCATCGTCGTCAACTGATGATGGCCCATGTCATAGTAGTGAATTGTTTCCGTATTCAGTTACTGACAAATGTATTTGTCATGTTTGGTTTATTATATTCAAGCGAGCTAATTTATGTATATGTGTTTGAGAGATTGGAACGAAAAAGATATTAATTTACGAATTATTTAGATAAAATTTGATTTAATATTGAGACAATATATGCATGGATTGATTTTCATTAATGTATTAGAGAATTTGGTAAAATTAAGAAAGATATTTTAAGTATATGAAATAAGGTATATAAAATACAATACAAATATGCTGCAGAACGTGTGAACTCACTGATTTGTCTGCGCTGCAATATTCAACCGCTGTAACCGATAAAAAGATGTCAATAGAACGGTAATAGGATGCTACATTTATATATGTACATATACTAGATATAACGAAGAGCTGGAGTTGGAACCATGCCACAAACCACTATGGAAAAAATCTATATTCCTATTTTTCGGACTTACACAATTTATATGAGCCCGAGCTCCGTTTAATGTGTAGTTTGCTTAAATTTTACTTGTATTATATACGTAAAGCACTAATAAATAAATATTTACCTTTTAAAATGCAATTTTAATTCGAAAATTCGTTTTAAAGAGATGATCAAATGAATTTCGGGATTTTAAACGAACTAGTGTTGCAATTAAAATCACAACATAACATCTTCTAGTACTATTCTTTTATTGTAATATGATAGATTTTCAATAATAGCTTTCAATTTTGCAAAATTAAAATAATTACGTAAAATAGCAAATTTAGGTACATGATCTTTTAAGTTTCGCTCGCTGTCGACGAACTTTTAAATAGATACATTTTTAGTGATTCTGCAATTTGCATTTTGTGGAAGTAATTTTCTTCGTTGCGCAGAATGTATGATTTGATGTTTTTATGAGTTTTCTATCACCTTAATAATATACAAAGGGCCTACTGTTATACAATTCGCAATGTGTTTTAGTTGACTTGATTATTATAGTTACAATATAATTTTATAATTGGAAAATTCAGTCAGTCACGCAATTCCAATGAAATCATTTAAATATATATGATTTTACTACAACGTTGTATATCTCCTTTGTTTATTAAATTTTTGTTCGTTTTAATAATATTTTTGTAAGAGCAACCATTTTTGAGTAGTTGCAGAAACCGCAAAAAATGACTAGAGAAAACATGCACTTCCGGTTTGAATATTGTTTTCAAAAATAGATTTTTTGCCCAGATATATACAAATGTTAAGTTTGAAGTTTCATAATTACACACACACACACAGACGGACTTCATTCTAAAAATAGTCGGAATCGTTTTAGGGAAGGTCAAAACGTATATTTCCGTTGAAATCTCGAGATCGAAATTTTTGATGATTACAATATTTACTTATACTGCATATAAGAAAGTAAAAATGTTTAAGCTGGAATTGGAATTGGTGTACAAGTAATTATCGTGATGGTCAAATATGCAGTTGTAGTAGTTCCTTGTGTACCATAACAAATAAAACAGGACGCCCATTCTTACCACATTTATCTCGCTGACAAATTGCAAACAATTGCGGAGAACCCCAGCTACGACTACCTCAGGATTTCCTGCTAATTCTTACCAAACAAAGAAACTACAACAACACATTGCCTACAAACGTGCACGTGTAAAACCTTTGTCTAAATTCTTAAGATGGTACAACATACCATCTAGCTTTTGGGCATTGATTTTCTGAAAACTAAGTTTCAATGAAATTCTTCCCAAAAATAGCCGAATTCGTATTTTGATATTATATTTATGCTTTTAGAAAAACCAATTATTGAAAAAAAAAGTTGAATGCATCTCTTACTTCTCAATTATCAAAACCCATCTGTAAAATTAATTTATAAGCAAAGGTAAGATTAAAAAATATTTCTGCGATAGTGAATGTATATTAATCTAGTCTACTAGTACACTTTTACCGGCTAATATATTTTATTTTCGATAACATACATTTTGATAACATATAAGAGACAATGTAAATTGAAACTATCGATAAAATAACACTTTGCGCTTACAATTTCTTTTATAAAACATACATAATAAATACGTCTATTATTTAGCTAAACAGTGGTTACGTGCATTTCTAGCTTGTGTCTTTATTATATGTATGCCAAATATACTTGTGAAATGCATTTAAACGTCAATATTTTATTCAAAAGACATGTGAATTGCTTCTGTAGCCAGACCACTAATACGTGTGCTTGGCAGATCTAATATACTAGCACAGTTTATTGCTCAACAGTAATTGATTCGTTCGTTCAACGATAATACGATATGTGTATCATGCAATTCGTAAGCAAACATGGTTTTACCAACCAGAACTAAGTTTAAGAGGGATATACTTTTTATCTTACTCAGTTTTAAGTTTGGAGCAAAATATTGCAAATTTATTTGAAAATCTCCTACCCATAAAAGTTACTTGGTGTTTAAAAAATTGTGCAAAATTTATTTGTCTTACATTTATTTTTGGCAAGACTAATTGTACTGTATCTCAGTTGATTTGTTGATCCTTGCAATAGTGTTATCGACAATAAGATTAGTGGCCGGTTTTCGGACGGTCGAAATTAGGTGAGACCACAAGACGAAGCAAGACAAATCTCAAAACACACGCAAGCCGATTTACGTTTCTGATTGGATTGTTGGACCGTCAAACTGTCAATTTCGCATCGAGCTAGTTAATATATTTTAGAATTGCTATACAAGACCCTAGAAGACTTATACTTTGTCACATTACACACAAGGGATACAGCTTAGAATCTTCTTCAATTCAAAATTTGACATAATTAAATACGTAGTCAGAATTACTATATAAGCGGTTTGGTTACAAATTATACCAACGATTGGAAACATATTCCATAAAAAAAATCTATAATTATGGTTTACATGTAAATAATAAAAATACTAACTGAATATTATATCCATTGTCATTTTGTATATTATTAACAATAAAATAGAATACGTTCATTGTATTTCCATTGGGTTTAACAACTATTTGATAGCTGTCGACTATTTAGTCGGCTGGAAATAATATTCCCTAGCGTATTTATACCAGTTAGTTTTCGCTTTATCAATTTTCAACAACAAAGTATTTTCGAAAATCTGATAGATACAAATATTATTTACAAAAGTATTTAAATTATTTATTATCTTTTACATTAGAAGTATATTATGTGAAATTATAATCATAGACATAATAACCAACACCTATGCAACTAAAAGGTAATGAATTATCACAGCTCTGTAATCAACACATAAATTGGTAAACATACAAAATCACTGCTGTTTTTCACTTAATTAATTAAATTAAAATTGACTAACATGAAGAGAAATTTACGTAGGTTTCATACATGAAAACTTAAGGGCAGAAAAATATGTATTATCATTAGATCTTTTGCTTAGTTGAACCAATGAAACCGCATAGCTTCGATCCTTCAGATTACGTATGTGAAACGAATTCCTCGCAGTGTAAATCGGGATAATTGTATTTATTTGATAAATATTAATAATAATAAATAAATAAATAGCATAACCATAACAGTATGAAACTGACAGAAATTACGGATGGCTGCAACTAATATTATAGATGTATATGCCTCTAGCGCTATTCACACGGTAATTAATAAAATCAAAATGAATAGGAAACTAGCTTAGTAAAAATGGTATAAATAGAAGCAAGAGGCTGTAAATATCTCGCACACAAAAGCACAATGGCAAACAAAAATAAAATCATAAAGGGTAATGGTATAAAAAGTAGATTCGATTCTCAGGAGCAAAGACGACTTTGATAATGATTATCTATTGATAACGTAGGACCACCAACAAATTAATATGACTAAGATAAAAATAATATCAAACAAATTGAAACGTAGAAACTTAAAAGTTCTTGCAGGCTCCGACCACACCTGAGCCTTACCTATCGCATTAAGGAAACAGTCGTTTTTCTACACTTTTTTAGACAACCTACTCTTTACAATCTGCTATGAAAGTCTGCTTTATGCTGAAAAATCTACTTCCATTAAATATATTTTCCGCAGTTAAATTTTCCCATAATGACTTAAAATGTCGTATGTTTCGAACAATAAAGGTCTATTTTTACATTATTAGTATTATGATAACTCGTTTATATTTTAAATCAGTAAATATTTCACTTTATGCATTCGTGATTACTACTGTTCTTTGAATAGCGTGTAAGCAAAGCACGACGTTCATTGGGAAATATACCCTAATGATTCAATTTAACGAATTACTGACTATACAACAATTCCTTCCTTAAGATTATATTATATTTCGTTATATTTTATATCTCAAAATTCATCATTAAGCATGATGATAGATTTTTCTACACCGTGTATTATTTTAGCTTATCTTTAATAGGTTGAACCCAACAATTTTAGTATTTGTTTATTCCAAACGATTATACATTATACCTATTTATGTTGTTACGTGGATATAACGTAACATTTACTTTACTACCAACATTTTGCAACAGATAATTACTTATTTGTGTCTTAAAAAAGTTATCTTAATAAAGATAACTTTTTACATTCTTATGCGAAGTAATCATGAAAAATGTCGATCTCGAGATTTTAATGCAAATATATCTTTTGACATTCCCTGAATCGAGTCCGACTATTTTTGAGTTGTGTGTGTGAGTCTGTGTGTGTGTGTGTGTTTGTGAGTATGTGTGCGCTCTACAGCCTAAACGGTAGGAGATAAAATTATGAAACTTCAAACTTAAGATTTGTATATGCCTGTCAGTAAAAGCTCTTATTTTTGAAAGAAATATTCCAACCGGAAGTGCATGTTTATTCTAGTCATTTTTTGCATTTTCTGCTATAACTCAAAAACGGTAGTACTGCCAGTAAAATTAATCAGAATGAAAATAAAAGATATTAATATTTCGCATAACTTTTATTTAAAAATATTTTTCAGAAAAGGTACTGGTTACAAAAGAATAAGCTTTTCCAATATTCTGCTATAACATAAATATCTGCAGTGTCATGCACCGAACTTTCTTATACGCATATGGGTTAAACCATATCGTAGTTACATTATTTTTCTAATTTATAATATTTGTTCTAACCTTTAGATCGCTTTTACAGTAAATATATTTTTTTAAATAAATATAAAATGTCAAACTTCAAATTATTTAAGTCTATTTTGTTAAACAATTGACAGGCGCAGATGATACGATTTATGTAAAAATATATATAATAAGCAAAAATTTATTTTGAAAACAGTACACTTTTTGGAAAATATATTCATACAAAAGTTGTGCTAAATAGTAATACCTTTAATTTTTGCTCATGCAATTTTTCTGTAACTGTAATCATTTTTGAGTAATTGCAGAAATTGCAAAAAATGACTGGAGTAAACAGGCACTTCCGCTTTGAATATTATTTTCAAAAGTAGGAGGTGCACACCTCAGGCATATGCAAATCTTAAGTTTAAAGTTTCATAATTTTAGCTTCAACCGTTTAGGCTGTAGAGAACATACACACACACACACACACATACATACAGACACACACACACACACACACACTCAGAGACAGACGTCATTCCAAAAATAGTCGGAATCGATTCAGGGAGGGTCAAAACGTATATTTCCGTTAAAATCTCGAGATCGAAATTTTTCATGATTACAATACTTACTTCGTATAAGAAAGTAAAAACGGTAGTACTTACAACAAAATTTGTCAGAATAAAAATATGCGTATAAGAAAGTTCAGTGACAGGCACGCTTTTTACTTTCTTATACGAAGTAATAAATAAGTATTCTAATCATGAAATAATCGATCTCGAGCTTTTAATTGACATATACCTTTTGACCTTCCCTGAATCGTTGATGACTATTTTTGTGTTTCAAACATTAGTCAAATATTAGATACATATATTTATATTGTAGGTAGGTTCTCAGTTTATTTTAAAAATAATAATTTCTTGAACTATTCAAAATTTGTATTTTAATATCCTTCTTATCTAAACAAAATTCGTATAAAGAAGTTCAGTGCAAGTCATTGCGGATATTTTAGATTTATTGATCAACAAGATTATACGCTGAATACATACAAATATATGTTAATTGAGAAAATGCTTTTGGTGTTTTAATGAACAATATTCTATGATGGCAATATCGCTTCGAAAACAATTTAAGATCATAGTTAATCGAAAACCCTGTGAGTTGTAGATGAGAAAGAAAGTAAATTGTTTACTTTGATGTCAGCACATGCAATATGTGGTGATATTGAGAATGATTTTTCTTATTGTTCATGCAAATTAATTACATATTACTCTTTGATTATTCTTAATGTATTCAAATTTCAAATTAGAACATGCCTGAATTAATAACGTCTTGAAAACCTGCGTGTTTCAAAATTTATCCAATTACAAGCCCTAATTAACAGTGAAGGACCTAGGTGAGAGATCCCTTTAGATCTTTAGAGATTTCACCGGTACTCTAGCTTTTATCTGTATTAATAAGTTAACCAGCACCCGTATGGAACTTCTGATGTGGCAACTTAATAATGTATTGTTGTTTATTGGTCACTGGTTTCTACATCCTCAGTAAATGTGGAAATATTGAAATGACCATACTACACCACACATGTTTGTGTTTTATTATATTTCTCATGAATATGATAATGTGTTTTCTCAAACAATACTACAGCTAATATTTATGTTTATTCTCTGAATAAAATTACAGTTGGTCAATTTAAATTACCAACTGGAAATCAATATAATATTCGTATATTTTCATTAAACCTAAAGCTTATAATTATGTTTATAAATTAACAGATGAAAATATATATTTATAAGTTAAATAAACTGAATATAATATTTGAAGGAAACATGTTTAGAACCACGAATCGCCACTAAATGTCTGAATTATTGTTTATAATTAAAAATAATTTTGTTTTCAATATGTTTACAGAAATTACTAAATATTCTCGAAAGAGAGAATTTCATTCAATGTGTTTTCACATCTAATTAAACCCTTTGCTCTTGAATCAATTTTAAATGGATATTTAGCATAGACAATTGAGAGCAAACATGCGAATATGAGACCTACTCTTGAGACTTGACATTTACACTTCAATAGTAGCGCAAGACTTCTGTAAGAAATAACGTTCGCATACAAAATTGTGTCTACTGTCTCAAGATTATCGTTCTGGGTTGAAACTTCCGTATACTAGCAATTGTATTTCTTGGCGAAGTTATACGTTGCCATAACAACTTCATATACGTGTTTCAAGAATAGACTGCGTATTGTGTATCAATTATTAGACCGACTGAAACCTCAACATCGAAATTTGACACGTACAAGAAAATAGAAATTGGTAGCAGCTTCTGTAAATTATGAGGGAAAAATGTGCACTTATAACGTGATATATTCGTATTTTTATTGAATTAATTGTATTTTGGTATTTAGAACATTCTAATCATATATACACAAATTTAAAATTCCTTCATTGTTAGTTATTTGGTTTTTAAAATTGTCTTAAAATATTCTTCAACTTTTATTTCTTACACAACAAAATAAGTAAATACTGTGCAAAATGAAAAATTTCGAAATTGAGATTTTAAAAAGATATTCGTTTTTCTTATTTTTTTAAGACGTCTGTCTGTGTTATCTTGCATATATGAAAATTTTAATTCATGATTTGTATATTTCTCGAAACAAAATATGTAAAGCAAATAATTAAATAAATAAAATATGATTTATGTATTCATAAGAAATAAAATTAATCATACCTTCAAAATAAACATTTACGTATATGAATGTATCTTTTAAATAAATCTCATTTGGTTTATAATATTATATTAATTACTGTGTATTAAGACGATGTTTCAATTTTTTGGTCAAATAAATGACTATTTTTAATCATTTTCTCTCTCTTATTTTATTAGATAGAAATTTAAATTTTTTGTTTACAATATTAAATTTTTTGTTTACAATATTAAATTTTTTGTTTACAATATTAAATAACTCATGGAGCTTACAAAAAGATTTTTTATTTTTATGTATGGTTAATTATATAGAAGGTGACAAAGTAGAGGCCGCGGAGATGAGGTCTTTTGCGGTGTGCACGATAACTCCAGTCCAAGATGTCTGAAACTAAAAAATCTAACCGGGTTTTATTAAGAACAAAATACCCGGGACCCTAAACCAATAAAAAATTAGGAATTAAAAAAACCTAGAAAATGGTGTGAGTTTAAGAAAAGTCCTATTTTTTGTACACATAATTGGACCTTTGGGATTGGAGAAAAATGGAGCAAATGTATATTAATGTCAAAATGTCGGTTTACGGTCCGCGTAATAAGTTAATTAATAAAATAAAAAAAGATTTGAGCCAATAGCTTAATTATTTTTTGAGCTAGAGTGCACACCGTTTTAAAAATGTAATTTTGAGAAAAACGTTTTTAAAGTTTATTTTTAGTGTCAAATTACACGTATTTATAATCCGGTTACTACTTATAGAAATGTAAATATCTCTGAAACGGTTGGGAAATTTAGCTTAAAATTTTTTTTACATATTTGAAGATGTTTTTGAAAAAAATTATTGAGAAAAAATCGATTTTTATTTTTAAATTGAAACATCGCCTTAAATAATTCTTTATTTCCTCGTTCCTGTTTTTTGTTTTTTTAATTTTAGATCTAATTTTTTTTTTTATTTTAGATCTATTCGTTCAATGGGATTTGATAATGATTTGTCATTGACGGTACATTTCGTGTGTTAGAGATGATTATTAACTGAAGAACTAAAGTGCATTTTTTAAACTAATTTGCAAAAATAATTGTAGAGTTGTATTTTAAAATAGTTGAGTATTTATTTCAAACTACGTTGTTTTCAACTGAATGGTAACCCGTTAAAGTATCTAAATTTTACTTGGAATCCTTAAATTTATCTAAGTTTACAATACTGTTTACGCTGCACCTATTCTAGAAATAAACATAATTTCTGGTGATTCCTCCATGTCTATTTTAAGAATGACTGTGCCTGGTTCTGTGTACATATTTTAGTTCTGGAATGAAACAAGCGTGGTGAGCAAAGACATGAGTGCAAGCACGATGCACTGACGACCTACTTCGGCATTCACCACATTACCAGACGATTTTAATGATGTTTTCAAATTATCGAGGATATCAAATATCCGAAATTTTACTACGCACTGAGAATAAATAAAAGTCGCAAAACATGAAAACAAAATCTATTCCTATCTCAGAAATATCAGTGAAATATGAATTATATAGTAGTATTTTTCTGGATTAACCTTAGTTTCGCTTTAATTCACATCTCAATTTCTTTGGTATACTAATTTAATTTCAAGCGTGTAATTTACCTTAATACTGTCCTTGAAAATCACATATTAGATTAGCAATTTTCAAATATTGAATATTTTTTTCAAAAATCGTAGGTGCACCCCCAGACATATGCAAATCTTAAGTTTAAAGTTACATAATTTTAGCTTCAAGCGTTTAGGCTGTAGAGAGCATACACGCGCACACACAAACACACACACACACACATACATACACTCACACACACACACACACACACACACACACACACACACACACACACACACACACACACACACACACTCGGACGTCATTCCAAAAATAGTCGGAATCGATTCAAGGAAGGTCAAAATGTATATTTCCGTTAAAATTTCGAGATCGAAATTTTCCATGATTACAATACTTACTTATACTGCGTATTAGAAAGTAAAAAATCATTTACTTAACTACATTACAAAATATCTGCAGTGTCATGCACCGAACTTTCTTATACGCATATGGGTTAAACTATATCGTAGTTACATTATTTTTCTAATTTATAATATTTGTTTTAACCTTTAGATCGCTTTTACAGTAAATATATTTCTTAGAATAAATATAAAATGTCAAACTTCAAATTATTTAAGTCTATTTTGTTTCTTTGATAAACAATTGACAGGCGCAGATGATACGATTTATGCTAAAAATATATATAATAAGCAGAAATTTATTTTGAAAACAGTACTTTTTGGAAAATATGTTCAAACAAAAGTTGTGCTAAATAGAAATACCTATAATTTTTGCTTATGAAATTTTTCTGTAAGTGTAACCATTTTTGAGTAATTGCAAAAACTGCAAAAAATGACTAGAGTAAACAGGCACTTCCGCTTTGAATATTTTTTTCAAAAATAGGAGGTGCACACCTCAGGCATATGCAAATTTTAAGTTTAAAGTTTCATAATTTTAGCTTCAACCGTTTAGGCTGTAGAGAACATACACACACACAGACACACACACACACACACACACAGACGGACGTCATTCCAAAAATAGTCGGAATCGATTCAGGGAAGGTCAAAACGTATATTTCCGTTAAAATCTCGAGTTCGAAATTTTTCATGATTACAATACTTACTTATACTTCGTATAAGAAAGTAATATACTTCGTATAAGAAAGTAAAACTATAACATGACAACGTCATTACGGATATTATTATATGTGTACCAGATTTGATTAATTTCAGTTAGAGTGCAGAGTAAAAATAGCGACAAAATTGGTATTACGAGCAATTTAGATTTTCGTAATCAAGCAGATATGGAAAATATAAAACAAGCGTTTACCCACTCTTCTTTATACGTATTATGAGATAAAAATCAATCAGAAAAGTACAGAAAGGATAGTACTCAATTTTCTTTACATAATTCTCTACAGTCGCACGTAAAATGGATTCGTGCGTAAAACAGGCTTATAGAGAAATACCTTATCCAAAATTTCAATTACATTTACGTTTACTCCAGAATAGAGAACGCGGTACACTTTGCAATTCTAATCACGGCCAAGGCAAATCAATTTGGTATATTTAATGGTGTTGTATGTTAAGTAACTTGTACTTTACGAATCCATGCATTTCTGAGTGAAGATCAAAAGTTTTCAGACTGTTTTACATACAGAACACAAGCCAATATGCCGTAGCATCGCTATGTTTAGATTATGGAAAGAAAAACAATATGTTTTTTTAAAAGTTTTCTTTTTACACCATAATCGTTTGTATGCTGAAAAAGACGTACGATACAGTTGACTTTAGAGATAAACTAATTATTTTTTACAATTTATAGTTGTAGTCACGGACATAAGATACGGAAATTTTTACCAGGAAAATATAAACGGTTATTTATTCAAATTTTCAGATTTTAGATTAGAGTGAAGAAAATTAAGTATTTTCTGGTAAGATAAACAAATAGACTATATTGTTTTTTTTCTGCGACGTGCACTGGTTTTGTGAGTTTATGCTGCAGAAGTTGTTCAAATTCTTGAGTGCAGGAAATTTTTCGTTCGTCCCACACTAATTGAAATTAAGCAGTTCGTTTTTCAGTTCAATTTGTTGCAGACTGCTTAGTTCAGTCTAATGACTAATTTGTAGGAGTGCAGAAAACTGGTTCGGTCTATTTACACCTGCTGTTATTGGTTTTTTAAATATATAATCGAATACTAAAAATGTGTGCGTTCTGATGACGTAATTTGGAAGTAATCAGAGTAAATCAGTGCAGGATAAAAGAGCAAAGTAAATAGTTGAGTTGCCTGATTCATGCACAAACTTCATAGGCGATAATGAAGCACTCACATTTTGATTTGTGTTACACATACTTGTATCTCTATTGTAATATTACATTGTTTTGAAATATGTTCCATTATTTTGGTTGTAAATTTGCTTTGACAGAACAAAAGCAAGACAACCGCATATGATTTAAAAAAAAGGCATATATATGAATGTACCATAACTAGACGAATTAGAATTTACTTTTAATTCATAGTTCCCAATAACTAACTATAATCATCGTGTTGTTATATCTGATAAAAATTTCTTATTTTATTACTTAATTACGGGTAATTTGCAGTAATATATTTTGTAAAATAACTGATGTGTTCAGTGCCTGATTGTCTTATATGATTAAGATAGTTAACTCAGTTGTGGAAGATTTATAGCTAAAAATAAAATTATAAAATCTTTCCTATACAACTCTAAATTTATTTCAGGGTAGAAATATTTTACCAATAAGTTTCAATTGATAAATTAGATCTTCAAGCTAACCAGGGTGATAACTATGTTTATAGAAATATCTGCAGTGTCATGCACTGAACTTTCTTATACGCATATGGGTTAAACCACATCGTAGTTACCTTATTTTTCTAATTAATAATATTTGTTCCAACCTTTAGATCGCTTTTACAGTAAATATATTTCTTAGAAACAATATAAAATGTCAAACTTCAAATTATTTATATCTATTTTGTTAAACAATTGACAGGCGCAGATGATACGATTTATGTAAAAATATATATAATGAGCAGAAATTTATTTTGAAACCAGTACTCTTTTTGGAAAAATAATTCAAATAAAAGTTGTGCTAAATATAAATACCTTTAAATTGTATTCATGCAATTTTTCTGTAACTGTAACCATTTTAGAGTAATTGCAGAACCTGCAAAAAATGACTAGAGTAAACAGGCACTACCGCTTTGAATTTTTTTTTCAAAAATAGGAGGTGCACACCCCGGCATATGCAGATCTTAAGTTTAAAGTTTCATAATTTTAGCTTCAACCGTTTAGGCTGTAGAGAACATACACACACACACACACATACACACACACACACACACACACATACAGACACACACACACAGACAGACGCCATTCCAAAAATAGTCGGAATCGATTCAGGGAGGGTCAAAACGTATATTTCCGTTAAAATCTCGAGATCGAAATTTTTCATGATTACAATACTTACTTATACTGCGTATAAGAAAGTAAAAATACAGAAAATTACCAGACGTAAGGTGTAAAATTAAAAGTTGGAATGGAAACGTCAGTTTCTCAATAATAATTTAAGTTATATTATTATTAAAGAGCATTAATATAATGCTTATATTCCTTAGTATATTTAAGGCGATGTTTCAATTTTTTGGTCAAATAAATGATTATTTCTAATCATTTTTTTCTCTCTTATTTTATTAGTTAGAAATTTAAATTTTTATTTACAATATTAAATGGTTACTTATAAGGTGACATAGTAGAGGCCGCGGAAATGAGGGCTTTTGCGGTGTGCACGATAACTCCAGTCCAGGATGTCTGAAACAAAAAATTCTTAAAGGGTTTTATTAAGAACAAAATAACCTAGACCGAAAACCAATAAAAAGTTAAAAATAAAAAAAAACCTAGAAAATAGTGTGAGTTTAAGAAAAGTCCTATTTTTTGTACACAAAATTGGACCTTTGGGATTGAATAAAAATGGAGCAAATGTATATTTTTGTCAAAATGTCGGTTTGCGTTCTGTGTAATAAGTTAATTAATAAAATAAAAAAGGATTTGAGTTAATAGCTTAATTATTTTTTGAGCTAGACGCACACCGTTTTTAAAAATGTAGTTTCTAGAAAAACGTGTTTAAAGTTTAATTTTAGTGTCAAATAACACGTATTTATAATCCGGTTACTACTTATAGAAATGTAAATATCTCTGAAACGGTTTGGAACTATACCTTAAAATTTTTTTTACATATTTTTAAAATGTTATTGAAAAAAAAAATCGATTTTTTTTTTTAAATTGAAACATTGCCATGAAATAAAATCGTATAAAGATATAAGAAGGAGATCTATTTGATTCATATGATTTGAACAAATCTATAATTTAAAATTCATTGCAACTGGTATATATTCACTTAATTTTAATAATACCTAGGCTTAATATTACGTCAGAAACTTAAACTTGACTTGGAGTTTAATTTAAAGATTAACAGAATACATTGTATTTCAGTGCTACCTATCCAAAATATTAGGTGTAGCTTAAGCTAATAAAGTTTATGCCGTAAGTTTCCACTTGTGAAAAGAATCCCTCTGTTGCTAATTTTTAATATACCATAAATAAAACAACAGCTAACCACAATATAAGTTTATTTAGAGAATTATTATTCAATTAGTGATTTCATGATTTAACAAAATTTAATTTTAAAAAAAGCACCTATAAACGCGATGATCAAAATTATTATAGCTGGAGATTTTGCCGACATGTATAAGATATCGAGAAAATAATTTGTAATAATCTTTCTAAATGCAGAAGGAAAAGAATCAATAAAATATTATTACTTGTTATTAAATATTATATTTATATACATTTATTGACAAGTTGTAAAACCAATGTGAAACATCAAAATAATTACAGGCGTAAATAAAATTTGCTAAGCTTGGCAATTATTCTAACTGAAATACGCAATTTTGTAAATCTTAAGTTTAAAATTAGCTTATGATTTAACTAAATAAAACTTCAACTGCTTAAGTGTTTACTGACTTATTTCTTATTATTTTTAATTCATTGCCTTTCTTTTTCTGTTTCAGGTAAGCTCATTGTGATACCTTCAACGTTGTGAGTATATAATTTAAAATTCCTGATACATTATTAAACAAAATACAAGTAAGTATATTATAAGCTCTAGTATTTGCATATGTAGTATTTTACTACCTCAATAAGTAATGGTACGAACAATGTATATTATTTAAGAGTTATTCCGAAATGCGCAATAACAAATACAGTCTTAGACTAATTGCAGTAAAATTAACAATCGATAGCATACCAATTGCGAAATTTGGCTAAATACTATTACATTAAGATAATGATTTTATTCCCGAATTTTTAACCGTACCTGTACAGTTTCCTTTAATGGAATCCAAAACTTCATTCTCTCTTAGGCACGTAATATCAATTTCAGTTCTCTTCGCTTGTTTTAGAATGCAGATAAGATCTAAAATACGAATAACAATAGGTAATTTTGAATGAATTAAGGGCGCTATAATGTATAGGGATATTAGCAACGATTCAGCGATAAATGAGTGTAGAAGCTAAGTTTTAAAAAGATATACGCTGCAAATTAGCAGTGAGAGTACTAAAATTAACTGAAAAATATGTTAATTTCTTGTGTGGCTCACGATGTTGTCCGCTTGTCCGAATCTGCAGGATAGATCGGAAGATGAATCATTTGTTAATGTTAAATTCGATTGCCTAATTGACTCTTATTCAAGTTCAAGAACATAGTTCTGAGATTCAGAAATAATAATTATTTTTTTAAATTATTAAATATTTTATTTCTATAACACATAAGGATACTATTTTTATATTATATATATTTTACTATTAAATATTAAAAGATATTTGATTGCTGTTTTGCTAAATTATTGAGCTTTGTTAGTTTATTTAAGCTTAAAATGACAAACAAGCGTTTTTTATTTATATTTTAACATCTTACCAATCTAAGCTCTTGCCTTTTCATAATATAACTGTTGTGGTATGCGTAAGCAAGAAAAAATTACAATTTAAACAAAACATTTTGATTGAGCATAAATGTGTGAAAAAATAATTGTAAACAAGCGAAATACAAGAATACAATTTGATTGAAGTTAAAGAAGTGTGTTAGAATAGAATTGAATAGCAAATGATTGTCCAGATGTGAAATAATTTAAAGGGTTTTGTGCTAACCCATTGTAAGTATGTATGTATCAAATTGTATATTTCTAGGCGGTTTTTTTTAATATGAAAGATAAACAAAACGAGATGCACATTCAGAATACATGGCAACTACTTCTAAAAATTAAGTTAAAGCAGTTGTAACAGTGCGTTCGTTATTTGAACGAGTACACGTATTCGTTGGCCATTTCAATTAATGTTAAAATTTAAATGGTCATTTTGGAACGTAAATCTTTTTTTTAAATAATTGTATTTAATTTAACTTCGCCTACTTTTAGGCTGTCATAGTATACCTGTCGGAGTTAGTATTGATCGTATTATTGATTAAGCATTTCGAAGGCAAACATATTGACGTATATAGGAAGTCAAATTATTGGTTGAATAATTATGAGTTGTTAACTGATATTGATTACTAAACACCACCTGAACTCAAATTGAAATCTCTAGATGCCCACAAAACTCAACTTAGCCCATTAATCATAAACATTAACTGCCGCCATATAATCACCAATATCTTCAGTTCTGTTCGTCCAAATTTAAATCATACAAGATTTATTCACACAAATTGATGCTTCTGTTAGTCATGAAGATTAATTGGTCAACACATGTAATATTTCTTCTTTTTCTTATACGTAATAATACATAAAGCATCATTCACTCTAAATACACATACACACATATAAATGTCATTTCGAAAGTAGTCTGATTCGATTCAGGGACAAAATGTATATTACAGACCTACAGAATACTATTTGCTCAAAAATGTTTGAGTTATTTTTATTAAATCTTATCAATTATATTTAGTAAAATATTAAATATATACAGTAGTGTTCACGAACCCGTTTATAGTGAACTCTCGGTTATATCGAACCTTTCCAGAAAAGACTTATGATATCTTATATGTATAATATCCTTTGCACCTTGTCTTTTATAGCGAACCTCGGATATAGCGACCCATGTTGAATGCAAGATAGGCATTCGTTATATCCGGTCTTCACTGTATTTGGAGGAAATTATTATGGCTATGTTGCCGGTAAAATGGTTATTATCGTTGAAAATGTACAAAAAAATTAAAATTACTTATAGGTTCCTCCTAAAATAATATAAAACCGTAGTTAGTAAATATTAAATATAAATATTTCGCTTAATTTTAAAATCATCCAGCTAAAATAATTTCTAATATGAATTTCTAATAAATAATCTTAATTCCTGGAATATTTAAAATTTTGCACTAATATTCTTCTTATCTAAACAAAAATATATAGCTAATACGTATAAGAAACTACAGTGCAATAAACTGCAGATATTTTTTATTGTGTTGTATTAAAAACACTACAAAGTCATCTCCAATCAGATTCTTATTGTGCTACAATGTTGTCTGGAAATGCATAATATAGAATGCAATTTTCAGAGTTCAATGTCAATTCTTTATAATAGGTTATAAAACAGTGCCTAAAGTCGCGAGTCTATCGTAAAAGAAGTGAAGTAAAGAGAGCGGGGGAAATTGGTTGGAAAACGTAAACTAGGAACCGGCGCTTGACGTCGGGACGCTCAGTGTGAAACCGACGCCGATGCTGTAAGGACGGTGTATTCCACAAGCGAATGCCAACGTACCGGCTTTCGGCGTAAAACTATTTCGCGAGGTAATTTAATAGTTATATTAGTTCAAACATAAAATAATGTGAAAATTATTGTGTAAATTCATATGTTGTTCAAGTGCACAAAAGTGAATTGTATGCGGCAATAAGTTTCTTATTTTTAGTATAATAGTGATAGTTGAATTTTTCCATATCAAATCTTTAATTTGCAAGTTTGTCTAAACTGTTTACTTATGTATAATACAACTCATTTTATAATAATTGCGTCGTTTTATCAATTATGTTCTAAATATTATTTTATCGATTTTCGATTTCACCAATTACAATTAAAATGATTCCTTATATTGTCTTTAAGCGTTTATAAATTAATATATTGTGTAGAAATTCATATATTTAATATTCTACATTAATAATTTATTAATTTCTAGTTTGGTTACTATGATAAATTTTCGCTATACTCGAACATACTTTATAATTAATTGCATTTTCTTTCAACGAAAATTCTTAATTAATAATATGTAGTGTTAGTTAGGAAGTTTATAAAATTTGGTGAGATGCAGAATTTTAAACTAAAATAGAACAAAATTGCATATATAAAATACAATATTTTGATAGCACTGTCATTGCGCAAAAAAAACTCTGAAATTCGATACAAGTTATTTTAATTAAAACGACTATAAATTCAAGCTTGATTAAATTTTATTTAAATGTTTGGAACTTAATACATTTTACAGAATAAACAAACATTTTCTGATACACATTTATCGTAATAGCAATAGTTAATTTGTATTGAGATCGAAATTGTTATTTAAATACACGTTTTACAGGCCATTGCATCCAAATATTGCTATTCTGTCATCTGGGGTTGCGATGAGTTTATCTCTCTCTGAAAGCGTGTGTTAACGCTCTAACAAGAGCAATCAACACTTCCGGAATAGATTTGTATACAGCATTTAAAATGTAAATTCTGTGTTTATATGCTTACTTATCTTTGAGTTCGAACATTCGTATATATCAAAATCAAATCAGATATTTTGCTAATTCTTATAGCTTCTAAATATTCATGATTGTTTTAATATTTATTTAATTTCATACGAAATGTAAGAACAATCAACATGATAATAGTGCTATAAAATGATGATGATAAAATAACACACGGAAGGAAGTCAATAAGCGCAGTTACGTCGTCATAAAAAATAACAATGGTTGACATATTTGAAATAACTCGTAATTTATTCAATTGCCTAAAACCAGATGCTTCAAAAACAAACCACGCAAAAATCTGTACTCTTTTTTGATTAAATTATTGGCCATATATAGTTATTTTATTTACGCTAAATACTAAAACTCACAATTGTCTCTTATATATTAAATTCCTGAGAAATGTTATTAAGTCTGTTTTATTTTCACTAATTTTCTTTAATGCTATTATTTTATTATTAAAGAAAACAATTCTTGTGTATTTTAGCTCTTGATAATCATATTTGAAATGTTATTTTGCATAAGAAAATATAGAATTATCTATTTATATTTTAAGTTAAATATAAATTGGAATATAAGATTCATCTCCTGTACACTATAACTTTTTAATTATTTGCATTCAGTTCATGATTCATATAAGTATATTATTCATTATAATTTTTGTTTTATAATTATTATTGACTCATCAAAAATCGTGTTTAGATGATGAGTAGTTCGCACAATAGAGACATTCTGATAGGTTTAAGTAATTTTTAATGTTTGGTTTTTAATTATTATTTACTCTCATTTATCATGATTCAATTCATTTATTTTCATATAAAACTTTTTTCCAAATATTATAGATCGTAAAACTGACACATTTTTCATTTTACTAAATAATAAAATAGACAAAACACGCGGCAGTGTAATTTCTCAGTACAAATTGCTACAATAACCGTACCTGAGTTCGTCCATTTTTAAATAAAAATTGAAAAAAAATTCCGAGATTATTTTAATGTTGTATATTATTCATACGCTGCACATTTAACAGAATATGTCTATTCGACTAAAAAAAGATGAATTGCGTAGTTAAACATATGACCGCATTGCATGGTAGAAATTAGTTTTATTCTGACGTTATACAGCCTCTTTTCTCGGCGCATATGTAACGATAACGGCTTAGAACATTTTTATATGTAAAATGCGACAATTTTCAAGCATTTTTTCAAGATTTATGGCTCTTTTATAGCTAGTCATCATGTATTCTGTGGGCAAATAACTTCTTTATGGTAAAAGGAATTCATTATTGTGTTTTGTGTGTATGATAAGTACATTTTAAAATATATCTTACATGGCGACCATGGAGTGATATATGTAGGCTGTTCAGTTTTTAAAACACATTCAAATGTGTACTGAAACTAGTGAAACCAAGCCTTTGTTTAATCAGAGTGTAGAACCTTTTTGAACCGCATAGCCCACATTACTAATTAATTGTGACAAAGAACAAATTCATTGTGACAGAATAAATAAAAATATATAGTGTCCTACACTAACTTAAGCGCAATAGATGTGATGTATCTATTTTGATGTGGATACTAAAATAAAAAATTTAATTCGGGGAAAATAATTTATTTTATAATGTTAAATAATGTAAATTGTATCCTACTATAAAGAATTTTAATTCAGAAATTGTGGAATATTCTCTAATTATTCAAGCTTTTAATCATTACAAATTTAAAAATGTGACTTTCTTGCAAAATTAACTATTTAAAGGCTTATTTCCAGCAATAATTCTTATAATTAATAATATATTTCATTTTGAATCATTTACTTTAAGATATTTTTAATATCTTTTGCAGTTATTGAATATTTTACAATTATTATTTTCAAAATTAGGACTTTTTTTTGCAAGGAATACAAATACTAAACTTAAATTTTCTTATTTTTATGATCAACGTTTTCGGAAACATAAGCAGAAACTCATGGCGAAAATCTCAACATTTCTATTTTTATGAGCACTACATTTATTTATACTTATTATATGTATAAATAAGAATGTAAAAATGGCTAATTAATACTCAATATATCCTTAATGCATTACTAGAATAATTAATAATTTTTGCTACATGAAATAACACCACTGAATTATGTTCAGACAGACTGTTTATTCAAACTCGTAGAGCTAATAATGTTACATTAGTAAATGTTCGGCTTCAAACTGCTGAAAAATGTCTAATATTGTGACAATTATAATTTAAAATGATGGTCAGTATTTTGAACAAGAAAATCTATAAATTGATCGTTATTTATATTTTTATGCAATTATTGAATTAGTTTGTTTTCCTAATGTATATAATAAAAGATTTTATAATATAAAATGAAATTTAGAAATGATTCATTCAAATTAAATTAGTATAGCTTTTTGACGCATCTAAGATATGAATTATTACGTGACTGTAATGTCATTATTTATAAATGCGTTTTATATACTGAACTGTAAACAAATTAAAATATAAAAGGAACAGAACAACAAAAAGTTACTGCGCTGAAGAATTATCTTAATATTTTTATGAATTGCACGTTTTGGTGGAGGAGGTCGTGAAATGATACAACATACTCAAATATTACAAACATTTGTTATTCTTTTAGCTCGCTATATAAACTGTCGATGAACATAAATATGCAATCGTTTATCTTTACAATTCCAAGAATTGGAAAATAAAATATGTGTTAGTTTATAGATAATAAGGAAAGTAAAGAAACATAAAAAGTTAAGAAATTATAATTATTTATGATATATATATATTATTATAGTTTACAACAAACAATAAATTTAATTGATGCGGTTTCCCCAGTTTTCCTCTAAGGTAAATTGTTGGTAAGTTATAAAGCTATGAAGCAGTAAGATTTTAATCTAATGAAGAAACATTTTACCTTAAATTAATTGTAGTATATCTCAAGGCTTCATACACAATATAATGCATTAACGTTAATAAAAACAATTTATATAATTATAAATATTTGTTGCACTACTAATTTCTGCAGAAAATCTCATTTACCTTAGCCGTTTATCTTTTATGTATCGTCATCTATTTTCACTCGCATGCAACTATTGAGTAGTTACGCATACATAGCTGCGCATCTTTACAACTATTAATATTCCAAACATTCCTAATGCATCTAACCATTTCAATCACACACTTTTCGTTCAATCTCGTAATCAACTCTCCCGCTTAAAGAAAACATTCAATCTAAATAAACAAACTGACATTCCATGTTCTAGTTGGTAACCATTTATCTTAAACCTTACACTAAATAATGCATTCATTCTTTTTACACAAAATACTATATAACTCATATACTTGAATAAATTTCACTCGCGTAGCATAGAATTTTGAGTGCCTCTATTAAATCTCACCACCATTTATTTTAATGAAAACAATAGCAAACTTCTGTTTATTTAATATATTATATACGTTCATCTTTCTTATTGTTATTTTAAAGTTACATACTCCACAAAGAAACTGTTTAGCAATTATAGAATAAGCATTACCATCCACTGAATTGCAAATTTTGCGTTCATTTTAGTCATCGTTATATGAAAATATATTTAATTAGTATTGCAATTAACGGTCGATTTTATAATATTGTTAGACTATCTACGCCTTAAAATTCTTTTAGTTGCCATAGTAATAATCATTATTCTTTTTTATCATTTAAATATGGCATACTGTTATTTTACTAATATTATTTTAAATCACCGTTTAGTTAGTCACTTTTATGAATAATATCGGTTAGATTATTTCGGAGTAATAGTCAAATAATATAATATCCGTTGTTACCTAATTGATTGAATCCGTAAACTGTTAAAATAATGCCAATGTAGTAACCATGTCAGCTTTCAAGCATCACGGATTGCATACATTATGCGTCATTGTATTCATATTAGAAGTAAACCATGTACATGTAAACCAAGACAACCGAAATTTACGGCAGATAAAATTATAACATCAAGATGTAAAACCCACCAACAATATACAAGTAGATATTAAATTCATAGTGCACGCTTACTGTTAGTATGCAACATGCTACAACCAGTACTTTCTGTAATTGAAATACTGTTTTGTCTCGGAAAGAAAAGGGTATAAACTATAATTGTATCAGCATCTTCAACTTAACTATTTGACTAAATCCATATTCAACATAACGTCACTCACTATTTCGCAAATCTCAATTGATCAAACAATAGATGTATGGACTATATGTGATAGAAAAAACTTTAAGCTTACTGTTTATTTACTGGTACAGCGTATAGCATATTTGCTGGTTTCTGGAAAAAACTATGCTACTTAAAACGGCATTAATTTTTTTATATAATCCGTTAACAAACATATAATAAAAAAACAAATATATAATATATTGACACAAACCATATTTAACTAAAGCCATTCTCTAGTCGCAGTATAAATATTAAAATAACAAAATTACAACTTTAATGGACTGTGGAAGTTACAATTTATAATAACAAAATACATATTTTTTATTTTGAAAAGCAATTTAATGTCTTGGTACATTATTATACAAAACTTGAATCCGATATTTTGACGGTAAAAGTCGCACTTATAATTATAATATACATCCAGATTATGTATTCGAAAAATTACCTTCATTCAACGAATAAATTCTAATTTATATCTCAAAATGAGACTGACAGAAATTTCATTAGATGCATATTAATCGTAAACAAAACAATGTTAATCAGAAGAGTTGGCAGACAGTCAGACAATTAAGAATATCAAATAACCTTCCTCCGTTATACTTTCTGCAACTGTACATTTCTTTCTTCGGGATGCG
The DNA here is from genome assembly GCA_944039245.1 of Nebria salina. NCBI lineage: Eukaryota > Metazoa > Arthropoda > Insecta > Coleoptera > Carabidae > Nebria > Nebria salina. Next base: position 3,205,690 of record OX063268.1, read on the forward strand.
GGGGATAAATAAATTGAATTTTATCTGTCATCGTATGCCGCAATTAAGGATACGAAAATTATTCTCGACGACTTACTCAATTGTAAATTTGATTAATCAACTCTCGTTCTGTTCCTTTAATTCCCCTCACCTACGATAATATTTTCTGCTTCGACTAGTAAATTACTTAAATCATTATTTACAATGGAAAATTTTCAGTCTTGTTTTAGAAATGGTTTATATTTTACAATGTTTACTTGCAATCAAATGATTGCAGGTTTTTTTAACTTTGCTCGGTACTGTTGTTGACTTTTTCTTCTGAACAACGACTGGAACTAAAATTTGTAATCACCAACATTTACTATGAACGACTACTAAAGATACCCCAGTATTTCCAGAGTGACATATTTTGCGATATTTTGTTTAAGTTTAATTTCCACACAAAGCGTAATCTAAGCGAAATATATTTTTACCAATTGATTTGGATTAATGTGAGTTATCACTGAAAGATTTTGAGAACACTATATCCAACAAACATATCACTTACAAACTAATAAAACACCTTGCACTTTCTGTACTTTCTCAAACGAATAGTAAAAGAATCTGTTTAGATATATATATATATATATATATATATATATATATATATATATATATATATATATATATATATATATATATATATATATATATATATATATATATATATATATATATATATATATATATATATATATATATATATATATATATATATATATATATATATATATATATATATATATATATATATATATATATATATATATATATATATATATATATATATATATATATATATATATATATATATATATATATATATATATATATATATATATATATATATATATATATATATATATATATATAGGATAATAAAAAAGAAATCTAAAGAACTGAACACCAATAAACAGAAAAATAATTATATTCTCCATAAAATTGCAATTTTGATATAAAAATTCCAATAAAATCATCATTTGCTTTGAAGCTACTACCAAAATTTATATACATATAAAACTTACGAAATTTAAAATATACGTAACAGATAAACTGCAATCTATTTGAAAAACTTTTTTCTAAGTGCAAATAATTGCATTGCTTCGTACTTTAAGCAAGTTAATTTTCAAAATTAGACAAATACTGAAATCAGCTTCAAGTTAACTCTCACTGCCGGTTAGTCAATTTTGGATAAAATTAATTAATTATTTTAAATTTAATCTAAACAAAAACTTAAACGTAAAACGTAAGATATTTCAACGAATAGTGCAAATTATTGCTCATCTTTTATTAAATAGGAGTAAATACATTTTCAAAATAAGACAAAAATGGATAACAGTTCCAAGTACCTATCACTGCCGGTTAAACAATTGCATAAAAATTAATCAATTCTTCTAGATTTAAACCTTTAATATCATATTTCATAATTTTAAACTCATTTCTTTTAGATAGTGTCCACATCTATTGAAAATATTCAAAACGGTTATTTACGTAAAGTGTTTATTTTTTTGTTATTATAATAATTACCCATGCCGTCATATAAGAAAGAAGAATTAAAAAAGAAAATTTATCACTCGTTAAAAACATATTAAAGTTGGCCCATAGTATTATTTACATATTTTCTAACGCTACTGTATTATACTAACACCTCCGCTGTTCCTTACTTTATTACATAAATAGCTTTTTCTCGAGAATATATTTCAGTAATAAACACAATCTTTCAAATTATTCTTACGCTACTAGAGACACGAGCGATACAAAAGAATAAAGTTGTAGTTTTTCCATTTATATAAAAATTGGCGTTTATCTGTCGAACTACACGAGAACATTTCTATTAGATTTATTTTTTGATGACGTACAATTTAACAACTCGTGGTGTTCGGCTGACCCACAAACATTTTTCTAACAAACAGAAAAAAAAACACACAAAATTAGTTTTGGAACTTTCGGGGTTTCTTTTCAATATCTGGTCACAATGAAATCGAAATCGGTGGCACATGGCTTCCTATGATTTGGTGACATGTTCATTTGTCTAACAAAACAAAATAAAGCATAGAAAAACAAGTAGCATCACATCATTCTGTAACGACCATTTACAATTATGGTTGATGTTGTGTAAATGATCAGTTTTTCATTGAATTGCTGATTGATCATCAATAATATTGAAATTAATCAACCTTTAGACAAATTTGTGCTATGTATAGGACATGTACAAAAACGAATGGTTTTTATTGCAGTACCAATTATATTGCAACAAATGTTTATATTTTTATTTGAATAAGTATTTTTCTTGTATTTATAAGTACATGAGGACATTAATATAATTTAGCGTTTAATGCAATAGTTAATAATAAACTATCCCGTAAATTGTTAAACAAACGTTGCTTTAAACAACCATTGAATTGTTGAAACGTTTTAATATATAGATGTATCTTAAATACTTCTGCAAAGATTTAAAAAAATCACAAATTAATATAATTATTTAATTATTTTTATTTGAATTTATAAAATTGTAAAGGTGCTTTTAAATCAAAACAATTATAATTTACATGGAAATAATTGATGAAATCTAATTATTTATTGATCTAAATTCACTTTATTTATTTAAAAGCATTTTTAAATATGATGATGGGTTGTATTACTATTTCGTAGCAATTGCGTTAAAATACTTAAACTAATTAATTAAATTATAAAGACGTTATAGTTTCAAACCATGTTAGGAAAGTAACACATTTTAATTATCTAAAGAAAGTGTGCAGAAATGAAATCATGTGAAAATAATTTTAAAAAATATTACCGTATGAAGTTTTACGCATCAGTCTTTCGTTAACTTTCATTCGTGTAATATTCTGTACATAGTGTAACATTATTCTTCAAATGATTTGAAATGTTCGTGACGTAAACTAAAGTTATCTGTGGGTGTTCGTCATGTTCTTCTCCTTGAGCAATGTTAGTAATAACAACAACAACAATAATAATAATAACAACAACAATGGCTACCGACTGTTGTCCGCACAGGGTATGGAGACACTCCAGACGTTCTTACGGGAACATGGAAATGAGTGTATAAGGCAATTTGTCCAGGTAATTATATTATTTTTAGTTATCATTTAGTGATATATTAACTGGTGATATCATTATTAGCATACATAAGTATATATAGTTTTAGTATTCGATCATGTATCTATGGCGATCTCAAAATCAACACATTCTTTTTTAGAAATTCACCATACATTTTTCTGTATTTAAATATGTGTAGAATGGCCGATAAAGCTGCAATGGGTATGAGAAACACTTTTTTTAATTAAAAATTTTCATAATTATAAAAGTACAAAAGCTTTTTTTTTCCTTAAAATACAATTTTTAAACATATAAGTTTAAGATGGATGATCTGAAAAATATTCGTAGCCCAAATGTCTTATCAGAATTTCTATTATTAATAGTAGGTACAATTTATTTTAGAACCCTTACTTTTGTATTCAGCTAAATTCAATACATATCAATATATATATTTTTAAATTTAAACCCAAACTATAATAATAGATATTTGATAATGATTTTGACGATCGCATGTGCATTAGTTTGAAATTAAAGAGCTCTTAGTCTTAACTAAGTAAGTATTTATATATTTATGTAAATCCAACAATAATTCGCGAGTGTATATACGTAATTTTGTAGTTAACTAATTAATTTTTAGTAGGAAGTATTTTTGTTGACACAAAATCGCAAGGTTGATATCTAAATTGAAACTAGTCATCTGAAATCAATATTTCAATCATAATCTTCTCTTAATTTATCTTACTGCCGAGCTCTCGAAAAATATTAGTTGTTTTGTTGCGGAAGATCATAGATACGGCAGCTACTGTTCGTTTGTATTCTTATTACAAGGACGTGAAAGAACTACTTGTAATCCGAGATCTTGTTAAAAGCTTTCGTCAAACTGGACCAACGCCCAGTTTCTACTCTTCCTACAATACTTTCTTTGAACTTTAACACGCAAAAATCCACTTGAATTTTTAGTAGAGTCCAAGCTTAAAGCCGCCTTTGTTTTAATTTCTTATAGAACGCTGATATTCAGTTTCTAAAATAATTGATTTTATATTATTTTAAGAGGAACCTATAAGTCATATTAATATTTTTGTACATTTTAACAATAACTAACATTTTACCGGCAACATATCCATAATAATTTCCTCCAAATACAGTGAAGTCCGGATATAACGAATGCCTATTTTGCATTCAACATGGGTCGCTATATCCGAGGTTCGCTATAAAAGACAAGGTGCAAAGGATATTATACATATGAGATATCATAAGTCTTTTCTGGAAAGGTTCGATATAACCGAGAGTTCACTATAAACGGGTTCGTGAACACTACCGTATATATTTAATATTTTACTAAATGTGCAAAGGATATTATTTATATAAGATATCATTAGTCTTTTCCCGAAAGGTTCGTTTTAACCGAGAGCTCGCTATAATCGGGTTCGTTATAAGTGAGCACTACTGTATATGATGTGGCTAGTACACTCCTGATAGAATTGTTATTGTTCGTATCATCATTATTTACACAATATCAAAAATTTCTAAATTAAATTTATTTTTATCATTTTCAATCATTTATTTTTATTTCCATGACCTGAGTAATTCTAATCTTTTTAGCAAAGTAATGTTGATATATTAAAAATAAACCATAACTACATATATACTTTATATAAATTTTAAAATTCAAATTTCTATAAATCATTAGCACGTAAATCGGAAGTTATTACAAAAAAACTTTAAATCAGGATAGAAAATGATTTTACTTTTCATTTACTAAATATGTTAATTTTCGAGTTAGAGCATAGCTTTTCATAAAATTGACATACATTCAAATATTAGCTCTATGTACAGCTATTCCAGAAAACTAATCAGCACTTCTAAATTTATTTAACAATTTAACTATGTTTTATAATTGTAGGCGTCACGGTGAACATTTTCAGTAGAGATATGTCCATTAGTTTTTTTTTTTCCGATGTTTTTGTGATTTAAATCATTTTAATGTTAATTAAATTTAATTTATAGTTTAACTTTGTATAGGAGAGTAATTGAAGGTGGTTATAAATTAAAATCATATTAAAATTCTATGAATGTTAGTATTTTACTGTATATATATTATTTAGAATTTAAATTTTTAATATTCTAGTAAAAAGACAAAAGAAAACATTTTGGCACAAATAATTTTAGCATTATAATGTAATAAAGCAGTTCGTTCTGGCATAAAAAGCGGGTACCTAAAAGTTTCAACAATTCTGGAAAACTCGTGAAGCTGCTGGAAAATCGAAACACTGACACCTGCCAGAATACAAATTAGCCAGAACTGTAAGAGAAGCAATTGCTTTCAGACATGTAAGTTACAGTCACTTACTAGTGACATATTACTATAAGAATCTTGATTTGAAATTATATTGCTAAAAATGTTATCTAATATGTCCATTATATTTTAGAAATATGTTTCGTATGTTATTTTTATTGAAAGTAATTAAAAATTACAGATTTGAAAAAAAAATATGTCAACATCATTAATTTTTGAATTTAGTACATAAAAACTGTTAGTGCAGATTCCTAAAGATTATACAGAATAACGTATCTTGACCTTAACTTTTGACTGGTCAAAACGCGACCCAAGTTCACATCCAGCATAAAATCAATCAATGTTTGTATCATTTCATACTTCTTCGACAACCTAACTTACTTGTCATTTCTTTAATTTTGTGTAAATTTTACCATTCATATCTTTGTTTCACAACTACATTTGCTATTTTACGTAAATATTTTAATTTGGCTTAATTAATAGCCGATATTTATTATACGCCAATTGATAAACATAGGACAGTATTAAAGAATAATTGTATTATATCGATAATTTCAATTATACTAATTTGCTTAATATTAAAAAATTAGTTATAATTACAGAAAAACATCTCTTGTACTATTAGTATTATGTGCTCGTTATTTGTTAGATATTTAATATTGTTCTCAATTTAGCAAAAATAGATCATTTATTTAAAATATATTAACAATTAAAATCACCTGCCCCGAAGGATAGGTTGATGTTTATATAAGCACAGCCAAACTGCGAAGTGTAAGCATAATTACTTATATATTCGCTCAATGGTCAGCGATTTACAATGGTTGGCGTTTGACCAGTGTCACTGCGGCCTTAAGCAACTCAAAATCGATACCGTTTCTATTTACGCTCTGATGTCTAGGTGTCTCCGCCCTAATTCCAAACAATTGAACATATACAATTTTAATTATTAAATATGAAGACCCGGCTAGAATTTGATCATATATTGTGAATAATGCAATGTTTATTTATTTAATTTAGCGACCTCATACCATCATACATATTTCGATTTAAAATTACATATGTTTACAATTTAATTAATTTTTATAATAAATATTTCGAACAAAATGGTCGAAAAGGAATTTATATATATATTATTATTGGCTCGTAAACCATATATGGTTTACGAGCCAATAAATGATAATAATGATAGTTTTACCACTTTTGCAATGTACTAAATCTGCATACTAACACTGCAACCAAGAAATTTTTAATTTGTATTTCCAACGCGAATATTTATAAATGTAAGGTTTGAGAAATATTTACCGTTATTTTTTTTTTGCTATGCTAATATGACTTTTAAAATTCAGTTTATTTGAATTTTCTTACCAATATTCATTCACCAAAATGAGTCGTCAAAATTAGAGAAAAATAATTTACAAATTTGACCGCAAAGCAGAATGATAATTGCGCATAATGACAAGCAAATAACAATTTCATAAAAGCCAAGTTTTTAGCTGTCAATGTTCTATATGATTTATCGCATAATTGCTGTTAGTTATTGTTGATTTGAATAATTAAGATTACCTTTATTTCCATACTGAAAAAAATTACCTAGTTTTAAATATGATAAATATGTGCTTTGCATGAAAATCGACGTCATTCAGTTATGCAAAATATATTTTTATATGCAAGTTGCTCAATATATACAACTATAAATATATTTAAAATAAATAGGTGCCAAATCACCGACCTTATCTTTAAGTGGAATATATTTTTAGATTTAACTCCCCAAAATTGGCTACCTTTATATAGAAAATATCTTTTCATATTTTCTCACTATAGAACTAAACTCAAAGTAAATTTTGGGGACAACAGTTACATGACTTTCCTTTTAAGTTCATTATGAGTAGAATAAATTATATTTGCGGTAAATGTTCACACTTTTGGGCCCGAAAATAAACAATAAATAACGTTGCATTATGCTCCGAATACATAAGTTTTCTATTATTTATGTTTCTATTTTCTATATAGATTTAGAATTTGATTGGCACATTCATTGGTTCATAATAATTTTATAAGATTCCAGTCGTGTATTTGTGAGAAAATTATTAAGATGTAGATTCTAAAAATATGCAAAATTGTATTGCTCAGTAGAAATTGATAACAAATGAAGCAAGCGTCATAATTTGCACAATATAGTAGTCGGGCATAAATTGTCATTTCTAGATCGTATTGAATACAAAATCATAATTGAAGTACTTCTTTAAATAAACAAATATATATTTAATGATAATTTGTGTCCAATTTAAAAAAAAATGAGTTATTACGAATATGGTTTTTAAATGCTTCGCGATTTTACGTAAATTTCGTTTAAATATTAAAACTTGTAACAATGTTCTAGCATTATTGCAGAGTTTATTTTATGTAAAGAAATATTTATATACTTTCGTGTTTTACTCCAGCCCATCAAAGATAATTGCATCACAAACTCATGTTTATCAGTTTATCAAAACTGTAAAAATATAATATATTTTTTCTAAATTATAATATTACATATTTTTAAAATTAAATATTGCAGTATATAAGTATAGGATTCCATGTAAAATATAAGTATATTTTCCGTGCTATATATATAGCTTATTTAATTTAATCAATACACGTTTATTTTGTATATTATTAAATAAAATTACTTTAGTTATTATGTATATATAATTTTAGAAGTTATTTATTAAATATGATAAGCGTTTGCCCAAATTTATGTTTTTCCGTGTGTCGTAATGCCTGCAAATATATGGAAGTCAAGCATGCACATTTGGAGATATTTTAGTAAATTCATTTGTTTTAATTAATTAAGTAATATACAAACATTTTGCAGTTGTGTAGTGACCTTCAACTATAAATACTAACATTAAAAATTGTCGATATTTGAGACGTTTCATAAATTAATAAATATTAAACAGTAATAAAAATATATTTGAATTAGTATAAAATAGCAGAACTATTAATGTTACATACACAGAGTTGCATATATTATCCATATTTAATTGCAAATTAAAAATATACTTGAATATGAACTCATTTGAAATGTCAAAAGATAAGAAATAGTATTAGCACAAATACGATCTTCTTTACTTGGGTAAGGTGCAACAAAAAATTGTACAATGGAAAAAGGATTGCCTTGCATCATTAGTTGTATTCTTCTTACATCGAATCTGTTGTACATTACTTCATATGTTTTATCTTCCACTATCACTTGTCTTCAAAATCGATTTTTAGTGTAGGGAAAGATAAGAAGATAAGCCATTTTTTAAATTGCCACAAAAATCACTAAGAAATAAAAATCTTTATAGCAACTTGATCGATGTTTTTATAAAATAAACAATACTTACTTATACTGCGTATAAGAAAGTAAAAATTATTTAATCGCAAATTTCTTAAAAATTGGCTATGAAAATGAATTAATTAAAATCTATATTAATGAGTATATTAATGAGTAATTAATAAATAAAACCTGATAGATTTATTGCATATTCCTCTCTACTGGGGCTTTAAAAGCTTAAAGAGTTAATCGTGTTACAGTATTGACAGACTGTATTATAATTTAATTAAAAATTGTGATAGTGCTTTAAAAGTTTGATTTCTCCAAGGGATTGACCATAATTTTTGTATGAGATTTATGGGTGTACCAAATGAAAAATGAGTGTGCATCTTTTCTATGAGATAATAAACTTAATACGCTGACACGAACATGTACTAAATGAAAAATACTTGAAAGTCAATAACTGGCATACCGTTTTCTTGGTATTTCTAGGTCAGCTATGCCAATTTTTAACTAGGACACATATTTCTACTTTGGCGAAAAGTGTATTGATTTAGGTATGCAATTTTCCATTCAAAAAATGCAAGCATTATTTGACATTCTTCCACATCTTCTATGTCACATATTTGATGCAGTCTATATGTTAATATAAAGATAGAATGTAATACAACTATCGCAAATAGATACATACAACTATGATATGTCAATTACATATTATGCAGGATCGGACATAACATAACTGTCAAACTATATTTATTACGATAGACCATTCATGAGTGCGAAAACCCAGAGAGAAGCAAAAACAGCAGGCGAAATCGGCAAAGGAAAAAACTGGATGAAAGACATAAATCAAAAGCTAAAAAGCATAGCACGTAACATAAATAGATGATTAAAATTGTTGGATATATAAATAATGCACTAAGAAGAATATTTTTACTATGCAGATTTAAAAGTCATATCGTCTTAAATATATTACTTTTTATAAAGGCTACTACTATTTAAATTAAAAAATATTTCATCTATTATAGTTACTAAATACAAAAAATAATTCTTGAATTACGCAATGGAAATATTAAAAACCATATTCCGAATTGTAAGTTTTTTATATATTAACAGATTTTTCTTACAGAAATACAGATATGCCATATTTATCAAAATTATATTTAAACAAAACTTCAAATTTAAAATCATAGTCTAATGTGAATCAGTTTTAGCCATTACACCATTTTACGCCAAATTCGATTGGAAAAGCTTTACGTAATAAAAACTCACAAAGTTTATTTAAAATGTTCAGAAAGAATAACAAGATTTATCGATAATGATTAATCGTATAAGTTTCTCCGTCTCGTTAAAAATGTTTTGCCGTAAAAAAAGTTACGTTTTGCAAATGTATTGAATATGTAACCAGTTACTGCAAACATACCTACGTAATGTTACATGTTACGCCATATCTCTCTCAGCATAGTGTTGTCTTGTATTTTGCTTCTATATGCGTATGTTTAGCACGATGGTGTGAGGATTACAGAAGTTGTACCGTATGCGTGTCCTGACTTTCTGATCGTATTTGTAACGACCCGCTAAAATATTGTCCTGCGCATAACATTCATAGACGTTCAATATCAGATAAACATTTTTTACATAAAAATAAACATTATAAATATGTTCATCTTAAACTAAATACGAATATATTTAAAAATAAATATTTCCTATTAGAAAAACATTACATATTTCATAGAAAGAATTCACTTTAGCCAACAAGAAAAAATGCGCTAAACAATATTTTCACAAACAAATTTTATTAATCATACATACATATTTTCATATAATTCATATTATTTATAACTGGATCGTGTATATAAATAAAAATAGTTTTTTTTTCTACACTAAATAATTATGACTATTTTAATACAATTTTACCAATAATCGTTATTATTTAGAATCAAAAGACGTTCGACATTGTGGATATAAGACATTTTTTAAATTATTTATTTACTATCGGTCAAGTTCAACTTTGCATGAAAACAAAGTAATTTCGTTTATTTTAATCACGTTTTCTATATGATCAACTATTCCAACTTTACGTAAGTTTCTGTGAAAGTTGTTACCTTTGCACTTGGCATCAGAAAATTCAAAAAATCTCATTCGTACCACAGTCACTCTCTTTTTATGTTTCATCTGCCATGCCCAGCATTCACTTGCACATATCAACGTACGCTGCTACGCCAATGTACGCGCATAATAACGCACCCCTACTCTACAACCAAAACTTTCCGTGTTCATGTACGCGTGTGCCTCTGCAATCTTCAGCAATACGTGTAATATACGCTATAGCAAATGTACATTTTACTGTCTCTACAACATGCTACGAGTGTTCAATATTCATCCCCTTTCTACAAGATATATATTGTATGGTACAACCCATACAAATATCATCCAAGTCGCATTTTGTTTTATCTATTACAAGAAGTTTAAATACAAAATCAAGCAAATGAATGATCATAATAAGTTTACTACTTGCAATATTTTTACATTTGCTAATCAACAGTAATAATTATTTATTTCCAAATAAATGAAAAATGTATAGCAATTTCCGGAAAAAACGAAACGCAATTATTAAAATTTTCATTGCACAATTAAACATTTTGTTTATTATTAAAGCCTCAATACATGTATTTATTAATAAAATTGTATATTTAAAAATATATGTAATTGAATTATAATTTTATATTGCTATAAAACTAGAAATACAATCAGTAAATTTCGAAAACTAAATCTTAATCCTTATTCCCCAAAAATGTACTTATGTAATTTTGAAATTATTTGTACATTTTCTACAGATAATCGATAGTTGAAGAATATACTCGTAAAAAGCATGTTCGTTACTTTTTTATACGAAGTAATAAGTAAGTATTGTAATCATGAAAATGATGGTTCAAAGTTACTCAAAAGCTTTTAAGACGTAGAGGTGATCCAAAGTTTTATATTTAAAAACTTTAGAGGATATCGAACTTGATTAGTATAAGGGAAGATTGTTAAAGTGTTTTTAAAAAACATTCAATGCATATGTACCTTACTGCTAATATTATATATGTGCTTACTTTGAATATATTTTCGCAAATAGAAAACGGTGTAAAATCCTAAATTTCTAAAATTTTAATATTTCATGTACAAAACTACGATAACTTTTAGCAAAATGTTAAGGATATTTTTTGATTGTTGCTTTTTACTTCCTAGCCTCTTAATTAACTCAATAATAGAAAAAAATTACTTATTACACAAAAACTTAGGTACGACAGTGTCTACTTTAAAACTAGTGTTCCCCAGTTCATGTGCAACTATTGGTTCTTGTCCCGAAGCGTGTCATATTGCCAGGAATTTATATTTGACACGACGGCTGTGTGGTATGAGTTGGGTCATGTTATGCGGACTTTTTTCTACCAGTCACAAGTCTTTTGCATCGTCTTTCTCATCGTGTCACGATTTATGGACCACAATAAAACAGAGCTGTGTGTCGATTTGCATTGAATTGATTCATCAAACTTTGTGTACCACATGTGTTTGCATCCTCATATTGAGAAACAGTATCCGGGAATATAGCAGCAAGTAGTCAAAAGAAATCCCTAAAAATTCTTGTCGACTAAACATTCTCTATGCTCTTTGGATATAATTTACAAGTATTTTCTATATATTTTCATATTTAGGTTGGTACAGTATTGAAAAGAGAGACAATATTTATTTCTATCTGTTCAATCACAATATATTTTTCCATTTTTATAATTTTTCTAATTTAAAGAATTAGATAAATTTGTTGTAGAAAAACATTCATTTGTGCTGAAAATGTACGGCAATGTAAAAAAAAATTCTTTAATAATGATCAGAAAACGATTTTTTTTCTACCAGTGTATATTATACATCTATTATTGGCCACGGTTAAAAAACATTAATTATTAATCTAATAAAAGCTTGAAATTCTTCGCTGAAATATAGGTGAACCAAAATTAAACAATTTGGTTTGAAATTAGTGAATGTATGTAATTCTCAGTACCGGAATTAAGTTCATTTTGTTTAAATTTAAGAACCAGATTCCTATTATTCGGAAACATAGCCAATTCTACAACTGAAGGAAGGAATTGCTAGTTTGCAACGTTCTCGGCTAGAATTTGTTCATTTTATAGTCGTAAGCCAGCGCGATAGTTCGGTATACTTGGGGTGTTTGTAAATGCAGGGAGACTTCCCTTCGTTTACTTCCCTCGGAACTCGCTCGGTATATTGCATGTTATTACTGCCACGTACACTCTCCCTACGTGCTGCGTTCCAGTGCTCTATGATGCCGGGCAAATGAGAAGTTTGCACCCGTCTGACCGGGGTTAGATTACATCAAGATCAAGCATGAGTCATCGTCTTAATGTGAATGTTTAAAGAAAGATGTGAGATGCAAAAAGTTTGCAGAGCATTACTAAAAAAAAAGAATTTTTGAGATATGGATTAAATTTTTACTTTATTCTACGAAGGAATAAATAAGTATAAAAAAATGTATCTCGAGATTATAACGAAAATACACTTATCGATTTTACCTAAAATATATATATATATAAAAATTCAAGGTGGATGTGTTTGTTTACTCTAGTAATTTTTTGCTATAATGAAAAAACAATTCTATAAAATGTTAGGAAGATTTTTACGTAAGGATTAATTTACTAAATGTGCGGATATTATAACTGACCGTGTTCTGTCACTATCCAATATAATAATAAAATTACTAATTCAGTTTTCATAATCTTAGTGTAAGCAAGCTGGAAATAAATAATCCGTAAGTGCAGCAGGATTGTGTAACTTCCAACATCATTATTTTCATTTCTTCTGTGACTAGGATGAGCTTGTAACTTGGTTACATTAAACTTTTGAATCGAATTGAACTGGTTTCAATTATTATTTATGCAAAAAATTTAAAACAACACATTCATTGATGTTTTTGATATTTTTAAGAAACCTTTAAAAATTTTATAATTTAAATTTTCTTGTTTTGATTACTATCTACTGTATCATATACAATCAGCTTTAACCTTCTTTTAAATGAAATAAATGTAAAAAATTATTTGTGTTTATTTTAAATGACGATCCGTGTTTATATTAAGTATTATTTTATTTTTTCAAAAATATAAGGTTTTCTTGCCAGGCAAAGCTTAAATTTAAATTTTCATAACTTCATCTTCAACCGTTCAGGATGTAAACCACATACACACACATAAACAGATACACACACTCTCTGTCTTACACACGCACCATACACACACACACACACACACACACACACATACATACATACATACATACATACATACATACATACGTACAGGTATCATTTCAAAAATAATCAGAATCTATTCAGGGAAGATCAAAAGACGTATTTACGTTAAAATCTAGTGATCGAATTTTACCATGAATACAATACTTATTATATCCTATAAGAAAGTAAAAATGTATAGGTAAATCTCCTGAAAAGAACTATAATAATTGAATATATATTTTTGAATTGCCACAGATATTTCGTAAATATGTAAAAGTGTAAAACCTATTATAAACTTCTAATTTAATTAAATCGCCGTGCGTAAATCAAAAAGATTAATTTACTGGGCGCTTTCTCGTAAAATCAAAATGTGCTCCTTTGAAATACATATCTAATTGAATCATGACACTTTCCAAAGCAGATCTTAAAGGCTTTATACTTCAGAGAAATTGTGCTCATAAAAAGATTTATTTTATAAAAAAACATGTTAGAATATAATCAGTTGAAAAAAAATTGCTTGTTGCTAAACTATATTATTTTAAGTATGATGATTAAATAATACTATAAATTATATTTGACAGTTATATATCAGAATATACATAATAAACATCTGCAGTGTCATGCACTGAACTTTCTTCTACGCATATGGGTTAGATTATATCACATTTTTATTATTTATCTAATTAATCATATTTTACTAACCTTTGGCACCCTCTTTCACTAATTATATTTCTTAGAATAAATATTAAATGTCAAACTTCAAATTATTTAAGTTTTTTTCTTTTTCTGCTAAACAATTGACAGATACAGTTGATACGATTTATGTGAAAATAAATATAATAAGAATCAATTTCAATAGCCATTTTCTTGTTTCCGGTACCGTATTTGAAAAAAGTTTCAAATAAAGGTTGTTCAAAATGATAATATATATAATTATAATCCAACATTTTTTCTGTAAGTGCAACCATTTTTGAGTAATGCAGAAACCGCAAAAAATGACTAGAGTAAAACATGCACTTCCGGTTTGAATATTGTTTTCAAAAATAAAAGCTTTTCTGTCCAGGTATATGCAAATCTTAAGTTTGAAGTTTCATAGTTTTACCTTCAAGCGTATAGGTTGTAGAGCGCTCACACACACACACAGACAGGCGACATTCCAGAAATATTCGGAATCGATTCAGGGAAGGTCAAAACGTATATTTCCTTTAAAATCTCGAGATAGAATTTTTTCATGATTACAATACTCACTTATATGCGTATAAGAAAGTAAAAATTATATCTGATCTTTTTCTTATTATTTATATTTTGATTGCTTATTTATGAAAAAACTTGCCTACGGCATTCTGTGAGTTTATATTAAGAATACATTACTTATCAAAGTAATAAATTCAGCGATCAGCATAGAATGTTTAGGAAAATATACCAATCCACAAACTGTATTTATCTTTTCACTTAAAATAGCATCTTAAATATTCCTAAGTATATTTTCGAAACTATGGTTGTAACTTCTAAGCGAATTAAATCAACAAACAAAAGCATCCTCGACATTAAATATTTTCTGTATATACATCAAAAGATTTTATACAAAAGCCTCTGTTCGTTGTAAATAAAAGCAAACAAATCTTATTGTTGTGGTACATTTTTGAGAAGTAAACTAAAAAAAAACAGTCAAACATCCTTACAACACGAAACGTGCAGTTTACAAAAGGCTTAACCATCACCAAAAACGATTTAATCTCTAAGCTGAAACTTCAGTATTTGAAACATGTTAAAAAAATTTAATTAAAATTGTTACTGTCCTAGATTTTGATTCTTATTATTTATGTATTTTCCACTGCATTTCTATATTTTATTTATTACTTGTTTAGTACTTATTTTAAAATTATTTTGATATTATTTAATTGAAATTATTACCCACAGAGTAAATTTAACATGAATAGCTAATTGACAAATATTTTATTTCCAGATGTTGTATATTGTTGTATTTATTTGTTAATTTTTACAAAAAATTATTTATTATCCATTGAACAGCAAATAACTGTAAGTATTTGTGCACCTGACTTCATCTTTGTTATATATATATTTTATTGCTTGTATCATAACATCAAAGCAAATTACATGTTCCTACATATTTACAACACGGTATTTTTTCCAAAATCATATATTTTATATATAAATGTTGTTTTGACGAATACGTAAATTCTCTATATTTCATTTAGGCATGCCATTGTATTGAAAATACTACCAAATATATTTCCGTTGGCAGTTTGTAAAAAAAGGCAATATCTGATTAGCTTCATATATTCATTTTATTTTAGTTATTTCTAGGTATGAAATTGAAATTTTAGTATTGCCTCGCATTATTTCGCTTCGTATCTCGTCTGGAAACATCACAACTTCCTTTCAGCGAGCTCATTTGCACATCGCCCGTCTTTTATGCTTACTCGGGCACACCCTGAATAAAAAAATGAATAAGAAAAATTAGGATTTTCAAACTTCTTGAGATAACAAACGCTTTTATTTGGCACTTTGATAAACTTATGCAGAAACTTTTGTCTGTGAACTATGGAATAGTTCAAGTGAGAAACATTAGTACAAGTGTTATCTATAAGGAATTACAAAGACTTTAACCAAACAGGATGTAAATTTCAATGTTGAAATAGAACAAGGAGAATGTTCGTGTCTCTGATATGCGCAGATATGCGTTTGTGCATCATGTATAATGTAGAGGAAATCTGAAAACGTCTCCCACAACGAATTGTTCCTAATTTAACGCTTTTGAGAAGGATTACGTCTTACACTACAGTGAGGAATTTCAGTTATTTTGTACACGGCATATGTGGAAGATTGTCTAATTTTCTACAGTGTTCAAATAGTTAAGCATAAGGTTATCAAAACGTTTTTCTTCATGCGTTTCATTAGTGTATAAAAACAAAAGCATCAGTTATACATTTTATTTAAAACTGCATTTTTTCATCAGTTTCAACTTTTTAAATAATTATGTTATTTAACGCCAGTTCGCCATTTAAATATCAGTAGTTCTACGCATAATTTTCCAAATTATATTTTGTCAAACCTATTTTATTTATAAAGAATTCATTGTTATTTTCAGTATTTTGATCATGATTTACATTATTATATTGATATACTACAAGATGCTTTACAAATTCAAGAAATTAATATGCAACTGGCCCTTTGATACATTAATTTGACATTTTTTCTATTTAATTGAAAATGAAACGTTTAATGTTTTTCATAAGACAAATTTTTTTTTTTTCTGATTGAAAAGATCCAACTTTATCGTATTTTATTTAGAAAGTAATTAGTTAAGGTCGTACCTTTATTACTTACGGTACCGATAATCTTATAATCCAAATTGAAAACAACGTCTAATTTAAGTTTAGATTATAGACGCCCACGGAATAAGAAAATATAGAATACAATTTGAAAATCGCCGTTCATACTTAACTTTAATGCTATGCGTAGTCTTAAAGATGCCATTTTGGTTGGTAGCTTCGTAAACGTATATTATTTGTAAACCGGGAAACCATAAAGGATTACGCTGGAATTATGTGACAAGTGGCTGTACAACCACACTACATTCTCGTAACATTATACGGGAATCTGCACACCACCGCCATCGATGTTCTAATATACTATTTTTGAAAAACAGTAAATAGCTATAAGGGTCGGATCTATATATTTGAACTTATACATAAAAATTATGTTTAATGGATGGCAATTATTATGACGTTTTTATGATCAGTTCAGTAAAAATATTTTTTCTTTCTTTCAATGGAATTTTATATATTATAATTTTCAAAATCAAACATTCAAACCATAGAAAAGGAATATAATGTTGAAGATAGTTTGTTTACATTACTTTATTGTTATTTATTATTCGTTCCTTTACTTCCTAGAGAATGAGTCACCATGAATCGCGATTCCTCAACATAATCAGATATAAGGTTGCTAGCCATGCACTGTTGTTGCTTTGGTGCATCTCATCTTTCTTCCATTTTTGTTTATCTCTTGCTTTTATGTCGTTCCGAATCTTTCCTTTAATTGTATACTCTAGTGTTGGTTTTATGACATTTCATTCATATCCTTACTGGTGTGTTTCCTATTAATGTCCATGTACTTATGTAATCATACAATTAAATTATTTTTGTTTCGATTAAATAATTAATTTTCTTACATATTTCTACTAATAATATTATTAAATGGTTTTCCTATAATGCGTTAGTTAAATAATTATATTTATTGAATAAATATTCCTTCTTCGCTATCTACTTTTCGAAATTTCTTTTTTGTTTCTTCGTAATTTAAATATTGTATAATTTCATGAATTTGTTTTATCTTTACTTATATATAATTGATTATATTCAAATTGATTTTTTTTTCTGTTTCAGGTAAATTATAAAGTTTATAATTCTGCTCAAAGAAAAGAACAGTAAGTGTTTATTTATAAGAAGTAATTTAATTGAAATACAAAACGGTAAGGGATTATTTATTAGTCGTTTAAGTAATAAATAAATTTGCAGAACTATAAGGATTCTAAAATGAAAATAATTAAACATTACCTCTTTTATTTATCAACGATAAAATACTTTTCAACATCAAATTAAAAATCATATTTCATATAATCATCCGTACTTGTTATTAATGATAATTCACTAAAAAAACAATTTAAAATGCAGTTCGCTGTAACAATAATTTAGTAAAATACAATTCAAACAAAATTTGCCTAATTAAGTCTTAACTTAATATAGCTTATGTTTTGTGTATTTAATTTCCATTCAATATTTAAAATAAATATTATATTTTTCTTACTCTAAAATATTTTTTAAAGTTTCCCAATATATATATATATGGTAGATTGATTATATATTTTAAACTGGTGATTCAGGTTTGGTTTTGATTTTGGTTTTGATTATATTTCAATTTTAGATCCAATTTTTGTAAAATAGTATTCTAACATGAATGTAGCATTTTTATGTTTTGTAATGCAAAAGCCAATTTTGGAAGGTATTTCACAACGAAAACCTAAAGTGTAATACTCGTATTAATTAACTAATTTTAGATTACGGTATAAAATGGTCCCAAAACCTAGACCTGATGCAACTTTCTAACCGTAATCAAATTACTTGGGCAAAATGCGGCTAGATTTAATAATTAGTGAATGCATTTGGCCATTATATAAACTTGTCTTTGAATCTCGTTACTTTGCGAGCACGTGGTGTATTGCTTCTGTCTCATCGTCACACAAGCACAAGAAGATGTAATTATCTTGGCTCTTGGCATTTCAGTCACCGGCCAAAAACTAATGAGTTTATCTCGAGGATCATGCTTAGAAAACGCCTAGCTCATATATTTGCTTACAGTCTCATACGCAATCTGAAATTTGTACATACATGATGCGTATAACCATTACTTTTGGAACCGAGACCACATAATCCTAATCAGCAAAACTTGTACAGGTTTATATCCTTATTTTATATTACTTCATTTATTTTAACATAATACTATATGGCGCAAACAAATCTTTTAAAGTATCTCCATATGTTTTACTATTACAATTGTATTTAAAATTTATGGTTTTGTATCAAAATTAATGCAGCATTCAAAATAATTTACTTATGAAGTTATAATTAAAGGGATTCTACACTACTAGTTAATTTTCACTACACACAGGTATAATGATATAAAAAAATTCTACATTTCATCATAACAAAAAAAAAACAAAAGCTTCTTTTTTATAACGTACTGAATTTGAATTGATTTTATAATAATTTAGAGTACACGTAGCAATAAATAAAATATGGTTCAAACATTTTAAATTAAATTTTGGTTTATGAAAGGTTCTTATTAAAGTATTTAACAAAATTTTAGTATTAATAAATCTTATATATTTCATGACTACGAATGATGTCAAAAAGAAGCATATCTTGCTTATTTTAGTACACTTTCTCACAA
The DNA here is from genome assembly GCA_944039245.1 of Nebria salina. NCBI lineage: Eukaryota > Metazoa > Arthropoda > Insecta > Coleoptera > Carabidae > Nebria > Nebria salina. Next base: position 3,225,625 of record OX063268.1, read on the forward strand.
TTGTTTGCAATTTATTTTTGTTAATCTAGTTTTGTTTTATTTGCATCTAGTGATTATCGTATTTAGCACAGAATTTTTTTTATGAAATTTGACAAACAGAAAACAGTTTAAGTATACTGAATCGTCAAGAAGCTTTTGAGTCATGTTAGTCTGACAATTACTAGTTAGTTCTCATCGCTTTTTTGAAGGTAGATTAAATATTCTCTGTCAGAAGCCATGAAAATGGCGAAATTAACAAAACTTGAATTGCTATTCGGTATTTAAGAGCCAATTCCAAAAAAATACGATTTGAATTAGAATCTAATTGTACCATATATATTAAGTGGCCCTATGATGATGTAATACGATCATCTAGCTTTTTATTGCGAAAGTGCTATTTTTTACACGACCTTTATAAAAGTAAATACTTATAATAAATTTATTTTTTACTAGAAAATACTATAAGCACATCAGCTCTAACAAGAAGGTAAAACACCCTAAATCCTTCTATACTGGACGGTAAACCACACGTGCTCGTTGAGCTACAGGGTTAATTTATTATCCGGAACCGGATACGGAGATCGCTACGTGTCCTGCGGGTTGCCTGCATTCAATCACCGGCTTCTAGCTACATAGCATCCAACAGCGAGTGCTGAATCTGTTAGACGTGCAATGCACCCGTCTACGTTTTTATCTCACATCTCACCCATGTCGAGAGCAAGGCTGACATTACATGGACTAGGAGGAGACCTAGCTTCCTTCGACATTTATATTATCTCTTCTAATATACTACACTTCTTAAATTAAATTGTTTACTAAGTTCTTAATTATTTATTTATACAATCATTGATCATATCGACAAATATTATCTGGATAAATTTAAATTGCAATGGACAATACTCAATAATAGTTTTTATCTATTATATTTTTGGTTTCCTGCATACTGTCCTGCATTCTCAACATAATAGATGAAAATATATAAATATCACATATAAACGTATCGGAATTTGAGAATATGCATAAGAAAAAAATGCATTTCTAATAATAAAATCAAAATACCATATCTAAGAATAGAGAACATAAGAAACAGTGTTGCTCAAATATCCTCTTCAAATGACGTAATGGGGTAGCGGAAATTATTTCTGCAGCTTAGTTACAAAATGTATAGCTATAAATATTTAATTTCACAGGGTCAGGCTTTTTTTGTTAGCTATTTACCTACATACCCTTGTAATTAAATAGTGTAATACAACATACACAAAACAAATTATACATTATTCGTATAAAATAAATTACTAGAGACAGCGTATTCCTTTATTAAAAAAAAACTATTATCATAAGCACGATATGCTAAAATGAAAATTAATTATAACATAATAGTGTTGTCAGTATCGGTGTTTCGACCTTAATATTAATAATTCGTAGGGTAACATCAATTTTTTTTAATACGAGAATGTAAACTACGAATTCCTTGAAAGAAGAGATATTACAATTTCTAGAATTGCATACGATAAAATATATCAATAAAAGTTTAATTGTCGCAATATATTAAAATAAAATGTCAAATAAATGTCTATTTAACATAATTCAATATAAAAATGGAATGAATAAATAAGTTATTTCGCTCAAATAGATCGATATAGTAGGCATCAAATTAGTTTTCTGTCTGCACAAATTTATGTTTAAATGGGACTTTTTTCCATATATACCTTAAAAATAAGACGTTTTATCTTAAAAGTAATATTTGAATGAAATCCGCGAAATCGTTTGCTATAAACGTAGAATGCATAAATTAAAATATTGCATTTCACGATTATGATGATTAATAGTTACAAAATATTTGTTTGATTTTTTTATTATTATTATTTGATTATATGTTTATTTAATTGCTCGATTTTAGCAAGGACTAACTATTTGCGAAGCCAATGCTTGTTTAATATTACATTATCATGTATGATTTATATTGTGCTACCGCGTATTACATGGTCGATATAAAAATAGTGAATTATCAAAATTAGTGCTTTCAGATATATTAAAATTCATTTTGTAGATGTATTTTAAGTTATATAGTACACAACATTATAATGAAATATGCATTTTAGAAGATTAAAAAGGAAACATCTTATTCTACACAGCTTATGAATAAGATGGTGCCTTCTAATTTTCCTAAATTAATATCTTGACAATGAAAATCTGCAAGGAATTAAAATATAAAATAGAATTAAAACATTAGGTGTAGTTTCACAAAAATATTTATTCACGCCGACTAGTTTCAGCTATTTAACCATCTCCAGGTCAGATCTAAAGATGGTAATAGGAATTATGACTCTCTGCATTTGTGTATGGTTTTTTTTTTGTGTTGCATGTCTGTGTTTCCTAGACAGGGGAACCGGAGTACCCGGAAAACCCTGCTGATATTTACTTTGTAATACCTATCAAGATGAAGTATTTTATTTGAATCTCATATTTTCTACTGAAATCGCGTGATCTTCCCTTACATAGACAAATTTTTATCTTACGGATATAAGAATTCAAGAAGTTTTTTACGATAATCAAACAATTTTAATCTTGATCTCTAAGATAAATCTAGCTGAATCAACCAATGACACGTCCGCATTTCCGCTTCCAGATCACGAACATACCGTACTCGTATCAAGTACCCACCCTACTCTTGGCCCAAGCGTGACCCAAGTAACATCAACATTTCAAGAATTTGTCATCAGATCGTTGTCTAGATGAACGATGAATGCTTTCAGACTTGAACCCATATCAATATCAAGCGAGTTTTACTGTCACGAAATTCACCATTATAAAAAGATTCAAATCATGCTCTTTATTTCCCAAAACAGCTTCGTATGTTTTATTTGATAGGTACCAGATCATTTAAATTAACTTTATTCGCTGAGCCAATGTCACGCACAGTTGTAAAATCGGATGGCATAATTAACTTTGTCTTTATTTAGCGTTACTATTTTATTGGTATCATTCTGCTTTATTTACATTGTTAAAATTTGAACCTTGTCTATAATTAATTATGCTTGATCTTCATTAAGTATATAACATGATTAAAGCTCAAGTCGAATTAGAACTGTTGGTCTTAAGCTCCAAATCATAATTAAATAAACTGCTGCATTCTGTTGATTAAATAGAAACTGTCGTATTTTTTGTAGATATTGCTAAGTTGTTTAGTGTTAAATAAAATAATGTTTGAGTTTTATGCATTTGCCTTTTATCAAATGTACACTCATATCTTTGCATAAATAATCCATTCTGTGAAAGATTGTAATTACACAACGAACAAGAATGCATGATATTTATTGTTTTTACACGTAAAGTTGATATGTTATTATGAGTAGCATAAATGATTTAGTATGTTGTCAACAATTTCCAATTCGACGTTAACAAGATATTTTACATTTGATTTCATGATTGATGGCATACAGTTGGATTTTTGTTGCATGCGTATTTATAAACTAATTTGACTTTATGATTTATATGAAGCACAATGGCATGATGAAACTTACACAAAATGGTTTCGTGTTTAAAAAATAATATTTTAGCTGTCAAATATATAAACAGAATAAAGCAGAAGTCAAATCAAATCTGAAATTGGTTTTTGCTAGTTCATTTGTGCCCAAATGTGCGTTCCTATCCAGTGCACTTTACTCGCAAAATCTGCAAAAATTTATAAATGCAGGCTTAATTTTTATTTGATTTCCCAGTTTTTTTTATAGCAAATAATAATTACGTGATTTTGAATTAGCTAAAGATTTTAAACATTAAGTTGTCAATAAGTTAATCCGTTTGGAAATTCTATTTTATATTTCAAATACATTATGTTTTTAAAGATTTTATTCTAACATACAATGATAAACAGCCAGACAGATTGTAAATTTAAATTTATGATCTTAGTTTTCCTTCGAGTATGGTCCTACAAATCCTAGCCTCCTGGCAACGTGCGGCCCTCAATCACAATATTTAAGAGCAATAATGCAACGGCAGTCTCGCCTACTGTACTTATTTTTAATGGATATACGACTCGATGAAACATGTTCACATTAGTATACATTTCAAACGACATTAAAACAGAAAAGTTGTTCTATTTTTGTTTCCATTAAAATTATACTCGGAACGTATTAAGATGGAGAGTATAAATATTCTTCGATGCATATCATTCTATTCATGTACTACGCGAGATTACCCAGTCCTTTTAAGATTGCATGAAATAAACCTGTATTACCGTTGACCGAACGAATCATCTTCCGGCCACTGAAAACTAGGCTAATAAGCTGTGTTAAGCACACTCCATGGCGCAAATTGCTTACGTAGATTTCTGTTTTATGGAAGAGAATAATGTATAGATGTTGCATAATGTAGTAATTACATTAAAATCATTTCATTGTTTCCATTTAAGTGTATGTAATTAAAAGGGTTGGAAACAAGAAACAGGAAGTTTGCTATGTGTAGAAACCGGTGACAAAGTGAGCACGATTATTTGTGATAATTGAAGAGTATGATATCTAGCTATAGGGCGTTATCTGTATTCTATATCTATATCCTATGTTCAAACGTATTCATATCTCTTACGCAATATGCTAATTTAGCAATACATGTCAGTATGTATTATATTGGCTTGTGAGAAATTCTGATACCGACGTACGAGAGTTTCTAAAGACATTTCTTTCGTAATATGAAAGATTGAAGTTGGCACCAAGTCCAAGAGAGCGCTAATTTTGTGTCTTAATTAATTATTTACATGCGAATAATTAGAACATTTTAATGACAGAAATATAATTAATAAATAATAAAATCATCGATTTTTTTTTGTTTTTATTTTTAAACAATATAAAATTTTTCATATAATAGAAATAAGACAAATGTTTGTTAGATTACCACAAGTTGTCATCATAATTTTTTTTAGTTTAATGTATTTTGACAAATGCAACAACCAATTAGAGGCATTTTTGATCAAATACTAAATTGAAAAAGAACTTTTTTTAAATTTCTATTTATAATTAAAAACAAGAAATGGAAATGTTAATTTTATCAATTTCAATGGATGTTGCTGTTATTACTCAGTGAAACATTTTAATAAAATAAATGATTACAACCGAAACTAGTCGAGAATAAAAAATATATATTTTGTGAAACTATCGAGTGTTTAATCATTTACTTTATTAATTGTTTCTGCAATGCGGATAATAATTTCAGTATATTTAATAGTCCTTGACATACGTAACCAGACAACTAGCATCTGTTAAATTTTATATAGTAATAAATTATAGGAATAGTTTGATCTATAAGTGACTTTTAAAATTCTTTTAGTACGGATGGTAATGTTTAGTTTTAGTCTATCGATCATGAAGATATTGTAAATTCAGATCACCTCTGCAGTTTTCCATAGCGAGAAGGTAATATATCCATGTCATTTCATGGAAAAGTTTGGCATAGATATCGTCCAGCCAGCAATGTACGAGCGAAGCTGTCAAACTTTATAAATTTTCTTTCATATAGCTACAGCGAACGATTATGTAAACGAACTTATGCATATGTATAACACAAATTGTCGTGTGTCTTGTCTAGAATGGAATATGAGTGCCTTGGGCATGTGAGTGATATAACTAAGTTATTTATTAATCTCATCCAGATATTTGAATAGTTATTACGTGAATTTTTGTTTTGTTGCCAAACTGTATTTTAAATAGAAAATTTAAATGCACGACACATCCATGGAGAATTCTGGGTATATAATTGGGGTTCTAATATTATTTAGAGTAAGATAAAATTGAAATCGTAGCCAGTGATTCGATAATGAAGGATGGTTGGATAAATTTTCAATTCTAGTACACCATCCTTCATTATTACTTAGAATATTTTAATAGAAATTTCCGCCAAAAACGAATTTTCATATATGTAGTTTTCCAGTTAATATTTTAATTTTTATCCTATTTAAGTAAAAATATTCGTAAATTTTGAAACGAATTTATTTAGCAAATTAAAGACAACACCATTTTCTACAATGTTTATTTCTGGAGAAAGATTAATCAGTTACTATTTATCAAGACGACATTTAATCGCTTTTGCTGCGACATTCTACGCTTCGTGTGTTAGAATAGAAGACAACAGCTGAACGTTTATACTATTATCTTTGGTAACATCACGCACATGCGGATCCAGTTGCTATTAGTTATTTTTAAAAACGTGCCTCTTGTTCTTTATATTTTTAATGTTAAACATAGATAATCATCAAATTAAAATTGAACTTTAAGAACCTCATCTGAATATCTTCAATTACATGTTTAAGAAAGATTTTCTTGAATTAATTCAAATTTATATTCTTATGATTAAGTGATAAAAATGTATTTTATTGTATATCAATTAAATTATCTATGACATTTTTGAGAGGTATTTGTAGAGAGACAGAAAGCGGAATTAGTAAGTGTGTGTAAAAATTGTCGTACATGGAATAGGTGAGAAGCAAATAAGGTTTACGTAAGCGAGATAAAAGGTGTAAGAATACGGGGTTGTCCTTAGATTAAGAGAACAAATGTGACTGAGAATTGCGTGAAAGAAAAGTAAGCAACTGGAATAGAAGAGCGTGTATGAACAAAAAACGAATTTAAATGAAGCGTAAGAAGTATGTAAGGATAGTTGAATGGCGAAAGATTGTGAAAATGTATATATGTTGTCAGAGCGCTAACAAGCCGGCTAACTCACAGTAGGTTCCAAACACTAAGACCCCTTTAAAAGTATGACGTCGATGGCTGAAATAAAAGGTGCCCAGGAAAAGAGACAAAAATAAATCAAAGAATGTATTACAAATTATAAAATACCTTAACTAGGCTTTTGCGCCGATACAATTTAATCTAAATAATAATAAATAAACAATAAACAAGATATAAAACCAAAAGGATACGGATACGTACTATACTGTTCCTGTTGGACGTTCAGACTTTAGGCCAGATGTTCGGCCTGAGCCAGTTCCTTGGCAGGATGCCCTCCTGTCTTCAGTACCAGTATGGTAACGTAACCGATCGAAAATCAAAATAAAATCAAGAAAACGTTAAACGAAATGAATTCAATAAATATTGAAAGTAAGAAGAAAACTATCGACACGGAAAAAAATTGTATATTGTTCTTTCCTTTTTTTAACAAAAACCGAAGAAAAAACAATAACTTTTCACCGCCATCATAAAATAACGTGACAATGTAAAGGGTTTTCTGCCATCTCATTTGATGGGCATGATTTTATATATGTATGCATTAAATATATTTCCCTCAATAAAATCTAAGTGTGGTAAATAAATTAGTATTTAATATTGGATATTATTTTAGTCAACTAAATCAAAATGGTGGGCATATGATCAGATTTTTCTCTTGTTTAGACTAGTTGCGAACACAAAACCAAACTAAACAATTGCAGTAACTGTTTGTGAATACAAATCGTATATTTTCTCTTTTTATTTTTTCCAGTTTTTTAGCTCCTTTTAACTATATAAAGAACTTTACACTCTTATTCACCGATTTTTAAAAGCTTTTAATTCAAAATACCATTAATCCCTATAGAAAAGCATGCAGATATTTATTTTTACAATGTCAATGAATAAAAATTCATCTTTGACATTGTTAAATGATTTTTTTTTCTATAAATATGGTAGTTAGTATTTGGGTATAGAATAACAAACATTGGCCTGGCCAATGCCTAAGATTTTAACTTTCAATCTCACTGCAATTTTTTATCCATTTCTTTTATCATAGTTTAGAAATTTAAAAAAACTTTTTTTACTAGGCAAATTTTTCGTTAATCATTTTTTTCAATACGATAAGTGTTCATAAACACGACCAAATGCTTTAACTCTTCGGCACTTATGTACGTCGAGCTAAAAACAAACATCTGCAAAAATAGTGGTGGAATTTAATGACATCTTGATAAAGCAAAATCTAAAATACAAAATTCTATAACATTATACGTCTTTATTTAATTTTGACAATATATATACTACATGCATTGCAACACAAGAACCAATTAGTAACAAGTGCTTGCTGTCGTTCCAATCAATTCATGTATAGGTAAAAGTAACTAATTTGTAGTAACGAATCGAATGTTCTTGCGCTGGGTCTGACATTGAAACGTATCGTGTAAGACAATCGTGCTGAAACTTCGATATTGGAACATAGATAATTAAATAATAGCACTCAGCTGAAACAACTCTACGTGCACTGGAAACACAAACAATAGTTGAGGCTTTCAACAATATCCAAACTAACAACTCACATACATCACCGTTTTTAGAAAGCAAACATATTCGTACCATTCTTCACGTTCAACAAAACGCATTATGAAAGGTCCAATAATCGCCTAGAAGATAAAACATTAAGGTAAATTAGCACGCAAGCAAAAGTAAATAGCATAACATGGGTTTTAAAAGACGACACAATAGGCGAATTTAGTAAGAAACACGAATCTATCCTCAACTCTATCCTTACACACTTCCTTCGCTTCATTCAAATACTTCATACATACTCTTGTTTTTCGCTTGCTTACAACTTTTCTTTTGTACAGTTCATTTTAAATCATATTTATCCACTTATTCCGAGGATGGCTTCCCATTCTCACACAATTCATCTCACCCACGTAAATCTGTTTTGTCAATCTTTCATTCGGCATTGTTTCAATATTCCGCTTTTTGTATCTCCTAGATACACTAAAAATATCTTTCAAAAATCTCACTTCTACAGCAGTCACACGCTTTTTATGCTTGTTTTGCCAAACCCAACATTCACTACCATACATCAACCTTAGAAATATTCCTAACGTTCCTAAAATTTAATACCACCAGACACTCTTATCTCAATTACGCAATCATACTTTTCATCGGTAAAGAATAAGCAAACTCTTTAACTTGCTCTAGTCTATGTCCACAATTTTATCATAATCTTAAACACTATCCTGCATTTATTCTTTTCGAATACCATAACTTTTGATTTATCTACATTCAGTTCACGATTCATATACCCTTCCAACTGCACTTATACTTTATATCATTCTACTCAATTGCTTTTCTGATTCACCAAAAACCACATCATTTGAATAAGCTAAAGTAGGTACAGTTATATCACCTACAGTTACACCATCATTTTGCCACAATGCCCTACATAATAATCAATAGTTAATTTGTAATTCACTAATATAGTTCAAAAGCTTAATTTAACAAATTCTTACAACATTTCACAATTACACTGTTATACTGATTTCCCATTAGATAGCTAATATTTAATTCTAGTTCAAATGTACGATTTTTTATTTTATTCAAATTCTAAATCAATTATTGAATGTTCCAATGGTTATATATGTATTTGGTCTGTAGATTATTTTTTAAAATAAACAATTATTATTCATCTTCTTTGCATTTTTAACTGTGTCAGTGTCAACTTTCTACAGTTTCACCATTAATTTTTAAATTACCCTTGCTTTCAGTTTGTATGGTATGGCGTTATACATTTGTCGATTATTAACTGACAACTATACGTATAAGTATTTTATGTTTGTCTTATTTAAGATACGAGAGATACTTATACCCAGTTACAAGTGTTAAAAGTCGACAGTTGTTTGAGTCAGACAAGGATAAAATTCGCAATCACTTTTGATCCTTGCGAGACTGCTAGACATTATTATTATTTAGCCAACTTTTCTGCATCGGAAATTACGTTTTATAATACCATAAATGATAAGTAGAGTTTCAAAAAGAAGTTATTTCTATATTTCATTTAACTACCTCAAGTTATCGTAAATGCTTAGTCGCAACTATGTATATTAATCATAACTATTTTACGTTATTACATTGTTTCCTAACAATATATTTCTTTAATTAAATCATTCTCAATAACTAGTTACAGCAATACAAAATTCACAAAATAAATATACGTATTTATTATTTTGTAGTTATTCATTATATTATGCCAAATTTTATATGAACAATAATAATAAATCTAAAGCTATTTTATTTAGTATTATTTTAACATGTAACAGCTCAGAATTCAACAAAGGATTTTTACTTTATCGTTTTAAAGAATTAAGAAAATAGCTACCCAATCATCACCGTTTCCAAATCTGTTTATTTTATATCAATATGCCATACAAAAACATCAAATGTATTTTCGTTGTCTTCGTAATGGTGGTTCCATATCGATCGCTAGCAATGTGACCAATCGTGTTTGTTTACATTCGTTTATTTTTTAATGCAACATTCGATTTCGTGTGATTTTAATTCGTACAAAATTGAACCCAATGTTATTCTAGGCTTTAGTCTATTTGAATAGACAAATATATCGGAAAATGAAGTTAGAATATAATTACAATTATGTATGTGACCACCATTTCAGAGAGAATAAATTGACAAAGTGAGAAAAAGTACTACCTAAGACCATTTTTTTGTAGAAAAATATTCATGATCCACAAACAACAGCCGAAAACTTGTAGGTATTTCAGTTACTATGTTACTCATAAAATAAAAGTAATAATGTAATTTATCATAAAGTGTAAGTAAACAGTATGAAAATAAATTGCATTTTTATTTTTATATTCGCAATTTAGAGATACGCACTGTTTCTCGCAGGTCTACAAGTATCAAAATATGGAAATCCGCAGTGTACGCAAGAGAAAAACTCAACAAAAATGTATTACATTTCCTTATTCTGTGTGTTTTCCTAGACATCCCTTCCCGAAGGCACTAGGACATATACGACTGTCATCTATCATATCACTGAAAAGATCTGACGAAATGTACCGAGCATCAAATAAAGTTGAGATCTAGAGAAGATTATTTTATCACTACCCATGGGAGCTAAAAGTTATCCTCAAGATTGTGATGCATTCAAAAACATACTAAAAACCAGCGTTGTCAAAAAGAACTATTGCACATCGAAATATATACGAATGGCAGTGAAAGCAGTGTTCATGTTCGCAAAAATACAAAGAATTTAATTGTATGATGTTACGAAATGGATTGTAGACGAAATGGTAGTACCGACGTTATTACATTTAACAACTTGAGGGATGTAAAATTATGCAAACTCAGTGAAGGTTGTACTAGTTACCGTCACTATTTGGTCGTTTTATACGCAAAGGTTTGCAAATGAAGTTACATTAGGTCTGGGGTGTTGCACACGTCCCAGGCAGTATTTTTTGCTCGGTCCACATGAGATGAGCAAGCGCCAGCAAAAAATAGGCAATTCTGTTGATACCCTCATAAAATCGTCAGCACAAACGTGCTACCATCTACGGTTAGTGCTGAAAATTAGTTAGTCGAGGTCTATTCTCTTAAAATGCCAATTTATAAAGTGTAAAATAAGTAATTAAGGTATATGCTCATTACTGCATATCCAAGGTGAAGCGTTCTCACATCAGTGGTTCTCTAAAATTTAGAGAATAAAGTTATTTAGAGTCTAAATAACTTTATTCAAAATTCGTTTTCCCAAATATCTTTTCTTTATTTACATAGCTGTTAATGAAAAGAATGTCACAAGCATGTAATTGTATCACCAGCAAATTTATCAATAAAACTGTTATTAATTAGCAAATAATAAAATAATTCTAATTTTCCTTCATATTCGTTCCGCTGGTACCTCTTGTTGTCATTTAAATTATTTGTATTTTTCAGTATTTAGTTTCTTTCTTCACGTATTTACTTCATATTTATTTTGCTATTTAGTTGAAACTCATAGAAAACTCACAAATAAAATTAATTGTTAAGTTGGTTAGTATTCCGATTAAGTAAAATAAGATCTTTTTTTAAAATCGATACTAGATGAAGAGGAATAAAGATAGAGACACGATTTTTGGTACACATATTTATAATATGTGAAATTTAAGTATAACCTTATAAAATTTTTATAAAATACAAAATTGCGGTCGGGACGGCCGGTTGATGACACGCGTTCGGCAGAATTTCTTCATTTGCGCAACACAGTGCAGGAATCACAACATTGATCTGTAAAAAAAAAACAAACATTTTTCTGTTGGTGGGCAATATTATTGACGATAATATGTTGAGTTTTCAAACAAATATTGAATTTTACTATGTTAATTAATTTTAGTGACTTAATTAATTAACTATTTAAAAACTACAATGGCCTTAAGAAAAACGTTTTGCGTTAATATTGTTATAAATGTGTAAATTTTTGTGGGAAACAAATAAATCCATAGGTGCTTTTCATATCCAACATTACTGATAGTAATTCTTTTTACAAATACCTAATTATATAAATGCATATAACTCATATAATTGTATGTATAGTAGTCGCTCGTTAGATAAATCATTGTCTCTTTTCCTTTAAAGCCAGTCAACCGATTTTAAACAAATTTGGCGCACATATAATATGAGTGTCCAATTAACTGTGCTCGTTATCTAATATACATCTTAAACTACACTTCATAACCCTAACAAGGAATAGTTCTTTTTCTGTCCAATGTAATTTCCGAGATATCTAGTCGCATTTATATTATTTTAAATTTGTATTATTGTAAATTTGTCAGCTACAGTTATGATAATCGGTTTTGTTTCCCTCCTCAGAAAAGATTAATTTACACTTAATCTTTTTTTTTTACTAAATGGTGGAGGAAAAGTGTTTACCCGCTGAATGTGAAACTATGACAAAATATGAAAAGGACAAGATAATATGGTAGAAATGTTGAATGATTCAGGAAGGGAAGAAACCTGAATTAAAAAAATGGATACAATGAAAACTATATCATAAAATATCTTAAATGTAGAATAAACGCAACGAAACATGATAGATTCATATTTGAAAGGTATGAATAAAATATATAATAATAAATTAAGCGAAACGTTCAATTCAATTTTAAATTAAAAATAATTTGCCCAGCCGGTACCGATCAATACCTTAGACATCTGCAGGTCAAATTTGTAATAAATTGAATGTTTTTTTTTTTCTCTAAAGACGTACGAGCACTGAATTGATGCTCTGAATCATAATAAATAATAAAGTTTATAGGTATATATTATTAGTTTTATCCTACTCATACTTTATGATCTTACTCGTGAAATATAATAATATTCACATTTTATTTCCTCTTGTGCGAAAGTAGTTGGAGATACAATTTACGATAATACTCCCAAAATAATGTCGCTTATGTATATTTCCATTCAAATTTCATACTTTCTATTTACAATAAGTTATTTATTGAGAGGTAGGTTCTGATTTATAACTAAGTAATTTCCTCGTCAATGCGTCAGTATGGAAATGTATAATATGGGCAATCTTGAAAATAAACTTGTTATTCTCTATATAACTATATGTGTAGGGTTTCCGATTGTGTCCTCGGGGTATATCGAGGCTATTTGCATCGCAATTAGGGTAGGTTGGGGCACTAGGGGCTAATTTCCCCGTTTGACACGCCCGTCCAATGATTGCTGATAACTTCACTGCCTTGTAGCTAATGTAATTCTATCTAGCCATCGACTATTTCATCCAACGTTGATTTGATTGTGTATATACCAAATACCAACATATTTGACTAACTTGTTTTGCGTTTAAACTCAAATTGGTTGCTGTGTGTAAATACTGTTTGCGAAATTCTTTAATTCTCATACGGTGAAAAGCACATTCCGGAATTGCCAGTTATGCTAACTTTATTTAATTAATGTGAGTTTTACTTTTGTTACGTTATTAGGAAAGAGTATGACGTATTTAAACCTGTCTTTTAATAATAAAAACTAGCAATCGTAACAACTCTATGTAACATTGTCACTCCTGCTGAAATATCTACCTATTTTGTTATTCTGTTAAACAATTGACATAAAGAAATTTTATAAAAATCAATAGCGATTTTCTTAAAACTAGTATCCATCTTGAAAAAAAATCCAAACAAAAGTTGTGCGAAATATTTATATCTTTCATTTTTATCATACCTATTTTACTGGAAGTGCAGCCATTTCGATTATGATGCAGAAAACTGCAAATATCGACTGAAGTAAACTAGAACTTTCGGTTTGATTATTTCTTTCCAGCATAAGAAACACACGCACACACATAAACACATATACACGCGCATATACACGGCAGACAAAAATATTTAGACTCGATTCAGCTCCATTATTTTTATTTTATTAATATAGTTACTGTCATTACTTACGCCAGTATTCAGGAATTCTAAACAAAAATATTTGCTGCAATATTTTCAGTAGATTTAAATTTTATTTTTATCTCAGTGCATATTTAAATTCCCATGTTGCTCTGTGGTTTTTCGTGTAGCGGCACTTCGCTATTAAATAATTATTAAGCTCGAAACCCTCACCATAGCAAGCAAATAATTCAGATCTACAGTATTGTATGAAGTAGAAGAATATAAATGTATAACCGTGATGTCTAAGTGCTCCGTCGGTCACCGACTTTACGACATCCGAACAAATTGACAGTGTGCCTGTTTTATCTAGAATCTGCCGGGTTTAGTCCTCGCTACTCGACCTCCCTAGTGGACGAAAGGCCCTTGGGGCGCTTACGTAACTAGCCACTATACATCCCCAAGGAGCTGTGCGTCTAAGATTGAAGTGCCAGAAGTTTAATCTGCACAAAACATATTCTTTTTAACATCGGATTATATTTTGCAACAAGACGTGATAAGAACACATCATGTGATTTTTGCAATTTTTTTATTTTTCTTCTGAACAATTACGTTGTTTTTTTTCAACTATGTAACTTAATATGCAGAAATATTACCTCATTAGTTCAGTCAATTTGGGGGTAATTTTAACGGTTTTCGCTTGGCTTTCTAGCTATATTTCTTTGTTACAACTAAATAAAAGCTCTGCGACAAGAGATCCTAGAATGTCCCAAATATATATTTATTAATCTAAATATATGGTTGGAATAGAGGTGATATACTTAAACACTAATGCACCTCTTCATAGAGAAAAATTCCATCCTGTTTTAATTTATGTACAACCGCATAAGTTTATTATTTTTTTTATATAATTTAGTTTTGGTCTAAAATTCTTCTGTATGATCATGGTAGTAAATGTAATATAAATCTGTACATTACAATTAGATTGTAATATTATTCATAATTTTCGTCATTTTCTTAACGACAGAGAGATAATAGTGAACCTATTTCCACTAAACTGTCTGGTTAACGTGACCAATTGTGCCTTGAAATGTCAATTTACCAACTTAAATAATTTATCAAACTAACAATATTAATTTTGATTTAAGTTGTTTGTGTCAAATCTCTTGCAAACTGTCAGTGCCAATCAACAAAATCAATCTCCATGGTTTAAACTGTGACTGGTCAAAATGTTAGTAATACTTGCAAAACTAACAAAAAGATTTGGATTAATAAACTAATATTATAGGAACTTATTATAAAGAATATAATTTGAGAGGTATTTACCCTCAATATGAATTTCAAAGCTATATAAATTTATTTAAAGTAAAGCGATTTTATATATAACAAACATCGCTGGAACACACAATTTTGCTCGTTAACTTATTCAAATTAATATATTGGTTGCCAAAAGCAGCTTTATTGATTTATAACGAAATCATTATGTTTGTAATCTGATATTTTATAAGAAAAACGACTCATTTATATCGTTGTTATTCTACAAGACCTTTTATTCGTTATAAATATGTCAGGCGAAATTATAATAGAGTGAATGTAATTTAAGCTAAATAAATCATAATTTTATATTTCTGAACGCTTACAATCACGTTAAATTAAAGTGAAATATATTATACGAGACTTTAAATCATACATACATACATGCATAACATGCCTTTTCCCATAAAATAGGGTGGCAGAAAACTCTGAACATTCTTTCATATCTTACCAATCTTTCACCATTCAACTCTAGACACTTCTTTCAAATTAATAATTACAATTGTAATATTGATTTGCGAATACATTTTATCATATCGATTTTAATTTAAAAGTTTGTTTTTAACTGTACGATCTACTAACTTATAAATGAAATCATTTTTCGTTTTGTGTATTTGGTTTTAGTGTTTGGATATATTAGAAAATTTTATCATACTTTGTTACGGTGGTAGTATGATAAAAGTTTGCCCGTTTGAAGTAAACATTGTTACGTAACAAACCCCCTTCACCACCAAGTGGTGTGATATATATAAGAAACTGAAAATTGTCAATGTTAGATATTTGTCGACTATCTTAAAATTGGACAATAAATGCTTTTTGAATAATTATATAAATTTATGATCAAAAATAAATTCTTATTTGAATTTCAGTCAAATTAAAAATTGGGTCAAATAACATCAGCGTAAAATTTTACTGGCAAATGTCCCATTCTTCTGAAAAAGTACTTAACTAAATATCAGTTGCAGCAGTTTTTCCTCCATAGTAAAGTAATATACAGATCTTATTTCCGAATAAGTACATATATTTTGCCAGACATTTCTTTTGGAGACTTTTATTCGTGAACAAATACTTCTTACGTTAGTACGCGTCTAACCTCTGGTTTAATGTTTCTGAATTAAAATTAATCATGTCTACTGTCTGATTTTTCTGTATGAAACTGTTACAGCGTAAAAGTTAATTTAGAATATTAGGATGAAAGGTCATTCTCAGATTAAATGTACATATACTGTCTTTGCTTTTAATATAGGATGAAAAATGAAATATTACAATTTTTAGCCTGTGGCCCATCTTTTAAAAAAACGTCATGTAAGGTGGCTTATTGCTACCGGTAATATTAAACGATGAATATTTGATGAGCACATTGCTATTATGATGCCCCTGTTTTATCATAAAACACCGTTAGACTAGTTATTACACCACCTGAGGCTATCAGTTGATTCCCTCCTGCTGTTGCATGAACCCATGAATTTCAAATTGGTATTAATAAATGTCTCGCTGAAAATTTAGATCGTTGATAAAAGATCACTAGCTTTAAAATTTTATTAAATTACTGTTTCACTGAATTTTCATGAATGTCTGCATAGTTTGTAACGGATTCAAAAATTCTTTCACAGATATTCATTTCACATCACCCCTAATTCTGAAAATCATATCATATGCTTGGTAGCATGGTAGTCGCTCGCTCGCAATGTTACCACATATTGTCGCCTTTTCTCCTCTGAAGATACCGAGCAGATTTCAACGAAATTTGGCGCACATATTGTGTGAGTGCCCGATTGAATCCGTTCGCAATTCCAATCCGATTTGTACCGTACTGCAGGAGATATTGAGCCCTAAAACAGGCAGGCTCTAATATGAACTTTTGAAAAAAATTGATTATACCAATAAAATCTACGCAAAATTATAAATTTTTGCTGTATTAAATTCATGTATAGCCGAAAGTCGTAAAAAAGTAATGAAAATCATAAATTTTAAAATAAATTGCAAATATGTTTTTTTTGTTTATTTTTTTTCTGATTTATGCCACGTTCAGAATGGGTAATATATTTATTACAGCTAATATTAAATATATACTTTTTCTAGTACTAATATAGATTATAGTACATGTGTTACAAATATTCGCCATGCCAAATTTACAAAGTAACCGAAGGCTTCGCCGATGTCTGTATATTTCTATGATGGATTATAGGTATCATTTCTTGGCCCAATATTAGGAAATAATGAAAATTAAAACTGCTTTCACAACATATATCCATAAACTAAAGAAGTTATATTACTTTTTTCAAGTGGTCAATTTATCTACAAAATATTTAATAAACTTCGTATACCAAACATCAAATAGATATCCATGAAAAACAAATGAGTGTAAATAATCATTTCTAAAAAATTGCAATTGCAGCAATATGTTTAACAAAAATAATAAATATTTTGAAATAATCTGTAATTAAATCAGTAGATACGTATGATAATAATTGACCCATTTGGATATAAAACTAAGGAAATATATACTTTAAAAAATAAGTCCTCGACGTGAATTTCGCCATATACAGTACGAATAATTTCAGAACACTGTTAGAAAAATATTAGGAAACATATTTCAATGTTTCAATAATATTTAACTTTTCCAACAGTATTCCATCTTTAAAGTTTGTTTATAATTGTATATCTGAAATTTAACTAGTTTAGCGACTCTGTTCCCTGCGTTAATTACACAAATAATTACTGTGTTCATCACATTACCTCTCAACCAAAAAGCTATGGTTAAAAACAAAAGAAGTACGTCGGTTTTCCACATGCACGATTTTCATTAAACTTTGCACATAAATTTGCGTAACTTTTCGCCATAAATTTTCACTACCACTATTTAGTTTGTAATTATCATACTGCCACTTACTATCAAAGATTAAACTTATCCATTTTTACAACAAAATTTGTAACAATCGTAACTTTGCGCGAAATTTTGTTCTGAAATTGAAGTATGTAGTCAAGTGACAAAAGTAATCTAAAACTCGTGTTGACTGAGTCATTTTATTTTGTCGCACTGTTTCAAAACAACAATAAACTCCATACAAAAAAGTAAAATGATTGCAATGAAAATGTAATAAGACCGGCATTGCTGATGTTCGCAATACATTTTCTACGCTACCATAACTGACATAGATACAGAGAAGTATTAAGTACTATTTTTAGCATAGACGTTGACTGCAGAACCATGAGGGCGGACGCCCCCATAGTTTTGCAGTTACGGGGGCAAATGTATCATTTCACATCCTTGTTAATAAATAATGTAACTCGATAAGATTCTCATGTGACATAGATTTATTTTATTTTTCTCATGAAGTTTCTTTATAATAAAGTATTATGAAATATAGTTCATACAATTTTAAATATTTTATAAATTAATAATATTATACGCATTTTGGGTAGATCATATCATATTTTTACTATTTTTCTAATTTATAATATTTTACAAACCTTTGGAACCCCTTTTCACTAAATTATTTCTTATATTAAATATTAAATGTCACATTAATTAAGTATATTATGTTTTTTTTGCTAAATAATTGACAGGCACAGTTGATACAATTTATGTGAAAATAATTATAATAAGAACAAATTATGATAGCCATTTTCTTGTTTCCGGTATTTTTTTTGAAAAAAAAGTTCAAATAAAGGTTGTACAAAATGCTACTATCTATAATTTTTATCCTAATGATTTTTCTGTAAGTATTTTTGAGTAATTGCAAAATCCGCAAAAAATGACTAGAGTAAACATGCACTTCCGGTTTGAATATTATTTTCAAAAATAGAAGGTTTTCTCCTAGGATAGCCTCGCACAAAACAATTAATAAAATTAAGACAAAGCGAGCACTACTAACTACCAGCAACAATTGCTAACTTGAGTGTTTTACAAATATCATTATTTATATTCCAAGAAGACTATTTCTGAATTATTGTTGACATTTATTTCTAAGTCCGTCCCTTATCTTTCATCATCGATACGTCCGCAGATACAAAACGAGCACTTGTTTCGTTGCCAGTAAAACAATAATTGAAAGCCATCTTGGATGATATTTCACGCTCGCGAGATGAAAATTGAACAGTTTTGTAACGTATTTGTTTTGTTCTGACCCCAGCACAGCACACAGAAGCATACGTGTTATGTAATCGATACAATCATCAATTCCATCACTTATACTATACAATATCAGATATCGACCAAATACCGAAACAAATGTATCCCGTCGCATTACAAACCTATCACTATAATTCGGCGGTTTCCATTAATAACATTTTCAAAATAATATTAATATGTGATACTAAAATCAATCAAATATGTCTTAAAATGGCGTTTTCTTCTTGTTTTTCTATGAATTCAATCAAAGTAGTTTTTCACAAATTATTTTAAAAGATGTATACTTCAAAATAAAGTTAATACAATTATGAGTATGAATTTGTTATAAAACCAGAAATTTAGACATTGTTATTTTTTGTATAATTGTTAGTTTTTATATTAGCAAATTCCTCGAATAATTAATTCAAAATAAGTTTAAATTTAAAAAACTTTTCAAACTTATTAGAATATTTATTTATTTCATTTTGTGCAGCCATTATCAAAATGACAGAAAAACAGCAAGAATAGACATGTACTTTTGGTTTAAATATCAACAAAAGATTATCTTCCGGTGGGTATACAAATCGTAATTTCATATATGTTCGAGCTTAAGCGTATAGTCATTAAATATTCTCAAGAATAATATTTCCATTAGAAATATATATTTAAAAACATTAATTTCATATTTAAAACAAGTATTGGTTTTCACCAATGCTTAAGGTTTATTTGTTTTATAGCTCTATCTATTAAAAAGATTTACATCCATTTCATTATCGCAATTTATAAATTTAAAAGTTAGTCATATAATCAATTTTTTATGTCGTGTTTTTTTTAAGCCTAATAACTGCTAAATACAAAGTTAAGTGAATTTAAAATGCAAGCTGCACAAATACCACCCATAGAAACCAAATTTGGTGTCAATCCGATCGGTATCTTTAAAGCAGAAAGGCCGACACATTTTAGTCTTACGAGCGATTTCTTTACTTTATATTTTTGGATTGAAGATGATGTATACTGTTACTTTTCCAATTTATGCTCTTGCATATGTAATTCGAACAAAAATTGTAAATTTTGGTAGTAATTATTTAAATCGCTAATATAAAGCATTTTGCACAGATGTTTGATATTTATTACATATATATGCTTATTTTTTGTAACTATAATGTAGATAAAACTTATTTTCAAAAGAATTAATCTTGTTTTTCTACAAGTTCTTGAGTAATAAAATAAGGTATTCGATTTAATTCATTTGTATAAGACACAATAAATTTAGTAATTTGTATTTCTCCCAGTCAATATTATTCTTTACTTTCGCTTTCTATTTGTACAAATACCAATATCCCAACGGAATGTATATTTGCAGTGCTATTCGTGAACAGTATTTTTTCCTAATTCTTTTAAGGATTACTAGCAAACAGTATTTTATTACTCTACCTTTTTAGCTCGCGAACATACGTAAAGTCACTTTCTTTTCATATAGCGAAAATATTACATTCATCACAATATAGCACTAGCATCATTATATACATCACACATACATTAAAACAGCAAGAATTGATGATAACTACTTTCATTAAATTGAATATAAACCTATACATTAATATTTGATTCGTATTTATCCTACCTAATGAATATTCTTAGCTCGTTATGCGTAATGCAGAATAGCTACGTTAAAATGTTATAACTGTAATATTATCTGTTTCAAAAAAATCTTTCACAGAACAGAGCTGACAAACTTAATAATATACATTGTTATTTGACCTTTGATGACAGGGCTGTGAAACTGATAAAAATAAGTGCGATTTTCTTTCTTTTCTCAAATTTTTTTTTTGTTGAGTATTAGAAGAATAGAATAAGGTCTGTTCACCCCGAACCGAGACGGTATATAATTAGTAATGCTCCGTTGAGCAAATGCAGCTACCAGCCGTCATCGCGAAAAGATGTAGAAACGGGTAAAGAACATTCAAGGGTGTTACGCCGGCATACCAAAAATTACGTTATTATTCCATGCTTTTGAACAAATCGTTTTTATCTGTTTGGTTTCTTGCATACTCTTTTTTTGTGCTTATGTATCCATTTCGTTTTTAGTTCTTCATTCATTCGAATATTATCATCGATCATTTTAAAATTATAAAAATATATTTTAATAAATTTATCTAGTTCAGAAATAATTTCTAGATTTTATTAATATATTATTATATATATATTATTATTAATATATTATGTTAATATATTTGGACTTATGTGTTTTTAAAATTTAAGCTTTCTTATTTGAAAAGTCTTATTCTAAAAAATACCATATTGCTGAGGTAAGAAACGAATATAATTTAATGTAGCCACGAGACGAGACGAGAATTCATTAAATCTTTCTTGGCTCGAGGTTTGAGATAAAGATTTCAGTTTGTTTTATTCCGGAAAATTCCGCTTCGAAATGTTAACTTTTATATTACAACTTCTTCCTTGCCCCAATTACAGAGCAATTAATTATATTACATACGTGTGTATAAATATTTTTTGCATGAATAAATTGAATTGCGCATTTAGAAAAAAATTACTCTTGTGAAATTGAATCTTATAAAGTGTAATTATTTATATTGTTAGCCTGGTTAAAATAAAACTACCTAATTTTCTTTTCAATATAAGTATTAGCAATCAAAATGAAGATTGCGTTTAAAAAATTCATTTAATTTCTTATTGAATGATGTCTATTGATTTATTTGGAATCAGAAGTTGATTGAAAATAAATCAAGAAAAGCTCAACTGACGGTTCTAGCTTCGATTCTAGTCTTGTGCTTATAGAGCAATGTTCCTCAATCTGCGGGGGCCTACTTTGAGAAGAACGAATAGATTAAAAATGGGCGCAATTTAAATTATATTCATTATTATGGGATTACCAAACTAGTACGAATAAAGAAAGAAAAGTGCTTTCACTAAAAAGGTTGAAATAACTGGCTTAGCGTAAATCGAGCGTAAAAAACCGCACTATTTTTAGTTCTGCAATGGCACGACTGTTTGTTATCTCCATTGAACGCACGCAACCACATATGATCCTAGCAAAGGATCTACTCATCTTCATTTTATCCCCAAAAGAAAAATATCTAATATGGCACATAAGTTTTCGTTAATATCTGGTTTTTTGTCTTACACATTGTTATCTAATTATCATTATTGATAAAATTCTAAAATTACGGCACACTTTAATCTGAAATACTACTTAGTTCATATTTAGAATGTACTTGTATTTAAGTGTTCTGCGTGATTTTAATTGTATCAATTGTCGTAATCTGCACGAATCTTGGGGATTAATTTGTCAATAAATATAATATAAACCTACACATGACAATTTAATTGAAATTTAATACGTATTTATTGCATTGGCTGGCTTTTAAACCAAAGCATGTATTAATTATTAGTAATTTTCATATCGCATTTATAAAATTAATAAGTTAATAAATAAGTTATCTTTCTAACGTCATCCATAGAGTTGTCAACCTGCTTCTTAAATAATTCATATTAATTACAATTATCGTAGCGTCCATTTTTCGGACAATTTTACTTTCTAATCTTTACTTTTCGAAATTCGTTTAAGTTACCTATATATTTGTAGTGAACTGAGTTCTAGTCAGTGATTCTAATTAATCATCGGTAATTACTGTTATAATTGTTTTAAATTATATCATATGGTTTTTAAATATCGTATACCCCTACTTAGCGTGAAATTTTGAATTATTAACTATATAAATATTAAAATCTCTTTGTGTTCGTAATATTTAATCATTTGCATTTTGGTTGTCGCATCCAAAGTCAAAATATGCCGTAATACTGCATTTTATTTCATTTATTATTGAAATCATTCAATATTTTATACGTACATACATGCCTATTTCATCAATGGGGTTGCAGAAAAACCTTTACATTCTTTCACATCATGACAATCTTTCGCCATTTAATTTTATCCTTACACACTTCATACACGCTCATGTATTCCGCTTGCTTACAACTTTCCTTTCACGTAATGCATGTTTAATCAAATCCTTCTTTCGTTCAATTTGTCATTTTCACCTCTCAAAAATTTCATATTCACAGCAGTCACACGCTTTTTATGCTCGTTTTTCCAAACCCAACATTCACTACATACATTAACGTACACAAGTACACTATTAAAATTATAATAACAGTTTAGCCTTTTTTTACCTTCGTATGCGATATAAGTATAAATTAGTTTAGCAATTATGAAAATTTTAACGGAAATACACTTTTTGATCTCCCTCAAGTCGAATCTGACTATTTCGTTTATGTATGTGGCTGTGTGTGTGAATACTCTACAACCAAAACTACCGATGCTATAATTCAAAAAGTTTAAGTAAGTATGAACCCCATGCTTCATATAGCGCATTTCGTATGAATATTTAGTAAATTAATGGCGGTGACCAATCACAGGCTAAGAAGCTGTCCACACTTTAATATATCTAGTAACTTTAAACTCAGGCTAAGTTATGCATAAAAACAAATTCAGCTTGTATAAATTAAATATGCTCCCTATTAATTTTAAGTAAACCAAAAAATATTTCATTATAAAAATGAAGTAATGATTATATAAACATTTTGGTTAATATGGTAGAAATATGCGCGAACACGAATTCACGCCGTCTATATATGGACATTTCCATATATTTGAATTTTTTTTATCCGAACCATGCATGCGTTAACAGTGGAACCAAAACTGTGATGAACACGTCGTCGTCGCTGTTCTGTATGTTGGTATTGCATAAAAAGAATGAAAATTTAACGAGGCTGAACGTTCTGAGAGCCATTATTTCTTTATCGCAACTTGTGAATCTGCAGAATATATGAATATTTTGACGTTATTATTATTAAATATGGTCTGATGCCGACCGCGTACTAAATAGTTACCTACCTATTCTAAAGGAGTAAGAATTACATTAATGTATTGTGCCAGCGAACAGAGCAGAAACGAAGATTGACTGGTACGGAAATTTGATTTTTCTAAGGTATTTTCAGAAAGACACACTTGAAAATACACTTATGTGTAGCTGAAAGTGATGAATAAAATGTCGTACTTATTCACGCTAATGTGATTCTAGCCAATGATTATTGAACAATAGCCGTAACTTGGCACAGAATATAATTTATTTTATTTATTATGCATTATTCATTCGGTTTCGTATATTATCACTAAAGAGAATTAATTCAGTTCACAAGAATTTTCTTCTTAAATTTAAGTTAAATACCAACACCAGGGATATAATATTTTGAATTGAATGTTAATTCCAAACTAACTACTCTAATTCGTTGTAAATAGTGAAAAGCATTTGCATTTTGTTGAAAATGTTTTAGCTCTTAAAATATTAATCATTAAGTTTAAAGAAGATAGCGTAAAAGGACACAGTAATTTTGCATAAAGAAGGCGTCGTCAATATCTACTATTTTTATTTTGTTTATGAAAACATTAAGTGTGAATAATAATCTTCGAATAAAGCAATATTCGTGATTATAATTTGTGTTGTTTTTCTGTTATTAAATTTTTTTTCTACTTGTTTGAATGTAATACACGAATAATAAAGCGTAAAGTTATCGAAATACAATGATAGTAAGAACCATTGTTGAGACAAAAATGATGAATTTTTTAGTTAAGTTAATTCTCGAAAATTCTCTATTAATATTTATGTTGAGCCCTATGACGTCATTTTGGTTTATATATCAAATGTAAATAATCTCAATTCTTGACGATTTAAAGAAAATTTATTTTATTTATAATAAAAATATTAGTGTAAGATTGTGCTGTATACGTTATTTTCACTACTCGCGATTCACGGTAAAGGCAACAACACATAGGTTTTTAAGTAGTATCAAGAGAAGGACTGACAGATCTGACCTTCCCTTATCATAGCTTGTTGCTGTTAATTTATGCGTTTGTTTGGTATCTATCGAAATACACATTTAATAAAATTAAATACGACAAATTATAATACAATTTGTTAAATCTTAACGTTGAATGATAAATCAATTCTAGATGCATCCAGGCAGACAACAAGAAGTACGTTGATTTTTTTAAACAACATTTTTTTAGTGCATTCAATATTAGCACAGAAAATGTAGACTATTATATGTAATTTAATACACTAATTTAGAAATAACAGGTAAATGGAACAGCTGTTTTCTTCATATATCTCTATTTTTATCGCTAATGTTAATCGCGAAAACAAACGCTTAGTGCATGATACAGAAAATGTTCTACCTATTATGGGTAATTAGCGTTTTATTTATTTATTTGCTTTAGAAAAGTATATATTAAGTTATTTTAAATTGTTCTCAATAAACAAACAATTAGTTTTAATTACTATTTCGTTATTTATGGTGTTACATAGTTTTATAAAAAAAAAATTATTCTATTGAGTAGCGCAAAGCTCCCATTTAACACTGCGTATTCTTAATTATTAGACGCGTTGTTTGCGAACAATTAATTTTTACTAGTCTTTATACTATTTTAGCATAAATTTGTAATTTTCAGTACACATTACATTTTCAAACTGTCATAAGAAATAAACAATTTTGCTCTCGTGGTTTTCTTAGTAGTTCAGTTATTTGACATGTTCAAGCACTATCAAAATTTATTTTTATACATAACGTATGAGGAAGGTAGATTCGTTTTAAGTATGCAAGTATGTGCATATGTCTTCTGTTATGATGCATGTTCAAGCAACATTCTAATGGACTTTTACATAACGTAAGTTAGATGCATATGATATGCCAATGTCTAAAATCTCAGTCATTCTTCGCACTTTATACAATATGACGTAGAGCATGTAATTTAATTGTGAAACTGTTAATGAAATTTAAATATACTGCCTGGAGCAGTGTCTAACTATATAATTGTATTGACATGACGCACATTAAATAACTTGTATTATTATACGCTGAAAATGTAATCTTAAATATCAAAAATATGTATACATAATTTCAACATACTGTGCTATGTAGTAGTACAGAATACTAAAATAAATAGAAAGTAATTAGCGGTTCTTAAGCAACTGAATTAATGCATGCACTGTTTTCTGTAATTTGCAAACGCGAAACTTCCTTTATACTTCAGAAGTAATTTAATATAGGTATGTAGTTAGTTTGCAAATTACTGTTTATTTAAATATGTATTTACGATAAAATTACTGCCTAATAATTGCAGTTTTGGTAAATGTGTGCCCTATATTTTGCCGAAATTATTGGCTTACGTTTTCAGTATAAGATGCAACAGCGTATTTATGATGTGATTTTAACTATACTATTTGATTGTAATATGTTTAATTGACTTTTAAATAAACAAAGGTTCATAATACGAAATTTAAAAAGGTACTTACGTGTACCATAAGCATTCTTAACAAATGTTGTCAAATATCTGTATTAATAAACATAATATTTATTATAACAAATACAAAGGTAGATGTAACAATGGTAGAAGTCTCTTTTTTTACTTTCTTATTTAAGTGTATTTTAAATGTGTGTGTGTAGATTTTATTTGAAGTAGTCAATAAGTTCGGAAATTAAGAACCAAGTAGATTTAAAATACAGGAGGCACGAGTTTTGTACTCATAAATAATGTATACAAATTTTGATATCAGTCCGTTCAGTATATTCAAAAGAGTTAGAGAGACAAATTTTGGTCTTACGAGCGATCTGGTATACCAGCGACAACTAACATGCACACACTAAAAAGTACCTTATGGAAGAGCTACATAAAAAATATCGCCATCAACACAGCAAAACCAAATATCTGATAATCGGTAACTAACTATTGAGGATACATAAAAAAGCATCATAAATCGAAAAATTAAAGACTTCTATAGCAATTTGGTTTATGTAGAATAAATAGAATGGATGCAAAATTCAATGTATTCTTGCGAAACAAAATACTGAATTCATAATTTATAATTATCTGTTTTTTTCCCAAATATAAACTTTTAATGAAGTTGTATTCGTTGTATTTATAACTTTAAGATTAAGACTTTTATGTTGTTTTAAGATATGTTTTAATTGTTTTAATCCCTATGGGGATTTGCCACCAAATTCAAGTTTTTGTTGGTAATCAGTATAAATTTGATTAAATAAAGATAATTTTATATTTTCAATAACCTTTTTATAATTCGCAAAGAATCAATATTTGAAATATCTCACAGCGAAACACGATTCACCTAATTAAAGTTGCTAATCTGTTTTTATATTGTATTTTTATATCCATTTGTGCAAATTCAGAATTGTTTTGTTCTTTGGTTTTGTAATGTTCTGAAACTAGAGCTGTACAGAATACAGGGAAACACAAATTACTAAATATTTTACACTGGTTTGTCGGAGTTGGTTCCGGCGAATTCTTCAGATAACCGGAAGCGGCTGTTGTTTCAACGGCGTACAACAAGAGCGTTATTGTTCAGACAGTTACACAATTTAGCACCATACATGATTTACGAGCATACTAGAATAATTTTAGATTATTAAAATTTTGACATTTATGCTTAACGTAATATCAGTAAAACATTAGTATGCAAATTATTAAATATTAAGCCATTCTTATGGCACATTTATAAATGTAAATTTATTCCAAAATATATTTTAGTCGTAAACCATTTTTTTCTTCAAATATCTGGAAAATTCATATGCATATATTTTTTATACAAATACTAGGGAGAAACTGTCAATCACGACGAATTTTATTATTCTTTTTGGTTATAGTGAGTCTTTGTGACATTTCACGTCGTGCTTAACAATATCTGCAGTGTCTTGCACTGAACGCTCTTATACGTATTTTGTTTAGATAATAAGTCAATAAAATATAATTATTCATTATGTTCTTTTTTTTACGCTTTAAAATAAACAAGCAACCTACCTACAATATCGTATTTTTGAAACACTTTTTCATTAAATATATTTCTTACAATAAATATTAAATGTAAAATTCCAGTCGATTTTGTTTTTTCTGTTAAACAATTGATGGGCTCAATTGATACTATTTATGTATTAAAAAAAATTTACCTAAGTAACTATGGCAACATAATTAAATATTTAATAGTGGTTTTATAATAATCGGTACACTTTTTGGCCAATAAGCCCTGCGGGATTTAATCATCACACCTAGACCTAAAATAGCAAACACAAAATATAACCGTCAACATTTTTGTATAAATGTAACCTGTTTAAAAATGATTGAGCACTAAATGATTCAACTGTATCAAATTAAATGCACTAATTTTTATTTCAGTACTATAGTGACGTTATTGAGATACCTCTGTAGAATATTTAATTCAAATATTCTTTGTTTGCCTTATTTGCGTTATGTTAATAACTTAATAAAAAGTTTATGTATTCTATACATTCGTTTAGCATTATATGCAAGTGGAAATTTGGTTGTTTGATATAGAATATTTAATATTTATTTCATGTACAGGTTTTTTATATTTTAAAAAGAGGTAGCAAATCTTCAGTGAGTGGTATAATAATCAAACATAGATAAATAAAAATAGTATATACATGCAATCTGTAGAATATTGTATATGATATATTATTTATGGTATTAGATACAGGATCTGGCCATGTCAGATTGGGTAAATAAAAAACTTGTTATTTATTATCGCAAAATTACTGCGTTGAGAAGTGGCTATAAATAAAGCTACCAAGCTTATAAATATTTTTACGTCGTGCTACCAAAGTAAGTGTAATAAATTATAAACTAAAGTTCGGATGTGCTTTTTCTGTTGCAGGAATTTGCCACGCTTACCAAAGAGTTAAACCAATCCAGAGAACATCTTCTTGAGCGGGAAGAAGAGATTTCAGAGTTGAAGGCTGAACGAAATAATACAAGGGTAAGTTTCAATTCTTCTAAATTGGGTAGAATGACTAATTTGACGGAACATCAGTGCACAACTGATTCATAGCAAATTGAATTATCTTAAATATTTTGCACGTAGATTTAAACTCTTCTCCTTTTAGTACTAATAATTATAATGATTGCAAAACATTAATTAAATTAGAAAATAGAACAATTAAAAACTAACTTCAGCTCATAAACTAGCAGCTTATGAAAAGCTACAGTTTTATCACATTAAACATTTTGCAGAGACGTTTTAAATTTTTCAAAAATACATCATTTCTATAGATAAAATACTTAACTACTTTTTATTCGTATTTAATTTAATTCAGATTTATTTACCCTCAAAAGTATTGTTCTCGTAAATAACAAAAAAAAATCATTGGGAGTTAAATAAATCATTCTCATACTCATGACTTCTTTACTACATGCCAGTATTTGTTAATTTCGAATCTTTGCTACATTTTCAACCTCCTGAATGATGTCTTCTTTAAGCTTTGTAAATTAACTGACTAGTCTTTTCTAAATTCTTTAGAAATATTCAAATTTCTCTCAAGCATTCCTAAAGCTCCTAAAATTTACAACCAGCAGACACTTTTCACTCAATTTCGCAATCATACTTTCCATCACTAGAGAATAAGCAAAATATTTAGAAAAATATCTTCATTATATTTGTTTTGTTACTATACAAATAATAAATAAACAAGTATTAATTATTATTCTTTCTTTCGACATGAATTTGCTATTGTTACATTAGATTATAACTATTTGGGCAACCGTAAAATTTTATACAAATTAAATATGAATATGTAAGCTACAGAATATCACAGAATAATATCAGCAAGAATGTTCAGTTTTATCTACAGGTGTTTTTTTTTTAATTTGTTAAAGGCGACATGAAGGAGGATTTAGTTATGTTTTGTATACAAATCTACTTTATTGAACCACCTTTTATTGCCAAAGTATAAAAATATGAAAGTACTACTAACCTTCACAATGGGGAATATACATTTTTTTTAAATTTCACGTTAAAGTACCTACTGATTAAACATGATTGACTAATCAGTTGAAGGTTGCTTAAAAATGAAACATTATTCCAATTTAATTTGCTTATTTATCCCAGTAAACCCTAAACTAGTTTGATAATTCAGTACCTACTTTATGAGATGAACGCCGCGTTTAGATCTTTGAACCAGCAAAGTATATTTATACTAGTTGTTCATTATATTAAACTGTTCACTGAACAAAAATTATACACCTCACTTAACTTTTGTAACCTTTTATCATATATTCGGCGCTAATTTTATTGAAACAATTATTTTCGTAATTACATCACACATGATACAAGAGTAGGTATTTAATTAATTATTCTCAATTCCACCATTTAAATCATTCGTATTTAACAATTAAAAACAGTAAACAAGTAAACAGATGCAAGACGCTACAATTCCTAATGGAGTAAGATTTATTGGGTTATATATCGCGTACACAATTTTTTTATAATGAATGATTCTGAAAGTTCTCATTCTATTAACTGCGCACATTCGTATTTAGTTTTCTTTATGAGGATACTTTCAATAGGCTTAAACACCTTTGTTATAATAGACAAGATTATTATTGTCTAGGAAGAAAAATTATAGCATTATTTTGTATTGTTGTTTTTATTATATAACGTATAAATTTACTTTGAAAATTTGTCCTTAATTATTCATTATTGAAATTTGTAAGGTGGCAGTCACACAGCGAATGAACGCCGTTCGCCGTTCGATAATTTGTTGATTTTCGCCACAAAATAGAAAACTAATTAGTATTTTGTCACTATTTATATAAATTTAATACTGTCACGTAAGAAAAAAAGTATCTACAATGTCTTGCACCTTTCTTATACGTATTTTGTTTTTTGTTATTAAATTACAACATTTTAAACATTTCAGACTTAAAACAAAATATTTAAATATAAAATTTTATAAACCTTTAATACTTTATCACTAAATAAATTTTCACGATTTCTTCAGTATTGTACACCAGAATTCCTTTGTAGTTTTTGCCCCTTTATTTGCATGCTAACAAATAAGAATTTCATATTCATCGAAACGTATTCGATTTACACAATTTTTGAGTTGAATTTATTTTTCTTTTAAGAAACAGTTGAGAGGAATTAGCATTCGGTATGCTTATAATATTTTGGTTATTCAACGTGTTATTTCAGGAAAATTTTATCATTAAATTATGATGTTTATGTATGCGAGTCTAATATTTAATATTTTATAGTGAAAATGAAAATTGTTTTATTTCTATGTCAATATATACTTTTAAATCGTTACAGTTATTAGAATTAGCAGAACACCTTCAAAAAGGCACCAGGAAAGTTTTCTAGAAGAAGAAAAAAATTATAATATGTAAATATAAAAAAGAAAAGCACACGTGCATTGAATAATCATTGTGTATTTATGATTTTAAAGAGGAACATCACTCTTTTCTGTTTTTTTATTCTTGTACCCAACTTCCTTTAAAATATGTAAGAGAATAATAAATATTGTTGATTAAAAGTGGGCACAGTACGATATAAACTCTATTCACTTCTTTTACTTATATTTCACAAGTAATATGGCTACATTTATCATTCTAAATAAAACCAAACCTCCTTAGATATTTAAGTAAATGACAAAACAAAGTAACCACAGAAGAAGATAAAAATGATATAAACTAGATTTTTGAACTTTTTAGCTGTGGCCGTCACCTCAAGGAAATAAGAACACTGGTTAAAATATATTGAAAATTACGCAAAATGTACCGAAAAATCCAGTTATTAAATAAAAAGTGTTTCAATTGCATTATATTACATTTTATTTATCAAACAAATACGTAAAATAGATCTTTAAAATAATTTCTAACAAAAATTTCGTAAGTACAAAGCATGAACTAGAGTCAAGGTCATTTTAAAATGTTTCCCTTTCACCATGGTCCGAACATTTTTCTGTAATTTCTAAAGCTTATCATTACATAACAGAATGTTATTACAAGAAGTATTTTGACGGATAAAAGATACGTTGGGTAAACATTTGATCGGCGCTTGGAAAAATGTGTTGACAGGTGCCGTGTCACAAGGGAAGCGCCATTATTGGGTTTCTTTTCGGCACATGACACATCCTGGTTGCTTTTACAATCGGCGAGCATGTTTAACCGTTATTTACCGGCAGCAAGGGACCCGCTCTCTCCACCAATGAGAATTGATGGATACGCTTTCGCTTTGCGTCCACCAACTCTAACACATCCATCCACTATTTCACTTCGAAGTTAATTTATTGACTTTGAGGATTTTCTGTTAATTCTTTCTATTTATTTGCGTTCAATCAGTAGACAGTTTTTTTTTAACCCACAGTTTTAAATTCTCTACAGAAACGTGTATATTTCTTTTGGGAAGGAATTAAAGAGATTATAAACTACAGCTTCGTTAGTAAGACTTAACACAGCCAAGTAAAGTATTCGAACCACCAAGTCCACAGAGACATGCTTCTTATTCGTAAAAATTAAATTAAATCGTTTTCGTCTAGTTTTCTAAATTTATTTTTAATTCTCTCGGGTCTCCCTCGGTCTCGGGTTAAATAGCTTGGAGGTCGTATATCGTGGGTCACGACAATATTTTCGAAAACACACATATTCACAAAATTCAGGGTAAACGACAGACCTATAGTTTTATATGGTGGAAAACCATAGCTAGCTTTTGTTAAAAGACTATATAATGGTGTTTGGTGTGGATTCGTGACCTCATAAACTTTTTTCCTTCATAATGTGTAAAATAATTGTGATTTATTTTTGTGTGACAGTTACTACTTGAGCATCTAGAATGTCTGGTTTCGCGGCACGAGCGATCACTCCGGATGACGGTGGTGAAACGCCAAGCGGCGGCCCAGTCAGGAGTGTCCAGCGAAGTAGAAGTACTGAAGGCCCTGAAAAGCCTCTTCGAACACCATAAAGCCCTCGATGAGAAGGTGTGATGAACAATTTACACACATTTTGATCAATTATTTTATGTATCCATACGATTGTTACAGGTCCGTGAAAGATTACGC
Organism: Nebria salina; assembly: GCA_944039245.1. Lineage (NCBI taxonomy): Eukaryota > Metazoa > Arthropoda > Insecta > Coleoptera > Carabidae > Nebria > Nebria salina. The sequence continues at coordinate 3,259,062 of OX063268.1, forward strand.
GTTGCGTTAGAAAGAAATACAGCACTAGAAGAAGAATTAGCACTTACCAAAGAAGAAGTAAGTATAATTAAAATAAAAGTACATTGTCCTTTAATAATTAATGGGAAGCTAATGAACCAAGTAGCATATATTTGTGTTGTTATAAGACAAAAATAAAATCATAAGATTGGAATATTTATGACAATAAATATGTATTTTTATAAATCACTTTTATTAATACCAGTTAAAGTTATTTTACGGTTAAAAATGAGAATAATTTGATAGCAATAAGAAATCTCATTTTGATTAGAAGCTTTTTAGCTTTAGTTAAGAATAACTTTAACTGACAATGATAAAATTAGTAATTATGTAATCTAATAATGTTAAGATAATGTTTTGAAATGATTTAATATTTCCACAATGTCAAATATATATTGCTTGGATGGATATTTTAAAAAATTAATACTTTTCTCATAAATCATGACTTTCTAAGTTTGCGGTAGTTATAATGCAAACATCAAGTGGCGAATCACAATTACCATTTATTTAAATACATGAATAATTTCCAAATGTCTCCTTAATAAAGACCAAGAAACAAAGTTAGTCGTCGTCCGTAAATAATTGACAAACTTGTATTTTCACAAATAACCATAACACGATTTGTTAAATTATCTTCATCACATTGGACTGTGTTTTTAAGAACAACCAGCTTAGATGTGTACGTTTATTTTATGTATTGTTTTATATCAATAATGAAAGTTTTCAACTTATTATCCACAAATAATTTATATACGAAACCTAATATATACTTTTATACATTGTTTTTCTATGATTTAAGTTTTAATTCGAGTTTTTCAAAAAAACAATTACAGTATTCACAATCAATTAATTTATTTTTAATCATCACTAAACTTAGATAAATAAATTTAACATGAATTACCTAAATATAGATCGCCAATTGTTTGTATGAAAAGTTTGGAATGAATTAAAGGTTTTAGAATTCTATAAATACGTTTACGTTTTACTTTCAGAATTGAATTTGATTTGACACTATACATTTATTTATGCCATTTCTCTATAAGTTATTTATCAAAAATTGTGTTTTCTAGCAACTTTATAAACTATATAAATTCAAACAAAAATAGTAGTACTAAAATAAATAAAGACGAGAATTTATCGTTTCTAGCAAAGGTATTTACCACTAGCCTGAAAGCGAAAATATTCGATTTGCTTGGCGGTAAATTCTTATTCAAATACAAGTAAACTAGTATTTTCTTAAAATGAACTAAATATTTGATCTACACAGAACTTTTTATTCAATATAGAATATGGATGAAAATTGAATGTAGAAACAAAAAACGTTGTTGGTTTGAACAAATATTTTCTTTGGTGGTTTATTGGAAGCTCATTCTCTCTGGGTACTTCAAAAAAATGGTCAAACACTGTAAGTGCCGGAAATAATAACTTGACTATTATTAACTTTTATTTATAATAACAAATAAATTTGTTTTGGGCATTTTGCAAGTATTGAAAAATAAATAAATATTCTAAAATTTGAAGCCTATTTCTACTAATTGTAAGGAGAAATTGAATGTTGGTAAAAAACAAATTGTTCTTTATTTTAGTTACAACAATACAAATTAGGTGGACCGCCTCCGAATGTACCTGCGATAGAAGAGAAACCCAAAGAGAATGGCCAACCTGAAACCGGGGACCAACAACAAAATACAGGAAACAATAAGGCAAGTTTGTCGGTCTTTCTATAAGTGTCTTTTGTCTCAAAATGCCATCTCTTGCTTCTATAATAATTTGTTTAAAAAACTTGCATGACCAATTGAACTTTAATCATAAATAGTAATTTATATACAAAATTACAATTTGTTAAAAGATCAAAGCAATGTTACAGTAGATCAATTTTGAATTTTTACCAGTATTTTGTAAAATTCAACATCTAAAAGCAATACAACAAAAATAATTTCAAGTCCATTAAATAAAATACAGTTAAAGGAATTGACGCTATTAAATTTTCAATTACGCAAACACATTGCCAATTAAAAAAAGAAATTATTTTAGTTAATACATACATGAAAAAGATCGAAAAATTAGTAAATCTATTATAAATATATATTAATCTATTTTTACTCCTATAAATAGACAATTGTATTTATATGATTTTTAAAGAAACTTATAATCAAATAGATGTTAACTAGCATAAAAACAACTGGCGATCTCTAGTTAATTTAATAATTCTTCGTCACTGTTATTTTTTAATCATATTTATCTAAAATCACTCAGAATTAAATATTGACATTTTTATATAATTTGTAAAATCGTATTTATTTTAAGGTTGTGTTAGAAAATCACCATTTTATTTTATCGTTTCAATTATGATTTTACTATCATAAAGCAAGTAAATTAAGATTATTACAAGAATTCATTAGTTTATTAATAAATTCATAATTAAATGTTCCTTCTACTATTAAATTCCTAAGTTCTTACTGTCATAAAATAAGAAAATTAAAATTGGTAATTTATTATTGAAACCTCAAAACATGAAAATGATTATTAGATTGGCGATTATAAGGAACCATGAATTATAATTTGGTTTACCTAACAGTTTAGAGATATAAATTACTATTTTTGAAAATATTATGGAAGAAGGTTTAATTTTTAGACTTTTCTACGCAATTTTGAAGTTGCCCTAACGGCCTAATTTCGAATATCATCTTCTTTAATTAATGGTATTTTTATAAAACCGACCATTTGTTTATAAACATTATTGTAATATTTTACAAAAATTGATGCATTAAATTTGGAATAAAAATCTTCATCAAATAGATTACAGAATTAAATGTCGACCAATAATTATAATTTTTAACACATCAATTAAACATTCATGTCCTGCACTAAAAATCTATTTATAATATAATAAATTCAAAATTTTAATAAGCAAAAATAGAGAATTATATGTATATTCTGTTTAAGTATCCATGCTTCAAAATATCTATATTTAATATTTTGACATAGATACAACTTTGTAAATCAACCTAAAACTAAGCATGTATTGTGTTGTGTGCTGTCGCATGATTGTGATGTGCATTGTTGTGTGTGGCCATATAGCATTCACCAGCTGGTCGTCTGCACGTTACCACCAATGGTGCCATCGACAATGACAGCAAAGACAGCGCTAGAATTTCAGATCTTCAAGCTGCGCTTGATAAACAGGTGAGAAACAACTACAATACAAACAAGATCTTCTCAAAATATCTATAAAAATTACAAGCAAATTAATTAAGATGTATAACTAATATCGATTATTTCATCCATCCTTTTTCCGGAAAATAAAAGATTCGTATCACAAATTAGGATTGTGTAAATAACTCATACAAAAGTTTTATATTATTCCGAAGCTGTACAATATAGCATAATTATGATTTCATAACATAAAATTGCTTGATGAATATTACATATTTATTTTATAATTACAGACTGGTGAATTAAGTACATGGCAGCGACGGGTATCCGAATTGAACAACCGTATCGGTGAGTTAGAAGAAAACCTCTCAAAAGCACAGAAAGATTTGTTGAAAGCGCAAGACTCCAACTCTAAACTTCAAAGAGACCTTAAAGAGAACGTAGCACAGAAAGAAGATCAAGAAGAGAGGATAGCAACTCTTGAGAAACGATATCTAAATGCTCAACGAGAATCCACATCACTGCACGATCTAAATGAGAAATTAGAGCAAGAATTAAATCATAAAGAAGCTCAACTTAAGGTAAAATCTAAGCGCTATTATTTATTACATATAATAAATCAAATTCCTAAAAGACATTCTAATTTTATTTGTTTGTTGCATTCAAAATAGATTGTTTCATAAATCACAATAATTTCTAGCCATAGATTATTGTTTATATGTGTATATAATATTTTAAATTGAACTATCATACATTTTACTTAATAAGTAGATAAATATGATTGAGAATGAATTGAGTAAAAGAAAGTTGTGAACAAGGGAAATAAAAGAGCTGAAGAATAGAGTTGAATGTTTGTCTGTATGTAATTGTTCTTTCCTTAAATGAGAATATGGTGTGGTTGTATTGTTTAGTTACAAGAAGAGAAGATCAGTGCGATTCAGGAGAAATTGGAGCTTGCTGATCAGAAATTAGCACAGTACAGCAAGCTGCCTGAAATGGAAGAGCAGCTCAAGCAGAGGATGGAGGCCCTGACGCAGGTGAGGGGACAGGTACGGGGCGCTATGCTCGCAAATGTTACACCAACGTTTTATATTTATCAATGTTGTAGTGTGTTGCTAGTTATTATTTTTATCAATATTTCGTAATTTATAACTGTGCAAACTCATTCTTACGGTCATTATAAATTGCAGAAAAATATTATTCAAAATTGCATTTGCTACACATTTATGATTTTATATTCATCATCAATTTACTTTATATAGTACTGAATATACGAATGGAAAACACTACTTTGTTTTTTTGGTTTTACGAATGTTTACATTCACAAAATCAAAAAACAAAGATGTGTTTTCCATTCGTATACTTTATATAGTATTATATAACTGCATATCTTCGTTAAAATTTTGGTTTAAATAGAACTACTTTATTTAACTTTAAATTAGTTAAGTGCGTTATTGACATTGATAACAAGTTTTTGAAGCCATGTAGATTCTTAACTTTACTTATTACATTTCCATATATTAACAAAATATTTCCAATAAACACAAACATATATTTGTTATGTAACATGTTTCCTTGAAATGCTATAATAATAATTTGCTAATGTTAGCATGTAATGGAATCACCAAATTACTGTGAATCTCCTAATTTAAATATCCGTCAATCAGTATTAATTATCAAAGGTGCTAAATTTGCTTAAACAGGTCGTGAAAATGGAATCAGTTCGAATACTTCTAATTTTACGAAAAACATTCATTTTTTTAAAATTAATTTTAATAAAGACAATTGAATTTATTAATCTCGATTTATTTATTGTAAAACAAAGAGAAAACTTTGTTTTGGAACCAATTATCATTTTTTGTTTGCATTTAATTCTTCGGTTAGTCCGGTTTCAAACAATCCGGGATATCGGTAGAATCAATTACCCGAATTATGCGAGGTTTTACTGTATATATTTTCATCAATAATTATTTGAGCCATTAAATTTATACAAGTAACAAATTTTAAATAAATATTTAGCAATGACAACAAAGACCATACATTTAGCAAATGATATTCTGATTCTAATAATAATAAATTTAAACCAAGCAAAGATAAATATCAAAATATAATCTATAGGAGTAAACATAATATATGTAACTTATTATTAAATTACTCGTGGAATATCAATATTTGCCTTTTTGCTTTTAATATGATTTCTTTCTTTATATCGCGTTTTATTTTCTTATATAGCTGTTATATAACATAAATATATATTACACATATGTATGTTATGCAAAAGTAATTATATTTTATACATATATAAAGATTGATGGTAGAATTACATAATATAGGTAACATAGTTAATTTACATCAGCTCAAATGTCATATTTATGTTATGTAACTTATACATGTTTGTTTGTTAGATGTTTGAGTAGATGAACGTTTTTTTTTTTTTTAGTTTTTACATTTGAGCATGGCACAAAAGTATTATAGAATATAGTTTATTTGTTTAAAATAATTTATTATTTAAATACATGGGCGAAGCATCTTTTACTTGTAAATAATTAGTTTATATTTTGATTATTAAATTGTATTCAGGAAAGATAAAAGTATCGGTCGTAAAATAAACTATATTTAAAAAAAAGTTCATTTGGTTGAGATGTTTGTAAATTTTGTTTATTTTGAATTACTATGAACCTGGAAGAAAATAGCAAATTTAAGACCTACAGGAAAAATCGTCAGATGAAACTTACTTTTTAATGTGGTCTATTGTTATATTTTGAAATATAAATAATAAGATACAATTCAATAAATAATTCCGCGATTAATGCCCGCTTTTATAAAAGGCAGCTAAATTTACTATACTAGTAAATAAAACTAAATCTAATTGAAATAAATAATCATTATTATTTGCTTATATACGCTTCTCAATTAATTGATGCATCACATTCTGATTATTTTATTTCGGATAGCATTTATCAAAAAACACTAATTGACACGTTTATTTTGGAAAATGTTCAACATTAAATTAGTATAAATCTATAAAATTATGAAGATCGTGAAGCTTTTCTTATTTTTTACGGATAAATTTGATCATACAATAATGGCATTTAAGGTATATTTTATTAATTATTAGTGCATTTTAAATTAATGATAGTTAGTATGTAATCACTAAAGAATGCGTTTTTTTTTTAAACAGAACATATAGTATTTATTATTCGTTGTTATACAAAAGCTTGATACATGAGTTACATAATTAAGTAATTCAACTGTTCCTACACTAATGTTCCATGTGTTCCAGGCGCAAGAACGACATGGATCCGCAGAAGATCGCATCCAGCGATTGGAAGCCAATTTGGAGGAAAAGAACGCTGAGGTCATGCGGCTAAACCAACGGCTCAAGATGAATGAAGAGCACAACACACGTTTATCAGCTACTGTCGATAAACTTCTCTCAGAATCCAACGATAGACTTCAAGGCCATCTAAAAGAACGAATGCACGCGTTAGAAGAGAAAAACAGTTTGACACAAGAGCTAGAAAAAACACGGAAAGTAATGGAAGAAATGCAATCAGACAAAACGGACATAATGAAAGAACTAGCGAAATCCCGTTTAGAGATAGACAATGTTAAAAGACAAATGCTGCAGCAAGAGATTGCGTTTAACATCCAACAGACGGATGCATTAACGCGGAGTCTTAGTCCAAATCAAGTAGATCCGAATAGTTTTTCGCGTAGTGCAAGTCATTCCAGTTTTGATACTCATTCCTTACCGCGAAGAAATAAGAGTCGCACTCCAATGGATGAAGATCCAAATAAATTGCCATTTGGCGCACGAACGCTTGCAGAACAAGAATGGGAGAAGCTTCAACAAGCACACGTATTAGCTAATGTCCAACAAGCTTTCGATGTGTCATCTGATGCCGAAGGTGATGACAATGAAAGTATTTTCAGCGCCGCAGATATGCTATCACCGTCTGGTCATACAGACGCACAAACGCTAGCAATGATGCTGCAAGAACAATTAGACGCCATTAATAATGAAATAAGGTAAACGAATTTACATCAAACACTATTCAAAAGAAGATATCTGATGGATGTTTATGTAGGTTGATTCAAGAGGAGAAACAAAGCACGGAAGCACGCGCAGAAGAGTTGGAATCACGTGTTGGGAGTTTAGAACACATGAACTTGCTTGCGCGAGGGCGAAGTTTAGAAAGGCAGTCTCCGCCTGTAAGTGGAAGGTCTACGCCGAAATCACATCATTCCCCTCAACGAGATTACCTGCATAAGTACCATACGGTAATTATTGAATTGTTTATGTTCAGAATTTAATTCTTGCTTGATATGTTTAGTTTTGGATAGACGATTTTGTTTATAGGTGGTTCTAAAAACAATACTCAATTATCAGATATTTTAAATAATTTTTAAGTGTCCTTCCTAATGCATGACTGTAATCGTTAATATCAGTACAATACAATTATTAGCCTTTGGATTCTTATTTAATTATTATATAGGTTGAACAAAATTTATAATATTGGATATAAAATGTCACATTTATAAAACTTTAAATTTGGACTGATCTGACAGTTTTTTCAAAACTACTTTAGTTAATTTTAGTTTAGTTGAAACTAAATTAAGTTTCCTTAATAAAGATTATATTATTTTATTTATTCTTTGATTCATAAAATATGTAAGGAATATTTAATGTTGCAATAAGTAGAATTTATCAAATGAACCAAGAACAAAATCGTCTAAAGCCAAGATTTTGTATACTAGCATCATCATATGAATCACCAAAAAAACCACAAATAGTACACATCTTGCATGTAGGATTTCATATGCGCACTATCTTGTTATTTATTATATATTTAAAAGTACGGGTTCTGATATTAGACGAATGGGCCTGTGACATTAGGTCAATAAAAATGGGCGAAAATCTGCATCATCCCAATTTCTCACACAGAGTTCCCACTCACATGGATTACCGGAAAAACTTGAAAATGTCTGAATGATGTGATATTTTAAGTCTCTGAAACTTGCACACAATACCATATTGAACTTAATCCCGTATTTGGACTCGATAAAATAATAAATTCGTGACAGTTCAATAAATAAAGCGACACATTCGAATTTGTTATTGTTTAATTATCAAATGATACAATAAACCTATTAATCAATAATGGGAAAAAATTTAATCATTCATAATTTTGAAAATCTAAATTCCGCATATTAAAACAATTAATAATAATATTTCTTAATATGGTTAAGAGATAGAGTTTGTCTCGACTAAGTAATAATTGAGAAATAGCACATATTTTTGGAAATATCCAGATAACTAAATTTCATTCCAACGGTGTCAAAATAGAGAAGCATTTTATCCAGTGATTAATTTAATTTGAAATCTCAATAAAACAACATATTATTTATATAATAGAACTAAGCTTACAAAACCCTAAATGAACATGTAGGAGTTTGCGATTTCTGCCGATTCAAGATGCCCTTGCACTAGATGCCAAATTATAAAATTACTACGACACTGATGGCGTTTTCCACTTAGCGGCTTAGTACTTATATATTGAAAGCGAGTGGGTACTTATTACACGACACGTTTTCCACTTATAAATTGCATTCACTGCGCCTTTGTTGTATCGTCAAGGAGCAACTATTATTTCATTATCTTGTGATTATGAATAAAACTGATATTGCTTTCTCTTTATTATTATCAATGACTAAAGTCATAGTTTAACGTTCATTTGTTATCATTTATTAATTAACTATATTTTTCAGAATCATACTTATATAAAAATAGTCTTTAACACTAAATATATTAAATTTATACACTAAATACAATAAATATGTTAAATTTATACTTACCAAGCTAACAATTTTTTAGAAAATTTTGTTATTTGATAGTTTTTAAGAACAAATGTGAATATTTGCTGTGAATCATTGAAATCTGAATAATTTTGAGTATACACTGCATTTTGTGAGTGGAAAATATTATGAGAACAGAATTTAAAGTTACAGAAATGCTAAAAACTATCTTAACATGGAAAATATTTTTTATTCCTATAGCACGTGTTGTTAATCATTTTTTTTATGAAGCAGATTTTATAAATGAAAAGTACATAGAAAATGTCGAATGAGTACAATATTGTAATGAAAATGTAATATTATATCGAACAGATAGTCGGCGGTCGGTGTCAAATTGAAGACACCATTTGACCAAATCCAAAACCCTCATAAAACATTTATAATTTACAAAGAAAAATATAAAAAGCAAAATAAAAAATCAATATAAAGTAAAAGACACACAAAATAAATATTGTTATATGGAATAATTAAGCATTATTGTATTTTTCCCAAAAAATAGCTCATTTTAGAAGATTATTTAAACTTTTTCTTAATCTAGAGTCTTGGGAAATATATGCCTCTTAGAAAAAAGATATGCTTGCACCGATAGATAATTTTATAGAATCGGGATCAGGGAAATTATTAGCTTAGGTTCATTATATATAAAATGGTGGTTTGAAATACGATATATATCAAAAGTCAATAATACTAGATTTATTTAAGAATTTAGCAAGAATAAATCATCGTTTCTAATAATTCGATTGGCTAAAATTTGATGGGTATTTTGTAAGCTAGGTCACGTTGTATAGTAAATTGGAGCCATATATACCGTATTTGGAAGCAGCATGTTAGGAAGAAATCCATGGTTGGGAACCCTGTATTATCTCTCTTTTTATTTGGAATGTGTGGGTTAGGTGTGTGTTGTGTGTTGTAGGCGCCTGCCTCTATGTCTCCAGCACACTTGCATCAGTATGCTGCTACCTTGAGCCCTGGACAGCTGTCCGAATCGCTGCCCTCCAGTCAGGTTTGTTTCGTCTCACTCCTCTCTATATCTGATCTCAATCTTTTATTGTGCTCGCACAAAACACACACCCACACCACACTCATCACTCATCACTCTCACTCATCATTCATTCGATTGTCATTATTATTAATTGATGTTCAGACTAGAAATTTAGAGCATGTCAATTTATTCCATGAGGTATGTTTGTTCTGGATTTGATATAATGTTTTAATGAATTAAATGCAAGAAAGTTATTTGTCTTCAAGAATGTTATAAACTTAATACATCGACAATAAAACAAATAAACAATGCTATCCAGCAAATATACATGGCAATATAACATCTCTAATACATTATATATTAGAACTGTAAATATACTATAGTTACATGTATCAGAGATGTAATATAGACATGTGTGTTTGCTCTGTGTTTATTCTAGTCTAGTAGATATTTTTGATTATGATAATCATTAGCTATACTACTTCAATAGTGTTATTGCATATTTCTAGATGTTTCTTGTTGCAATAACATTAGTCTTTTGTATGAATCGCACTTAAAATACTTGTTCTTTTAAGATTCGCAAAATAAGTATTGCATGAAACATTCATATCTCAAAGTTTAATTATTTAACTACAGAATTATTTCAAAAATAAAATCTAAAATAAGATTTTATAGTGCGATTATGAGCAAATTTATAGTTTTTGTTATTTTGAAAATAATAGTCATGCAACCGTTTCAACTAAATCGGAAAATACCGAATGAAATTAATCAAATGTTTGCCATCAGATATCGTATCAATGTCATTTTTCAGGATCAATTAAGATATGAGTAGTATTCTGAACTATTATGATAAATCATCAAATTTGGCGACAGTTAAAAAAAGCAACAATTATATCAAATTTTCTCTCGTATTATAAATATATAATTAATTGAGATAACGCAAATCAGCATATTGCCAATTGTTGCTCTTTCTACCTTTAGCTAAATAATATGACATTTAGACTTATCGGTACAGAAAATAACTATTTGAATAATGACGCTTTTAAAAATCGATTCTTTAAATAGGTCTTATAAGAACAAGTATATTAAGAATGCTGTTTTAAAATAAGTCGCTGATTTGATAACAGCTCAACTGAAGTGATGCCGTCTCAAATTGTAAATTCGCTTTTGAGTCATTTATATGTAACCCACCTTCCACTAAAGAAGTTTAATGATATTATCAGCTTCAGTTGGCGCCCCTGAGTGCTGATATGTCCCGCGAAGAACTCCACATGGCCGGAGGTGGAGATAGTAGTAGCGGCGGTGGTGCTTCACCTTTGACTGCCCGATCGCTTCGCCTAGAACGAGTCGCCCAAGCACTCGCACACAGTCAAGAAGAACTACGCAGGTCAGTTACAGTTGTGTAACAAACATAGGCGTTTTGTGAAATGAAACATGTTTACCCATGTTGTGTTCTCATTCCTTGCTGCTTAGACGGACTGGAGCTAGTGGTCTTCCTGCGGGAATCGCCTCGCACAGGTTATCCTCTACTACTAATCATTGTTCTATGTTGTACACCGTGTGTCCGCGGAGATTTAGTCTCTTGCACCATCTACCCATGTCGCTCAGTTATCTCTAACTATTAAAATGCATGGTCTGACTAAATATGCATGATATCATTTTCAATTATTGAACTTGTTTTAATTGTTTGTTCACACCGTTGTGTTTAATAAATAGTTTATTCATTTGTAAATTGTAGTTGTTTTTGTTTTAATTATTGCATGATTGTTGGTTCCTGGATATATTGAGAAGTTTATTTTTAAAATATATAATATAGACAAGTTTCAAGAATTTTTATTTTATATACGAATTGAAAAAGTGATGTTATTTTTTTGCGCACAAATCATTATTCATAGTATTTTAAATGTAATTATCTACCTTTAGTTTCTATAGAAACAATTGCTGATAACTGTTCGTCTACATTCAAATGATGTCAGTATATCTTCATTATTGTTATTTTAATCTAGTTTTATCGAAAATTACCTTTACATTTTCTAGCAATGTTTTGAAAATAAACTTCTCATGTTTGTTTAATATTATATGGCTTGTTTCATAGCAAATCACTGTGGGGGCTACGTGATGTGTCTTCATATCTTAAATTTTGTGACTATGTTTTTCTTATATAGATACATAATGACCAATTACTTTTGTTCACGCATTTCTGTCTTTAGTATATATATATCTTTGCTTATTCTTTATTCAAATATATTGTGTATCTTCTCACAATATATACAAATATCAATTTCAATTGATTTATAAATCATGTTTCGGGTAAACTAGAAAAGCTGTAAGCTACACTTTTTTGATAAATTTAACAACAAACTAAACAAATTTTTAATCACCTAAAACATTACATTTTTTAATAAATTTACACATTTTATAAAGAATAAAACAGGCCTTTCCTCTGTGAAATATTCTAACAAAACAAATTTATATTAGAATGTTTTACAGAGGCCTTGTTAGAACTCTTAATATCGAATAAAAATAAGTATTTATTATAATAAAATTGAATTTTTTATTTGATTAAAAATGACAAATTTGTTAATTTTATCAAAAAAGTGATTTATTAATCTATGGAAACTGGTCAGTAAATTATTTCGTATCTGAAATAAATTGAACGCACTAGAAATAAGACGTTTTTCATCTTTTCTTATCTAAACTATATTCTATTTCTATATTAAAATATTTGATAATATAAAAATTGGTTAAATCTTTTATGTATCTGCATAGAAAATAGTAGTATCTGAAATCATATGTTAATCGACAATTATTGTTGAGCCGTATAATACTTATATCTGAATTAATTGTAAAACAACGAGTAATTTCTTAGAACCGAATGTTATTCCACAAAACATAATAATAAACAAGTGTTTTGTTTCTGCAGTTAAATTAATAGCACTGTTGAATAAGTATCAAATTCAATGTATCTTTCTTACTATACTGCACTGGCATTACTGCATGGGTTCGGTTTCAATATTATTACAAGAACACTGCTATTCGTTGTGAAACTCTGATCATTATAACTACTAATTATTAATTGCTGAAATCGTATATAAGATATACGTAATTAACTCGCTGGCTATAAACGGTTTAATTTTTAATTCAGCCCTATTTGTTTTTGTATATTACGTAATTATTTAAATGCTGATTAAAATATAAAGTGCACAAATATATGTATGTATACTCGACATAACATGCTAATAATCATTGTGTTCTTCCAATAATATTAGAATGCTATTACAATTTCATATGTATATAAATATAAAATCTGTGAAGAAATGATCAAAAATTGGTTGCTTTTTCTAAAATATAATTTAATTCAATACATATCAAGAACACTGTGTTCATTGACTAAATGTAATAGACAGTTTCGGATATCTTATCAATTTTGTATTTAACATATTTGGGAAAAGGCAACTCAGTTTTACTCACTAAAAAAATACCCCAGAGCAAGTGAGAACGTTCTTTGTACGAGTGAGGATTTCTTACTTACTAGTTTAGAGCAACGTGTTCTTTAGCAAATAGAATAGAGTAGTGGAGTGTATGTAGTGTGTTCAGGCAAGTGCAAGGCCAATCTATGCAGACGCACACACCTCCATCACCTCTGTCCTCTCGCCACAGCAGTCAAGATTCCCTGCACAAGAACACGCTGTCGGGCGGCGGTGGATCATCGGGCATGATGAGCGGCATCGGTACCGGTGGCATGAGCGGCAACCGAGACGTGTCCGCGGCTGCTGCCGTCGCTGCTGCTGCTGCTGCCCAGAAAAAGAAGGGGCTCAAATCGTCGTTGGGCAGATTCTTCAGTAAAAAGGAAAAGGTAAGAAAATAGTTTATCAAGAAGAGAAGTTATAAAATAATAAGCCAGGTCTAAATGCATTTTGTGTATTACAAAACTTGTTTTCGCAATATAAAAATGTTCTGCTTATTTATACGTACTAGAGAAAATGTAAACTAAACAAGTTATAAAGTATTAAGAACCGTAAAATTCTATGACATCAAACATCGTAAACAATCAATTTAAGATCTCCTTAGTCATTGCGTAAGAATAAAAGGTGGTACTTCGCTTTATTACGAATATTAAAAAGACAAACCAAAATAACATTTTTACGCAACCAAAATAAACACGTTTTAACAATAACTATGACAATACCATTTTTTAAAGTAGCAGCATTAATTCAGCTGTAATTTTTTGAGCATATTTCTATTAAAGTTTATTTATGTTTCTTATATCTTGCATAAAAATCTGATATTTAGCATCGAATGTCATTGTTGCTAAATTAATCTATTACACATACCCACCCTGATAGAAATCTAATGATATGTTTGTTTTGTTATACAAGGTAAAAGGTAAAGATACAGTCATGGGTGGTGAAAGTATGCTGAGTCTTAATCAACACCAGAATCCCGGTCCTATGATGATGATGGACGGCGATATGAGCGACACCATGAGCCTTGGTGGAAGAGTCGGACAGAAGAGTGATTTTGATCGGCGACAGAAGAAGAAGTGGGTGTACGATATTTTTCAACTTATAACAAACTATTGCTACATTATTCCACTTAATATTCAAACTAACCCTTCATTTCATTCATCCCTGCAGCTTATAGTAGACATTTCTTATATAAATTACTTTTATTAGATTCATATCAACAGAAATATATTGACACATGTACGCTTTATCTATCTTTTCTATACATACATCATATGCCTTGTTCTTATAATAATCATACAAATTTGATGATACGTGTGTTCTGGAAGGGAGCATGATTACAGACATGAACTCTTGGCGGAGGCGATGAAAGCAGGTACCCCATTCGCACTTTGGAATGGACCGACGATCGTCGCTTGGCTGGAACTATGGGTTGGAATGCCGGCGTGGTACGTGGCAGCGTGCCGAGCCAACGTCAAGTCAGGTACGTTATAGTCTAAGATCTCTTACAGAACTGTATTAAAATATACGTTTGTATAGAACTATACTAGAAATAATCGTCACGCATCGTTTTTAAAACAATCGTTAATGTCATATTTTTATACCCTCTTCGATAAATACAAATTTGTATGAAACAGACACACATCTTTTATTTATTCAACCAAACAGCGGTGACGTAAGTCACTAGCAAAAATATTCCTAGTATAGGCAAATTCGATGTGATTATCGTATTGATATATTAAATTATTTATCAATATTTTTGATATTGATTTGTAAATATGATATGCAAACCCCTAGTTAGATATTAAATAAAAATTAAATTCGGAAAGATTCATCCATTAAAATAACTTTTATTTTACAAAATAGACGTTTTTTTTTGCTTCATTATAAAATGTATTTATATGCTATAATCCGAAAATAAATTGTTCTTAACACGGGAATGACCATCATTACAGTTATTTTTATGTTTTTCTAATTTCGATGGCAATTACCAGAGTTTACATTAAACAAAAACAGTAAGTGCGTAACGTACGCCATCAGCCCTTCATTATCAAAAAGATACACCAGGGCGCACATGAATTTAAATTAAAACATTAAACATTTTATGGTAATCGTTGCAATTATATCGAATTTAATTTTTATTTACATAAACTAGATATAGTATATATAGTGCTACATAAAAGATCGATGCGATTCGAATCCTAAATATATGGTAAATTTACTAGGTGCGATAATGAGCGCATTAAGCGACACGGAGATACAACGCGAAATTGGTATCAGCAATCCGTTGCACAGGTTGAAACTGCGACTGGCTATACAGGAGATGGTGTCGCTAACCTCGCCGTCCGCGCCCAAGACATCGCGCACTACCCTTGCCTTCGGTGATATGAACCACGAATGGATCGGCAACTATTGGTTACCTACATTGGGCTTACCTCAATATAGGACTACTTTTATGGAATGTTTGGTGGATGCTAGAATGTTGGATCATCTTACGAAGAAAGATCTTAGAGGACAGTTGAAAATGGTTGATAGTTTCCATAGGTAAGTTGATTTTATTTAAACATATTAGGAATCACTAAATAATCCCAGTAGCACAGTAATATAATACCAATATTGGTTGACATATTGGCTCAATGTGGTTTGGGTTAACAGTACAATATTGTCGGTGTATGTGAGACCCCAGAGGCGCGCTGTGTTTAGCTATCCATATTTTTGTACTCGCTTTGTTTAATTTTGTTTTTCGAGTATCGAAAAATAAATTAATAAAAGCAGAGTGATTAAAATGTATATGTATTTATGCAACTATATTTTGTAATAGAACAAGTCTTCAATTCGGTATATCCTGCCTGAAAAGACTAAACTACGATCGCCATCAGCTGGAAGAACGACGGAAAGTAGCTGAAAATACATTGAGCGATGTTTTAGTGTGGAGTAACGAACGTATTATCAAATGGGTGTGCAGCATAGGATTAAAAGTAAGAACATCTTTTAGTTCTTAATTATACTAAACGCAAGTCTATATATTTGTTTGACCTGTTTAGGAATATGGAAATCATTTACTGGAGTCTGGAGTTCATGGCGCTCTCATTGCTCTAGACGAAAGTTTTGATGCAAACAGTATGGCGCTTGCATTACAAATTCCTACTCAAAACACACAGGTATGAAAATATCTTTTCTTTCATTCTAATTTTAAAATATATTCGCCTTCCTGACTGAGTTGACATTCAAATATTTTTATGCAAACTATAAATCGGTCTTAAATCATATGTGATTAAATATAAATGAATGTTAATTTGTGTATGTTGTTATTAGGGGAGACAGTCATTAGAGGTGGAATTCATGAACCTATTGCGTTCTGCTACGAATAGAACTTTGGACCCCGAGATGAATCGGTCTTGATATGGTCAAACATCAGCCACGCCGCCAGTTTAAAAAAATAAATTTAAACATAATTAAATAACCCGTCTAGTCGTTAAAAACCATGGACCACACAACACACACTCACACATGTTCACACTTAAAAGGGAAACCATAAAACTCGGGCATAAAATGGTGAAACTATGG
Organism: Nebria salina; assembly: GCA_944039245.1. Taxonomy (NCBI): domain Eukaryota; kingdom Metazoa; phylum Arthropoda; class Insecta; order Coleoptera; family Carabidae; genus Nebria; species Nebria salina. The sequence goes on from OX063268.1 coordinate 3,276,111, forward strand.
AAAAATACGTGCTACCTCCCCACATTCATATAATTATGTCATTGAAATTCATCAGTTGTTATTTACTCCGACTGTTGTGTTGAAGAGCTTTAATGAACAAAAAAAAATAATAATAATATACAAATAATCGTAACATTACAATTAAACTAGCGTAATTATCCTTATTAAGGCTCTGCTCGAAGTTTTTATGTGGCACTGTATTGGACTAAACATTTCGTGACTTTTAATCGAATTTTATTTCTATTTATTCTCTGGTCGAAATTAAAAACGAGTTAGAAATCGCTTGATGGTCTGGTGTATGACCCTATTTGTTTAAAGAATGTGGAGAGGAATAGATCGGTTAGTATAGGGCCGCTTCTCTATACAATGCAATGTACACATAATTACCCCCATTCCAATGACGACCAGAGTTTATATAGCAAAAAATTACAATGTGCACATAAGGAAATCGAACAAAGCTTTAAAAATAAACATAATAATATGATTGTATAATAAAATTGTTGTGTTTCAAAACGGTGAGAAAAAATGTTGTACGAAAGATTGAATGCGAATGGTATGCGATATGAATTATTGGTAAAACAATGCACAGAGAGATCAGTATTATTATAACCCAATCATAATATTTGAGTGTGCCTGCGCCGTTCAAAATACGCTTTTAGAATCATCCCAAGAAAACGTAATAAAATTAAAAATCATTTTTTGTTTGTGTTTTTACATTTATTCAGTTGCTAGAGATCATAAACGGAAATTTAATGAAAATAAGTTAGTACAAAGTGTTTAATAAATTACCAGGTGTGTGCATTTACTGCTTACTGAATGTGGAAATGGTCTGAAATCATTAATAAAAGATGTCATTGTCTTTTCACAATTAGCAGAACTTTTCTCGTGACAGTTATTTCCCAAAGATTTGTAGTTAGTTAGAAATACGATGTCCTATGGTCAAACATAAATTATTAAGATCGCTAAATATTCATTTATTTTACCAAAATTCAAAACAACTCTGCTATAGTAAATTAGCAGAACTCAATATTCAACTAAAACTTAAATTACTGTCAAAGACATCATTGTCTGATTGTTAGACAATGATCGTTAGACTTTAATATACTATATTTCTTGTTTTATCTTCTAGTATCACTTTTTTTCAATGATCGTCTTTGTGTTCTTGAAAATTGTACTGCACATTGAAAAGAGTGCACGATTCTTTGTTTTTACTTTCTTATACGCAGTAAGTATTGTAATTTATATTTAATTTATAAATAAATTGTAGATATTCGCAATTCTTTATCAAGAAAAAAATTCATAGTTCGAATCTAAATCTTTTCTTATGATATGTAGTAACATTTTCAGATTGTGAACTCCTTTTCAGAATCATGAACATTGACAAGTGATAAAAATCTATTTTTTTAGAACTAAAGCAGGAAATATCTAATGCGCTAATTCTTAATTCATTGCAAAATATAGCAACTTATTTCTAACATAATAGTAAATAAAAATTGTAGTCGATATATATATATGTACTTAGCTAATATAAAATATTAAATTTCCCTTAAAATCAAGCGGTAATTATGCAACTTGATATTGATTTAATTAGTATGATCTGTTTATCTTCGACCATAGGATATAGTCGAAATAAAACATACGTAATTGTTTTATACGTATAATTTTATAATGTTATACACACTGTATTATGGAATAAGCATTTGACTAGTTATTATTTAATTTTTTTAAACACTGTTATTTATTTTTGTATATTTTCTTAAACATAGAAGATTTTTACCGAGTGTAAAAATACCGAAAAGCCCGTTTCTCGGAAATGATTGTCATTGCTCCATATTTCTAAAATAATAATAATTAATAAATAATAATAAAAAATAGTGTTAAAATTTATGTACATTGCATATACATATATACATATTATATAAATATCGAGAACTCGAAAAAATAAGTATAATTTAGTATGTTATTAATTGCCAACTTTCCTGTATCCTACATTGTATTTCAATAGGCAGATGATTTGAAAATATCCAAAATAAAAGTACTTTTGCAAATCAATTAAATACAGTTCACCAAAAAGAGCTGTATTAAAAAAGAGCAGCACAGCGCCAAAGAGAAGTGCGCAATAGTTAATTTTACGTAAAAGTTTACATAAAAACAAGTAATATGTAATTATAAACATTTATTTCAAAAATTAAATATATTACACGTTTCTATCAGTCCTTTTCAAATACTTGATGACAAATATAAAACATAATTTTTTATCCTGCTTTGAGTTACAACTTTGCTTACAATTAGTACTGCCAATTATAATCTTTGTATAGCGATTGTGATATTAGAAACCAGAAATAATGATAATGTATGTTAATAAATTATTTAAGGTAAACATAAAAATTACCCTAGCTGTAAAATTAAAATCCAAATATGCAAAACAGTGCCAGAGATTTACACGAAATGTGTGCTATATTAGTAGCAAACGATTTTGGCACCCAGTGCGATGGTGCATATCAGTAAAAACACTATGAGTAAATTTCATGTAATTGTATCTTTTCTTTATGCAGTTTTATTTCGAACGATGTTTTCACTTATATTTATTTGATTTCTTTCTTTTATTTGCAATTAAAATTAAGAACAGTTTTTTTTTTTGGTACCACCAAGAGAAGGACTGACAATTTTGATCTTTTATTTGTCCGTTTGTGTTCGCGGATGTAAAATAACCGGATAACAAATCAATATATAATCAGCTAGTATTCAACAACTTGTTCAAATAGCAGTGTCTCATCGTACTTATTCCAGTATCTTTACTCTCTTTAAATATTCTTAATATATCGCATTTTTATCGTGTTTGGTGAGAGTGTTTGATCAGAGTCTACATCCCAGACGCAATGCGGTGCTTGAAAAGTCAAGTATTCGGATACACCACGTCGTGATTTAACGAGGCACAATTTTGTGCATGTAGAAATTTACCATAAACATGAATAAATTGCAAATTCAATCAGATCCCATAAATTTCCGAAGTATGAAATATGAAATCATATAGTACAAAACAGTGAATAGAAGCAACCTAAGTTGCCTATATTATTTTCACAAGCGGTTTCTAAACTAAAAGCTCAAGACTAGAATCCATTAAAAATAGTACCTCAAATTAAGAAATTCTTCATAGTAAAAACCTTTGAACCTTAAATCAACGAACCAAAAAGTAGCCAAATTCATGAAACACACCGTCTCCACCAAGATGGACGAGAATGGCTAAAAGGCGTATAGCAAAAACTATTTAACCATCAACAATTTATTTATTTTTTTAATCTGATTTTTTCGTTTCTTATTTTATTATTTTCTTTTTTCAATAGAATATTTAGTCAGTCATCTTGCATAACTCAAATTACTTTTAATTTACAAGAACGCTTGTTGTGTATGCATCCAAGAAACACATCCGAAGCCACTTGAGTTATTAAATCTTAAAAGTTATAACAGCATTCCCCATAATATCCAACATGGTGGTGTTGGAATATAGAACCCCTAATTTTCTTTATAGCCTGCAGATGATATTGCTGGTAGTTATTGTATAAATAATAGCTTCCCCAGAAACTAATAATTTATTATGTCTACCTCCAAAATTTCACGTGAAACATGATCTCGAGAACGTTATTCAATAGTTACAACATCCTTTCATTCTTGTTGTGAACTTCAACGCACACAATATATTATGTGGCTCAATCCTCATTGATGGTTGAAGCCATCGAAAATTTTTTGGTAACAATGACGTAGTACACCTACGTACATCAATTTCTTTCTCGGAAATCAATGTCTCTCTCTAATCGCCTTTTATCGTTGCACAGCTTGAAGAATCAGTGTTAAAAGACTATTCCAGCGATTATTTTCCTATCGCCATCAACACTCTTCTTTCCAGTATCAGCTAGTTGCGACTTTATAAGCCAGATTGGAATAATTACAACAACAACAATACTTGCAATGACCGAGACATCAACAATTTCATATAAATGTCTGCCACAGTAAACCGATCTGTTTCTTGGTGGAATACGTATTTAGCTGATAATAAACAGAGCATTACAGGTTTATCATACGAACCCATCCACTGACAATAAGTGATCTTCAAAAAAAAAAACGTGGTCAGGCAGAGCGAAAGATTCTACTATCAGCTAGAAGCTTAACGTCGTTGGTAAGTCCTTCATCTATGTTGTCGTCTTCCATGCAGAGTTCTCGACAGATCCGTCTCGTTTTTTCAATGTCTAAATCAGATTCGAATTCTTTTCTTCGTTCCATAATGAGAATGACGTTATCGTCGTACAGTTTAACGAATTTATCATCGGCAAGAATTTCAGTTGCTTCATCACGAAATGGCAAATGTAAAGTGACCATTTCGCGCTTGTACTCGTTTTGATCTACAGCAACATCGTAATTTCTATAACGTATTATCCGCGGATGACGCCTTGTCTTCCATTCTTCTTTCATTACTAAATAGTTAGCGGCAGCTTGAGCCAAAGTGATTTCTTCCAAATCGTTTGGTCTTTTCTGATACTTGTCAAACAAGTTTTCTTTCCAAATATCACATGATTCCCCATCGAAACCCGCTGCTTCCATTTCTTTGTTTGTCTTTCTAACTCGATCTCGTTCAAGCGGCAAAGATGTTGCGATGTACGTTATGGCTTCTGAACTTTGCGACATCGGTTGCCTCAACAAGAACCAAGCTGCTTCTTGACTTGTTAACTCCACGCAATTCAGCATATCTACACTAAGTTTCCTTGTTATTTCAACTATGTCAAATTCTGGGTGTTCATCCATTGTCTGTATGATTTGTCGTTGCAAGTCGCTGATGCCTCTGTTTGTTTTATTAACGTATTCTACAACATATGCTGCACAAGAGTATTCATCGATTATAAATTGCAAGTCCATGCTTGAACCGAGCACATTTAAGATAAATGGATTGTACGGATTGATCCATTTCTGTGCTGGCTCTCTTCGGAGAAAAACCTTTGGCCTCGAAATCCCGGCGCGTAATATGTCTAGGTACATTTCATAATAAGGTACCTTGTGTTCTTGTAAGAATTCATCTAAATTCTCATATTCTTGTTCTTCTAACCCTTTCCACATTCTTTTGTATATGCTCAAATACGTTATACGACGGGTATCTGTTTGTGGCATTGGTACTAGTATAGTTGTTGATCGAATAGGCATAAAGGGAGCTCCAAAACGGCATACTTTTTTGTTTTTATTGTTTTTGTTGCATGTAAATGTATGTTTATGGGTTTGAAGTGCTGCATATCCAGAAGAGTTGGCTTTAGTCACAGATACAAGCTTGTCTATGATAGTTTCTGCGTTAATTTTGTCTTGACTAAGTGCATCTTGTGGTGCTTCATTCAACCAAAGAAGTATGTGCGCGTGTGGGCTTCCTCGGTGTTGAAAATCGATTCTTTTAAAGTAGTGCGTTACGTAGTGATTGCCGAATGGACTATAACGTACGGATTCCAATATTTTTATGATGTTATTAACCAGTTTGTTAAAGTGAATAGCGCAAGTAACCGGGTCGTCGTTAATGAGACTAGCCCTCACACTGTAGTGCATGTTTTCGAAGTCATCCGGTGCAATATCTGCTCCGTTGTTTTTCAATTTGTATAAAAGTTGTATTAGTTTCGGCCAACCAATTTCATTCGCGCTCATGGTTAAGAAAAAGGTTGGTTTGCCTAGTTGCCGAATCATAGCGAATAGATCACGTTCGCGTTGCGACCAGTAATAGGTTGAATTTGGAATCGAACGTAAGAACGCTAAATTGGTATCAATGCAACCGTTAATGAAGTCGAGCGAGTCCACTTGTGCTCTTGTCAATTTAGTATCTTCACCGATGAATTTAAAGGCGACAGTTAGGGCATCTTGTGTGCGTAGTCGCAATATTTTCATGGCTACGTAAAGTAAGTGCTGCGGCGTTACCCCACGTCGGTCACGTCGCCGCAATTCACTTGTCGCAATCATGAATGGCGTAACAGTAATGCCTTCTTTGAATACGCGAAATTGCCCTAGATAAATAGATGGAAATGATAATTCCTCATAGTGTTCGTCAAATAATATACTTTGTGGCGTAATGTTTTCATCTGCAGCAATGCGAAGGTACTTATCTTCGTTCCACAAAAGAGTTTGCTGTTGCGCAGTTAAACTGTCTTCAATATCAATCAATTCGCTGCAATCGTCAATTGGGAGATTTTCTGAACAATCATCACGTTCAGACAGTGAATCTCGTATTTTAACTCCATAACACGTGTACAGTGGAGTATTGACAAGAAATCGAAGCCAAGCCGTCACCACACGTTTTTTAACCATTCCGATTAAGTAACTAGACTCATGAATTTTCTTCTGTTTAATATGCACATTAATGCAGTAATCATCATCTAATTCACGAGGTAAAAGTGCAGCCATGTTGTTGACATAAATCGGTACGTTAATCACTTGACCGAAAATACCGCATTGTCCCTGTCCGTGCCTAAGTCGTCTGATTTGCATGAATGGTAATGTCGGCGATATGAGGCGCTCCGTTATTAAATCAAGCTCTGGCAAATCAGGTGGTTTTGCAGGATATTTGAAGCCGTTTGATGTTGATAACGTTGGGATTCGTTTCGTTCGTAAAGAATTGTAGCATGTTACACAAACGCGAGCTGTGTTAAAATTTAGTTGAGGAAATTCGGCTGCTAAAACTCTTTTAGATTTCGGTGGCGGCGGTTTAAGATCTGTCTCATACCACAGTCTGTCACAAACATTACATATAGCTCCGAAATTGTTGTTGAGGAATTGCTCCTTGAATTGAAGATGCGCTGATGCGTGCTGGACGTAATTATCATATGGTAACGACTCGTCTTCTACATCGATTGCATGCTCCGAAATAGCGGGTGAATCGATTGTTGAATGTTGTGTAGTGTGTTCTACGATGAGTGTTTGTGATGGATTTGTATGATCTGGAGTGGCTTGTTGTGGATCGGTGAGAGATAGTGTCTTCTGTACCTTCTTTCGTGCTCTGTACTCTCGTTGTCGTCTGGCAGCGCCATTACTTACTACTAAAACATTCTCAGTAGATGTAGATGGTTGTTGAATATTGTAATAAGTTGTTGCTGTACTTTTGACTTTTTTTACGCAAACTTCTTCTCTAATTTTACCAATTGAAGCAATACGCTCTCTTTTTTTTCGAGCTCGATAAAGTCTTTTTCTCTCAGTCTCCGAAGCGCGTAATTTTTCTCGCTGCACTTCATCCGATTTTTTACGTTCTCGATATCGTCGTTGTTTAATAGCTGCCGCCGTGGGAAGTTTTTGTAGTAGTGATTGATGAGAATTTAAATTCGCTTGAAAATTGTCATTGTGACTTACACTAGACGTATTTTCAAAATCCTGGATTATCACCTCCTGTTTAATGATGAGCGTAAGGTATTCAGTGTGAACGTCCATCGCAGTGAATACAAGGCCTCAGTATGAGACCTGCAAACACGAGAATTACGAGAAATTTACATTCTAGTCTTCTAATAATTTGAATGCAATGATTGTAATTGTCGTTATTTCTCATACCTGATTACTGTATATGAACGCAATTGATTTCTTCTAGTGTAGATTGGTTGTATCTCAGCGAATATTACCTATATGGCGCAAAGACATCCAATTATAAGAGAAGCAGGCACATCGAATATCTGTAATAATCTTATTATAGACATTGTTGGATAGAATGTCAAATACGGTAACCATTCAAAATGCAATTAATCTGTAAAATATTGTTGAATTAACGTTATAATACCTAACATAAAATCAGAGCGCGGATGCCAATTTTAACGTATTTTTATATACAAAAATCAACATGTATGAACTGTCAAACTGTTTTCTCCCTCTATGGTTCTTAAAACTTCATGGGCGCCGACTATGCTAAATTACGATGAAAGATAATTTCTTGATATATTTAAAATTTACTTTTGCTCAGAAAGCAAGTGTTGAGGTACGAATCTGTTTTCTGTTATTTTTAAAAAACTTACTACTACACTTGGTTCTTGTTGTAATTGATAAAGAACACCGTCTTAATTAATTTTGGATATTTTATTTGTGAATCACACAATTTACCATAAGTTCATGTTTTTGTGCAAATGTGAGTTTTAAAAATATCAGGAAAGTTTTGCCCCTATAATGTGATGTAGTTGGCGCCCATGAAGTATTATGCGTGTTTTTAATTTAGTGCGGTGCTGCTCTCTGTGATATATTTTCAAAAGATTTTGCATCCGACAATTTCTGATATTACGGAATTTTTTTTAAACCTATAAGTCCAGGTAAGGTGATTGAAACACGTATTTTGTATGTTATTTCCCAATACATTCTGCATATTTTATTCCACGACGGTATATGTCCCATCTATTATAGTAACATTTATATAAAATTCCAAACTTTTCCCGGGCTGAAACAACGATCATTTCGTGAATTTCTAAGCCGGTAATCCCCAGTAGCACCAAGTACCAAACCAATATAAAATAAATATTGGATATATATACTGTATTTTGGCCCAATATGGCATCTCAAAATCACATAGTTGCGCAAGCGCTATAGCAAAACATAGGGGTTGCTTCAAGGGATTGTCCACACTCTGGTATACTGCCAACAAACCCGCAAGCTGTTATCTTATGAGAGAGATGATCCGGTGTCTAAAAATAGATGACGTTTTGAAATTGAATAATAATTACGCACGCAGTTTCATTAAAATGCCGAAAGTGCTTTGAATATATTTAAAAAATTTATATTTGATTAAATAATAATTTAAATCAGCAGATAAGCGAATAACAAGCATACGATTGCAAAACTATAAATAGTTTACAACCAGTGCAAAAGTATTATTAAAAGAGGAATGTGTTTAATACGATATATATGGGAACCACTCAGAATGCGTTGCACCCCTTGCCTTGCGGCGAACCGCAAGGTGAACGATCATCGATGACTGTAGACCAATCCAATCGGATTGAGCAACAAGTCCGCCTCACGCTCAAAGCACAACGCTGCAGCTCGTCATCGTGGTTACAATGACTCTACATTTGAGTAGAGAGATTATGAAGATATACTACAGAAATGATCCTGTGAAGTATGATCTTAATTTCACATTCCAACTCTAAACCTCTTATCCAAGCTAAAAATAAGAAATGCAAGTGAGAGGTAACGGTGCTATCTAATGAGATCACATTTACATCGGTGTAATGTCGAAGAATTATTTAAGATTAAATATGTATTTATATCTTTTTCTTATACGCATTTTGGCTAGATCGTTAGAATTTAAAAATTATTGTAAATTTAAAATAAATTTCAAATTATTATAAATTCGAACGATTTAAGGTTGTAGGCTTGAAAAGTGGGTCAACTTTGGGAATTTTTTATTAAAGAACTAAAATCAGTAGAGTCATGCGGTTTTGCTGTTTGAATTCATCTATCCTTCTATTATTGATCATTTATTCAACAATATATTATCACAAACATGGCCGTAACGGAGGCCATCTTGGCACCGCCCACGCGAAACATGTGCCCACTGTGTTGTGCCCCGGGCCCCTCCTGGTCATCTGAATAAAAAAATGCACATTGGTCAGTAAACTATAATAGATTTACTGGATCCTGAACCTAATTTCAAGAAAATTTTTGGAAATTACAAGAAAATTGCGCCCTTGTGAAAAAAAGTGATGACATTTCCATTGTTTTTTCGAGCTTAAAACGTGATATAAAATAGTAAAATTTAACAATAAGAGAATTAAAATAGGTTCATTATGCAGTCAATTTTGTCTTGTTTTCAGCTCAATTCGTTTCAAGTCAATTGGTCGAGTCGTTTGACCTCAATCCACGACACAGTAAAAAAAAAGTGGTTTCGCAATGGTTCCGACTGCAATAATAATTTTTCCGTGTCTCCAATGTGGACGAAAATATTCCTTAATATGGTGTGACACCATATTAACTTGATTTTGTTATCAAATTGCAATAATGAGAGTCCACAGATCCAATATGGCGGATGATGTCAAAAAAAGCATTTCCCTATTCTAGTGAAACTGAACATGTAAGCGTGTTGCGGACTTGTAATGTCGGAGTCAAAATAAAAGATGGTTGAATCGAAATGGCCCCCCAAAAATGAAAAATAATAACCCTGCGGAACCGGTGCACCGCTGAGCGCTCGAGTGGTACCTGTGTATAAGTGGCCATAGGGGCCGTAAAACTTTCCCGATCGCATAGGCCTTTCGGCCACTGATTCTACATGAATGTATATTTGAAAAAATAAATCGATTTTTTCAAAGTTGCAACCTGTAATGCCCCCTTAACCAAAATGCGCATAAAAAATTTCAGCTGGCTACTGGCGGAGAACATGTATGTATATGTCGCAGTGCGTAAAAGGGGCCCGCACACGGTCAATAGTATTGTCAATATACTGTAATGTACCACTATTATTTTAAAGATATGATGTTATTGTTATTGTAAATCTGCACTTTCGAATTGTTGCATTTATAAGAGTTCATTGAATCATCTAAACAGGAAATTATGATAAGACTTCCCTTAAGGCGATGTTCCAATTTTTTGGACAAATAAATGACTATTTTCTATAATTTTTGTCTCTCTTATTTTATTAGATAGAAAATTAAATTTTATTTTACAATATTAAGTAACTCATGCAGTATACAATTTTTTTTTTATTTTTATGCACAATGATATGAGGCGTTTTGCGGTGTGCACGATAACGCCAGTCCAGGATGTCGAAAACAAAAAATCTAACAGGGTTTTATAAAGAACAAAATTACCTTCCCCGTAAACCAATAAAAAGTTAAAAATTAAGAAAAACCTAGAAAATAGAGTGAGTTTAAGAAAAGTTCTATGTTTTGTACACAAAATTGGACTTTTGGGATTGAATAAAAATGGAACAAATGTATATTTATGTCAAAATGTAGGTTTGCGTTCTGCATTATAAGATAATTAATAAAATAAGAAAAGATTTGAGTCAATAGCTTAATTATTTTTTGAGCTAGAGTGCACACCGTTTTTAAAAATGTAGTTTCGAGAAAAACGTGTTTAAAGTTTTATTTTAGTGTATTTATTACCCGGTTACTACTTATGGGAATGTACATATCTTGGAAACGGTTTCGAAATTTACCTTAACTTTTTTTTTATATATTTTAGAAATGTTTTTGTATAAAATTATTGAACAAAAAAAATCGATTTAAAAAAAAATAAATTGGAACATCGCCTTAATTAGTGATCTTTAGTGAACATTACTAAAATATACCACTACCTTTTAATCTAATTTAACTATATCCTAATCACATTTGCTTTAATTATTTTTGAACTCTAACACTCTAATTACTCTTGAACTCTAAACTCCGAATTCTAAATAATATAATTAATTGATTTTGTCCACTCCTATAAATATAAGAGAAATTGTATCTAGATTTAGTTCTGTATTCAACTACACACCAGCAACATTTATACTTTTGTCACAATAAAGTCTCATAATACTTCTTCGTTGGTTTAATTTGGTCTTAACCCATTACAATACAAAATTATTGTCAATACTATTGTTCGTGTGCGGTAGGTATTGAAGTTGGTATTGATATCATAAAACAGTATTGATGAAAATTTTAATTTTTTGATTTTCAAGCATCAATATTCGATAGTGGTGGGGATATTGACAATACTATTGATCATTTGCGGTGGTTATTCAATACTCAGTTCAAATACAAATTTGGTCGAGGTAGGATCTAGGTATCATATTTTTAATTTTAGCGGTTAAATTAATTGAGAGTCAATTTATCTTCCACGCTAATGGCATTTCTCATATTTGTGTCTTGGCGTCTTAAAAGAGGTTCTAGCATTTCTTTGAGGGTATGGAACGTGTGGACGTTCATTCGAAAATAATTACAATAGTCCGTGGAATCAATTTCTCTCAGTAATGTTACATGAGAATAATATTCTCTTCTTTTGATTCAGTCTTTCACCCACCGTTTACGGTTGATAGAACGTTGGATTGCAGAAAATAATAGCAGTGAAATGCATGCTTTTTTTTTATAAATGTTAAAAAAGAGAAGTGTGTCGACACGATTAGAGGCAAAATGAAATGAAATTAATAACAATAATATTGATCAGTGCGCGGTCTGTCGTTATTGAATTGCATATTGACAATAGTATTTTCAATAATATTATTGACATTATTTTTGATAGTGTGTGGAGGGTTTATCAAAGATTTTTTGTTTTGCTTAATCGGCGTTTGGGTGAAATCAGGAAGGGATAGGCTGACCTCGAGATGGAGCAAAGGCAGAGATCGAAGAGGTCAAGCATCCCGAGATCACCTACGTTTCAATTGTTCTTAACCATCATAATATTGTATTAGTTATTAGTGTTCAATATTTGTTAATTTTACTATACTGTTTTGTGTGTTATAAATAAACAGAGAATTGTGTTTGACTATTTATGTAATTGTTGAAAATAAAACAATGAATGAGGACGAAGGAGATTACCAAACGGTGCCAGCACCCCCTCGACATGTATATGCAGTAGACGTGAGAAGTATTGAATGTAATATTGAATATTTCCTATTTCTCGTATCCAGTACCTTTTTCTAAAAAATTTTTTTCAAATAAAAGTCATGCGAAATATTAATAGACAGTAGAGCACTCACAGATGCAGAGACATACGTCTTCAACTAGTCAGAATGGAAAGGTATATTTCGGTCAACTAAGATCGAAACTTTCATGCGAACCGCAAGAATACAGAACATTTTCGTCTGAATAATTTTAAGCTTGGATTAATATTCTTCCTTATTGCGAGAAGGAAGTCCCTCAAAAGAAGGCGAAGAAAACTCATTGCCCGCAAAGGGGCCAGACTTTCGTCGAAATGAGGTTAGGTTATGTCACCAGATCATATTCATCAAAGGAATGGTAATCGTGATGGGCCAAACCAGCGATGAGACCGGGGTAATTCGCGTTCTTATAATACTTGTTGTAGCAATCTAAACGTGAGAGGTAAATGCTCAGAGTGTAAGGGGAGTAAGAAGAACCATAGCCACCAATGGAGAGAGTTTATGGCAGTAATCATTAAAATTTTCTAAATGACGCACTAACTACGAGATGTCGTGGTATTCGATAAAATAGTAAAAATTTTAAAGGATTTAATGTTAAATATATTTAATATATTTGTTTGCTATTTATCTAATCAAATTAAATTTCAGATGATTTTATACTGTATATTTAAAAAAAATTATTTATTTATTTTTTAGTATGTGTATCGGAATCCATTTTGCATCGCATAATAGATAAATGAACTGTCATTCGTTTTTTATTAACTTATATATCTAACGTGTGTGGTTTTAATCGCTTTGAATTGGCATTGTGAGGTTGTTACTTTTGAGAAATCTCTTTTTGGCATGTAAGTATTAAATCACAAATAAATAGTAAAACATTGAAATGAAGTCTTTAATAATTTGTTCGTAGTGTGCCCTTCCAAAAACGATCCTGTTGTGTTCCTGTTCGCTTTGATAGAAAAGAACGGCTTGCAAGTTTTCCGAAAGTCTGAGCACTTGTCCATATATAGTTGGAAAAATTACACAGTTCGCGGTTGTGCTCTATCCTACCTGCACAAGTTTATGGAACCACTTATGTGGATGTAATTTATCAGGAATGTATCACTTTATTGCTTGGAGATTTCTATATGAATGATATATTATAAATATGCAGAATGTTTATTTTTAAGTAATTTCTATTTTATTTTGTATACAATAAGTAAGTACTGTAATCGTGAAGTCATGGGTCATATGGTGCTCTTCGAGTAACTAATTGTTATTATAATGTCAAGATTCAGTTCAAATATCTGTTTTCCAATTCACTCAGAACTATAATGAATGGTAGTTTTGCCAAATTAACATTAATTTAATCATTATAAAAAACTATTCATATTCGAGTGAAGGACCAAGTAAAAGCCGAAAATTATTAATATTTAATAATAAAAATATATTTCTTATATTATTAGTATATAAATATGTGTATGTTATGTAAAATATAATTTACTGAATTAGTAAAAATATTTGTATTGTTTAAATAATGTTTTTTTATTTAGATATCTTTGATACTTTTGCTTTTCGTGGAAACACGGAAAGTAAAAGTATACCTATCCATGTCTACCTAAAAAAAAACAGGCCCTCTCTGGTTTATGCGTAAACTAAACCATGAAGTCAAACTTTGTGGAAGGTATATAACATTAAGATCCATCTCCCCCTACTCTCTGTAAATGTTGTTGAGTATACAGTAGCGTTTCAAAAATTTATTTAGGAGCGGCGCAAAATATGATTTAGTATGGGCAGAAAAAGGTGGCGTCACGGCGGACGGGAAATACGATTGTGTGGATCTGAATTGTTTTCTGTGAAAATCCCATGAAATTCTTATGGGGAAATACACTTTTTTTTATAATAATAATCATTAGTTTTAGCATAAAGCTGGATAGTCAAAGTGTCAGTGGCTATTATTATTATATGAGGAAAACAACTGGAATATATCAAGAGATTTTTTCGTGATTTGAACGTTGAAAACGACTAATGAGACAATCAAATTTACAACCATTTTCCTTGCCCCTTGAAAGATCTCGTCTTATCACTTTACGATGATATGATGGCTGCATCATTTTAGATGTAGGGCGTTTTACCGATTTCCAGTTACGTTGTAAAATTTAGGTACACGTTAACACCTTATGATTGTATATGAGAGATAATAATGAATGATCTCATTTATTAATAATAAATAATTACAATAAAGTTTAAAATAATTCAAATTAATAATTGCTTAGTAGTTTGTTTTTGTTATGTTATTTGGGTTTTGTTTCTTGGTCAGTTACATGACGAATGTATATTGCGTCTTCCGGTGCTGGGTTTGGTGGACTTTCCTCATCATTCAAATTCGAACAAGCGATTGCCAATACGGTCCCTGTAGATGTTAACAAATTTGCAATAAACAGAAGAACTACTTAACGATAGATAATTAACAATATTTAATATTAAATTCTTGTTCTTGCTATTATAAAAGGTTTTATTAATTTAAATATTCTGTAAAATATCGCTAAAATCGTGTTAATAATTAAAATTTCAACACAGATATGAGCAATAACAAAATAAGTTTGCAATAATATAAATGCGTTTATAGAAATAAAATTTTACTAAAATATTACCGAAAACGTAATTTTATTCTTTTTAAATTTCATAAATAAAATTGGTTTATGGCACAAATATCGACTAAAATCATTACAAGCAAGCCGAACAGTAATGACTAGAATTGTTTGTTCGTGTTACCAATAATTGTAAATGTTACACATTTATATAACATACCACTATGGCTGAAACTCAGTGCTGTAACTGAAGTGTTGTACTGGTGGAATTGACATAATCTCTTCTTGTTAAATCCATCCCAGATATTTACATAACCATCAGATCCTCCGGTTGCAAATGTGTTGTAATATTCATGGAAACTAAATAAACAATTAATAAGACATTGAAGAATAAGGGTTTTTTCAGCTAAAATAACACACCACTATTTTAAAATATTTACGTTTATATTCATTCAATTTAGAAACGTATTACTAGATTAATGAATTTTTCGATATCCTTTTAATTTATCATTGTTGTTAGTTTACCCATAAAGACAATATATAAAGAAAGTTGTTGAGATATGCACAAGTTATATAATTCATTTAATGACAAAACTATAGTAACTTATTCAGTTGCTTTCCTCAGAAGCATGCTTAATGAATGTAGTATAAATCAAAATGGATCGGGTCAATCAGGCCGCATTTAGGATAAAGTTCATAGGTTCACCGAACGCAGGTAAATCGTTTTCTTTAAATTTAAAATTACTGTTTCTAGGGCCCAATATCTCCGGAAATAAAGTGCCTAGTGGATTTAAAATATAAACAGCGCGAATTATGAACTCATAGATTATATATGCCTAATATGGAGGAGAAAGAGCAACAAATTATGATATTAAGTAAACGTCTCAAAATATAAATTTAGAATTTAATGTTTTATGTGTACTTAATTTAATATTTAAAAAAAATATCTGCAATGTATTGCACTGAACTATCTTATAAGCAGCAGGTATATTTTTTCAGATAAGAAAGATGTTAAATAAAAAATTTTAAGCAATAATAAATTTTAATTATTCATTAAACTATGTTAGCAATTATTATGGCGTGCGATTGTTAGTTTTTAAATAATCATAAGGCATCTTTATACATATATTTTTAATATTAATTGTCAAATTATTTGGTTCTATTTCATTTTCTTGTTAAACATGGCAATTTTCTGATAACTATAAAGAAACTTTTCGTACAAACGTTGTTTGAAATATTGATACCTTTTATTTTAATGTCACCATTTTTACTGAAAGAGCAAAAACCGTAAAAAATAAATATTATTTTCAAAAATAAGACATTTTTGCCAGGCATATACCAATCTTGAATATAAAGTTTCACAATTTTACCGTAGGGTATTTAGGTTGTAGAGTGCTTTCTTTCTCTCTCTTTCACGCACACACAGTAAATCACACACATCAACAGAAGAACAAAAAAACAGGCAAGCAAACAAAAATACACAGAGAGAGAGAGAAATATATATTCATATGCATATAAAATCAAAAGATATATTTCCGTTAAAATCTCGAGATTGATTTTTTTCTTGATTACAATATTTACTTATGATTTCATATACGAAAGTAAAGAAGTGTGTATGCGCTTTTACCTGATTGCATTAACCGGATAGATGCGTTCGAGGCCGTCCTCTTTGATGCGATGGCATTTAAACGCGTACTTCTTCTTTTGCACTTCGGGGCTAGTGTCCAAATATTCAACGGCAACGCGTCCCTCAATGCTGCTTAAAACGAAGCCCTGTTTATTCGGGAAGCACCGGATGGCTCGTGTTTGATATTTTAGACTAGATTCGCGTTTCTGGTTAACGTACGCCATATTACGTAAATCCCACACGAGTATCTTACGACCAGCAGTTCCCACTACTAGTTTTTCTCCGCAAGGACTCATTGTATATACCTATAATAAATTTATGGACTGGTTCATAGTTAACATAACAAATAATTTATGAATAAAATGTTCTTTTCTAGATGGGTATACCTTATCGCCACAGTTATAAGTACCACTACAATGTGGCGATCTCGGATCCCACAATTTAATTGTGTTATCCCAACTGCCGGTGATTATAACATTTACTTCATTGCAATATTCAACACATCGCACTGCATTGTTGTGCGATCCCAATATGGTTTCAGTGGTGCTATTAAAGTCATACATTTTTAAAGTATTATCCAAACCCCCACTATACGAATGAACTGCGTCCTTAAATCAAAAAAGTAATCATTTAATAAATCGAAAGAGAAAATCCATTTTATCTCAGTCGACTTACTTGAAAACAAACATCAAGTACGGGTGCATCATGCGTATATTTGTGCCGAAGTGTATTCGCGGTGACATCGTACAAGCGCACAGAACCATCCCACGAACTGACAAGTATGAATTGATTTGTATGCGGTCCAAATTTCACCGCTGAGATCGCATCTTCAGGTGGAGATTTCAGTTTATACTCTGTTTGTGATTTGATCATCATTTTGTTTATACTAGAACCAAATTCATTAATTAAATTTGATGTATTTTAACATGGATGCAATGGTTCTACTTTTCAGTCATTAAAATGATTTTATATTACTCCAGTGTTTATAAGTTTGGAAATTTGAACCAGTTATTGTCGTTTTGAGGTTATTTTCTATTTGTTAGAGTCCGGGCATGTCAATCAGTTGTTCTTTTCTTGAGAAAATGCTACTAAAGTCATCTACAAAACTGTGACGTCAAAAGTCCGCGAAAATATGAATAAGATCAACAAGAAACGCTTATTTCTTGTTGGAATTAACAATTATATAGTTGGCGGGTGTGTAACTGTTTTAAAATAAAACAAATACTATTTTTATTAATTTTTAATTTATGTTTGTAAAAACAGTCAGTCTGTCTTTTTGTATAATAGTTAAATAAACGTAATTAATTTAAATAGCGTCTTTATTCTTACACTGCCACTTCTAACAGGTTATGGGCCCAGGTAGGGATATTGGGTGCTTTCCAGCAAGGTTCAAAGTTAACACTGTGTTACACAGTGTACGATACTTGCGTTCCAACTACGCCAGAGTACGACTCAGCTCGACTCTGCCAAACACAGCTAAAAGGCAAAGTCTGACGCTGTAAGTAAGTCTCATACCAACTTAAGTTTTATGTGTGGTACTACTGCGTCCCGCGTAAATTACTACATAACCATATTTCTGTTTGATTTTTGGCTTGAATTGATGATATATTTCAATATACTATGGATACTACCCATTTTCTTGTAAATGGTAAGTAATATTGACTTATTTACTATATTGTTTAAATTCCTTAAAATCGAATTTTAAAAATGTTTTCTTGATTCAATATATTTAATTAAATTAAAAGTGTCTACTGCTGTTATTGTTCTATTGTGTTTATTTTCACTAGTGATTCATTAATTGCAGGTCCATATTTTTGCAAAAAATGCGAAACTGGTATTTCATCTTTAGATGAAATTCCCCATCACCAATGTTTTGCTGAAAAAGAAGTATATATGGATGAAAACAATATACTTTTTACTAGCGACGATCTCCCGGTGTCGACAGAGAATATTGGTAACGTTGACGGTAAGTGTTTTCTGTAATATATTGATATATTTCTGTAATTGTATTCTGTATATATTTTTTTGTAGAACTCATAGCAAAGAAAGATGTTTTCTCACCGACCACGAAAAACGAATATCTCGGGGAAACGACGTCCAAACAATGTAAGCAGTAAATATATGATAATACACGCACTACATACAAAATTTGTTTGTTTTTGTCTTACTTGTTCTTTCTATGCTAAATTTGTTATATTTATGCAGCTGCAGTGTGGACGCGTGCCGCTACGTTGGGACTTCTCAGCCTATACGAAGCTAAGAAAGAGATGTTGGATAATCCCAAAAAGAAGAGCAAATTGTGGAATGCTATTGAAGCCGGACTTGAAGAATTTGGAATTCAAGTGAGGGCTTTAGTTTTTTAGTGAAATATTTGGGAAACAGAGAAATGTAAATGAAAAAGTAACAGAATATTTGTTACTTGTATATATATTAAAAAAAAAAAAAAACGGAAGTGCGCGAAAATCCTAAATTTAAAAATGATGGACGAAGTTGAAAAATATCGAATCCCGCTGTTCGACGGGACCAACTTCGGAAATTGGAAATTTAGAATCGAGACGCTTTTGGTGGAAATGGATCTGATTAATTACATTCATACGAAGCACACGGAAATGGAAATTACGGAACAGGGCGACAACGAAGAAGTACGTGGGCGCACACACAACAGAATGCAAATACAAAAGCTGATCGGAAGTGCAAATCTCAAATAATCCAAAGGATTGCTGATAGTCACCTTGAGTATGCGAAGGACAAGGAAACTGCTTTTGATTTGTGGAATTCTCTATGTAACGTTTTCGAACGAAAAGGTTTGGCCAGTCAATTGCTATTACGTAAGTCACTCCTTACTATGAAATATAATATCTCGAATGAATTATTGTCTCACCATTACTTAAAATTTGACAAAATGATCAGAGAACTGAAAAACACAGGAGCTACCCTGGAAGAATCTGATGTGATTTGTCATTTGTTGTTAACAATGCCCAAAGAATATAATAATGTTGTAACTGCCCTTGAAACGTTGTCTGCCGACGACTTATCGTTGAGTTTTGTTAAAAATAGACTTCTTGACGAGGAATCGAAACGAGAAGATTATCGTAAAAATAAATTTTTTGACGTGTCACCCTCTAATGCTTTTTCATGCCAAGCCAATTCCTACTCGTCAAATGGAAACAGAAATTTTCGAAAGCCTAGTTATAGTGATATAAATACAAAGTTTAATTTTCAGTGCCATAATTGTGGGCAATGGGGACACAAAAGGACTGAGTGTCGGAAAAACAAACGACCATCCCAGTCAAATCGAAACTCCGCTCATTTGGCAACTGATTACAACGAACAAGATGACCCCGATGAACCATATATCTGTTTGACAACTGATACAATTGACTTGGTAGGGACAAACAGCAATTGGATTCTGGATTCAGGTGCGACCGAACATCTCGTGAGCTCTGAATCACTCGTCACAAATATGAGGAAACTCAAAATCCCCATAAGAATAAAAATTGCAAAGTTAGGGTCATTTTTGGAAGCAAAAGTCAGAGGCGATATTAGCGGATATGTGAATATTGAAGACAAAACTAATTTTATAATAATTAAAGATGTCCTAGTAGTTCCAGGTCTTCAATACAATTTGTTGTCAGTACGCAAATTGGAATTAAATGGATTTGAAGTAATTTTTAAGGACGGAATGGGCATCATTTTGAAAAACAAAAGGACGGTTGCTATCGCCAGGAGAAAAACGAGCCAATTGTACGAATTAAAATTAACAATGAATCAAGAAGAAGCACAAATTTGTCAGTCAGGAAGTAGTTTGGATCTATGGCACAGACGATTAGGACATTTGAACTTCAATAGCGTCGACAGACTTCAACATCTGGTAGAAGGAATGAAAATCAACAAGAACGGAAAATCAACAAACAAATGTCACACCTGCATTGAAGGGAAGCAAACCAAAGAACCCCACGATCGACATCGGAAAAGGGCACAAAGGCCCTTGAAACTTATTCATAGCGACCTGTGTGGACCGATCAGTCCGGCTTCACATGGCGGAAAAAGGTATATTCTTACTTTCATTGATGATTATACACATGTTACAGTGGCCTACCTCCTGGAATCGAAAATGGAAGTATTGCATCATTTCAAATTTTATGAAGCAATGGCAACGGCTCGATTCAACTTGAAAATCAGTCGGTTCAGATGCGACAATGGGCGTGAATACATTTCAAAGAAAACTAAGGATTTCTTTGAAATGAAAGGTATTCAATTTGAATTTACCATCAGGTATACACCAGAGCAAAATGGTGTTGCTGAAAGGATGAACAGGACCATTTTAGAACGCGCGAGATGCATGCTGTTACATTCTAATCTCGGAAAAGGTTTCTGGACTGAGGCCGTACTCTGTGCAGTCTACATCATAAATCGCAGCCCTACTGCTGCTCTGAACGGACAAATCCCAGCAGCGCTATGGTTCAATGAGAAGCCGGATCTGAGGAAGATGCGAGTCTTCGGATGTATTGCATTTCTTCGAATACTAAAGGAGTTGATCAAGCAGAAGTTTCAATCCCGGACCCTTCAGTGCTATATGGTCGGTTATTGTCGGAACGAGTACGTATTATGGTGTCCAGAAAAACAAAAATTAATAAACGGAAAGGACGTCATCTTCGAAGAATCAAAATTCAATTTCGAAGATATGAACGACGACTTCTACGAAACTGTACCGAGAGATGTTGAAGAGGACATAACTGAGGAGACAACAGAAGAAGAGGTTACTACGGAGGAGACACCGGAAAAAGAGGAGTACGCCGGAGATGGAAAACAAGAGGAAAAATCACCAGATCAATCCTCTGGGAACTCATCGCAATATTTTGACTTAGAAAATCCTCGCAAAAGCATGAGTATCAAGACCAAACCTCGTTACTTGGACGACTACGCCGTAATCGCACTGCATGCTGAATCTTTCGTAGATGAGGTACCAAACACTTTCGAAGATCTACCAAACTTTGAAGACAAGCAACATTGGATGGGCGTAGTTCAGGAGGAAATTGATGCACTGAATAAAAACAAAACATGGCAAATGGTAAAATTACCAAATGGAAAGAAAACCATCAACTCGAGATGGATTTTCAAGATAAAACGTGACGCAGAAGGAAACATCGAAAAATACAAAGCTCGTCTTGTAGCAAAAGGCTGTGCTCAACGTAAAGGTTACGACTACAACGAAACCTATGCCCCAGTAGCACGGTTGACAACACTTCGGACCCTCCTGTCAATAATCAACCAGGAGGACCTTTCAGCTGACCAACTAGACGTCAAGAATGCCTTCCTTCACGGCGCTCTCAAAGAGGAAATATATATGACCACCTTCTGGATATAAGTATGAGGACGGGTTTGTATGTAAATTGAACAAGACCTTATACGGACTAAAACAATCCCCCAGAGAATGGAATGCAACTTTTGATGAATTTGTCATTAATATAGGCTTACAACGATCACAAGCCGACAAGTGCTTGTACTATGATCACTCGAATAGTTCGAAATTATATTTACTATTGTACGTAGATGACCTCATCATCGCCGGAAACTCGAGAGCCCGAATTAACAACCTGAAGATCTCACTGAAGAACAGATTCGACATGAAAGATTTGGGAGAACTTCGCTCGTTCTTAGGAATTAGCATCAAGAGAACCACTGGAGAACTCCACATAAGTCAACCGATCTATCTACGTAATCTTCTGAAAAGATTCGAAATGGAAAACTGCAAGCCAGTTAGGACTCCTATCGAAGTAAAACCTACTGTCAACGTTCAACATGAAGAACCACTCATCAACATACCATACCGTGAACTCATTGGATGTCTTCTGTACACAACATTGACAACGAGGCCAGACTTGAATGTTGCTGTCCACTACTTCAGTCGACATCAAGAAAAACCAACCAACATATTATGGAAGGGACTCAAAAGGATTCTTAGGTGTATACAGGGAACTTTGGACTATGGATTGCGCTATCGCAAGAATGCAGATGAAACCGTGGCATGTTTTGCGGATGCCGACTGGGGCAGCGACATCGATCGCAAGTCAACATCTGGAATTTTGCTACGAGTTTTCGGGAACACAGTCAGCTGGACCACCAAGCGACAAACGTGCGTAGCTCTTTCCTCCACGGAGGCGGAATATGTGTCACTCTCTTCAGCAACAGCAGAATTGATGTGGTTACGGAAATTACTCATCGATCTCAAAGTGGATTTTGATTTACCACTTAAGATCTACGAAGATAATCAAGCGTGTATCCTTTTAATTCACAAATGGGAACATAAAAGATTAAAACATATAGATGTAAAATATAATTTTGTTAAAGACATCTTTGAAAAAGGATTTATAAAAATATTGTATGTTAACACAAAAAGCCAACTTGCAGATATCTTAACTAAACCATTAGCTCAAGAACAATTTATTAAACTTCGTTACAAATTAGGAATAAATGAATTGAAATGAATTTTTGCTCTTATTCAACATATAATTGAGGAGGAATGTTGGAATTAACAATTATATAGTTGGCGAGTGTGCAACTGTTTTAAAATAAAACAATTACTATTTTTATTAATTTTCAATTTATGTTTGTAAAAACAGTCAGTCTGTCTTTTTGTATAATAGTTAAATAAACGTAATTAATTTAAATAGCGTCTTTATTCTTACACTGCCACTTCTAACATTTCTCATTTCCCATATAAATTGTTTATTAAACTCATTGACATGGTGAATTTTGATTTCTAAATAACTTTTTAATTCAGCTCTTAACAGAACCAAAAGTGATTCTATATCATAAATACATCCTTGGCATGTGACAATGCAACGTTTTGCAAAATTCTACCGCTGTACCCTTGAAATTCAGCTGGTACCATAATTACTTCTTTTTTCATGTTGGTAAAGTTATCCACGATCCAACGATGCAATTAAATCGCTAGCTCTCGTTTACCACGATAGTCATAGACCCAAAAGAAAAACTCCTAGTTCGATATCTAGTAAAATTAGCGTCATTAATTAATTTATTCTGATTTTTAAATTAATATTTTATTAAACTATGTATTTTATCAGATTCTTAAATTAATATTTTATTAAACTCTGTATTTCTTTTCAGATCCTTAAATTAATAGTTTATTAAACAATGTATAAAAATTTTTCATATTTACTAATAAATAAAATTACAAAAATAAAAGAAGTAGAAGATAGATACACAATAATAACATTAATACAAGATTGTAATAATAGAATGTTAGTTTTATTAAATGTAATAAGTACAACAAAATATATGAATGACAATGAATTAATGTTATTATTGTGTATCTTGTTAACGCAGAAGGGGTGGAAGAAGATCTATATATTAAATAATAATACACTGCGCTATTATACTCCTTTTAATAATCGTTAATATTTTTATATGACATGCGTATCTAATTATATTCTTTTTATCAACAACTGAAATGGTTACATTGGTTACATTATATTGTTGTGTAAAGTTTTATTTACATGTGACACCACGTATCGGCGTCGCTACGGAGTACGTCCAATACTTCCCCTCGAGACGTGGTCATGCACAAATCTTCAATGTGGCTCCGAGTCCTAACATTTGAATACATCTTTCGTGTTTTGGTCGATGTAGTCCTTTTGTCAGCATGTCGGCGACCATGTCTTCGGTGGAAACATATTCAATTTTCAAATTCTCGTTCTTCAGAGCATCGCGGATAAAATGATGTCTTAAATCGATATGTTTACTTCTTGCGTGAAAAGTAGGATTCTCGGCAAGTTTCTTGGCTCCAATGTTGTCATTAAAGATTACAACATCAGACAATTCATTTAATCCTAACTCCAATAAAAATCTGCGAAGATGTATTGCTTCCTTCGCTGCTTCTGTCATCCCCATGTATTCGGCTTCCGTAGATGACAAGGCGACCGTTCTTTGTTTCTTTGCGTCCCAACTGATCGGCCCCTTATTCAAAATAAACGTATAGCCGGTATACGATCGTCTATCATCAGTGCAACTTCCCCAGTCCGCGTCGACGAATCCTCTTAAAGGTGTGGAGTCCGGTCCAAAAATGATTCCGAGTTCCATTGTTCCCTTAAGATAGCGCAGAACACGTTTAGCAGCCGTCCAGTGAGCCATTCCATACGAATTATTAAATTGACTCAAACAACTAGCAGCGAAACTGATATCTGGCCTAGTTGCGACAGCCAAATACATTAAAGCACCTACTAACTCTCGAAATGGTAATTTCTGTTCCTCTTCACTTGGGGTCTCTTCTAGTTTTGTTAATTTTGTATTCGGATCCATTGGAGTTGATATTGGTTTTGAATCCGTCATACCGAATCGTTTCAGAATGTCTTTGATGTAGCCCTTTTGATGCATGGCTATCTTGTTACCGTCTCGCGTGAATTCTATGCCGAGACAATAGCCAACGTCCCCGAGAAATTTTATTTCAAAATTGCGAGATAGTCCGCTCTTCACCCTTTTAATTATATCTGGTTTTCGCGAAGCAATTAAAATATCATCGACATAAATTGTTATTAACGTCAAATCTTCCCCTTCTTGCAGACGGTATAAGCAGGGATCTGCATTGGTTGGGATTGCTCCAATTCCTCTCAGGACTTGGTCCAATTTAGCGTACCAGCATCTTCCGGCTTGTCGGAGACCGTAGAGGGATTTTTTCAAGAGACATACCTTATTGCCGTTTTTTAATTTTTTTAGCATTCTTTTTGCCTTGTTTCCGATTTCGCTGTTGTCTTTTTCCATTCGAATAATCATTTCCAGCGTTTCTGACAAACATTTTGGAATCTCCATAAATACCTCCTCCTCAATTTCGCCATTCAGATAAGCCGTAGTTACGTCGATTTGTTGGATTTTCATACCATACCGTGCTGCAAGAGCTACTAGTAAACGGATCGAGCTTAAACGAGAAACCGGTGCAAATGTCTCGTTAAAATGTATACCAGGACGTTGAGAAAAACCTTGGGCAACGAGTCTGGCTTTTCTTTTTTCAAGTGTCCCGTCAGCTTTATACTTATTTCGTAGTACTATTCGACTTCCTATAATTTCTTGATCTTTGGGGCGATCAACGAGTTGCCATGTGTCGTTTCTGATGATCGACCTTAATTCCTCTGCTATTGCTTGATACCACTCGTTTGCGTCAGCACTTTGTATAGCTTGTCTCATGGGGATTTCGGATAAAAAAACTTCTTCCAATTCGATATTATTCGTTCTCTTTTGTTTTCTTGGTCTTCCCCTTAATCCTGTCCTGATTTTCTTGTGTATTTCAGTAACTTTCTTTTGAGTTGGTTCAACGTTCCTTTCTTGATGATTTTCTTCATCTTGTTCTACTATTCTATCTTGGTGATTTGTATCTTGTTCGGTATCCAAGGACTTGATTTCAATCTCGACTACGCGAGGTTCTTGGTGTGATATTGTTGTATCTTTTGGTTCAACGATGAGTTTTTCTGGTGCGAATTCTTCGTATTCTTTAATCCGAGCATCGGCCTTTTCCAGAAACTTTACGTCTCGTGATACTTCGATTTTCTTTTCATTGTGTAGCCATACTCTGAATCCTTTGGATTCTTCTGAATACCCAATGAATGTGCCTTCTCTGCCT